>JAUBOD010000824.1:2121065-2137332 GCA_032353885.1 Nothura maculosa | reverse complement strand
TCCCAAGTTACTTTTAAACCAGTTCTTTGTTCAGCCACAAAAGCTACTGGGCCCAACCAAAGGGGATACAGTGTATTGCCAGGCAGCTAGAAACATGAGACACTCTGGAATCAGAGCCAGTTTAAAGTACACACTGAAATACACTGCAAGAACCCACCCAGAGACACCTTCTAGAGGATTTGAGTGGCCTAGAAGAGATGCACCCCAAATATATCTGCAAATATCTCCCAGAGCCCATTCAAACTGCCAACACTCAGCAATGGAAATACGGAACACTAGTTTGTATAGGGCAGAATTAAGCCAGGAGCTATTCCCAATGCTTTAACACAAGGAAGTGTTTAAGGTCTAGTGTCCAAAACAATTTCCTGGCACTGTTTCCTTACTTGTATAGTCATAACTTCATACTGCTAGAATGCCCTAACTCACAGCTGTACTGGGAAGAATGTGGATGCAAAAATAATTCTTATGCAGTGAGCTGAGAAGCACAAACACTCTGGTGGCTTTTTATAACCTAATTTAGAATTAAACTCTAAAGTCTTCACCAAAAGAACAATCTTGAGATATTTTTAGAGCAATTTTATGCCCTTAGATCTTTAGCATGTTTCAACATCTTCTTGCTTAGACACAATTAAGAAAGCTGAGATTATGGTAGCCCGAATGACACACTACTGCTCACACTTGGCAGCAAACAGGACTTACCCAACACATCCCAGAATTTCTTTAACAAACAGTTAAAGGGTCTGAGTAAGAGTATTCTGACCTCTCACATACAGTCACATTCCTTAAGTCACTAGTCAAGATTTTTAATTAAGAAATATATTACTAAATGAAGTAAGATTATCACTGTGTGACATATGCAGCTACAACACCACAGGTCACTGAAAATATAAATTTCAGTTGTCCAGGTCAAGTAACTTCTATGTTTAGAAAAGAAACGTTCATGAAATCTTTATGCTTCATATTCTTTTCTTCTGGCAAAAAATATTTTGTTTCAATTTCTAGGATAACCAAGAACAAAACTTAGGTAGAAAGCACAAGACCACTGTGCACTCTGAGGTGCAATTTAATCTACTTTGTTTTTAGTTTACTTGAAGTTCTGAACAGGATTTAATAGAATGTTCTAATAATATTATCATATCTTCAGTTAGCCTCAAGAGAATCTATACAGAATTTAGGTCATTTCTTTTGACTAAAACTCATTTATTTTTGTACATTGATAATTATTTTATGATTTAAACCAGCAAAGGACAACAGCTAAATAAACAGATATAATGATAAATATTGAATTTATTTAAGAGGAAAAAACTAACAAAGAAAGAACACACTTACTGCCTGACACTTAACCTGTACCCAAAGAGGTGTGTGCACTTATGAGCATACAAATTATTCTTATTTCATTGGCTGTTGAAAAATACGACCTGCTGTAGGAGGAGCAAGGCTCCTTTAGGGCTCCCTCCATGGAAACCCTTTGCACTGCACTACACAGGCTGCTCACTGCTCTACAGTGGCAGCAGTTACGTAACCACCCCCAAACAGGAGGCTACAATCCACCAGAATTGGACCACTGCATACAGTCAGCTACTTTAAGATGTGCCAGAATTCTGAGATTTCTTTTTAAAATGACAATATGAACATAAGACAGCTTCAGATATTTTTTTCTAGTCCCTTAAGTCTCTTTTTCCAAGGGGCTGAAACCAAACCCAAGGCCTATACATTAAAAAACAAATAAACAAACAAGCAAAGAAGCCCACACACAGAATAGGTGGGCACTTATCTTACAGAGAAGCCAAAGGTAACAAGGTACCCAAACAGCTTTAAGAACATGAGCCAAGAGCCCTGATTCACATCTTATTTTAAGAAACTATATTCATTAGTTAAATCAAAATGCTTTCACTTGAATGCTGGAAATTCCTAGACAGAAGCAGCTGGACAAGAAACTTGATGACTAAGTTGCCAGAAGATGAATGGGTTCAATTGGAAGACAGTTTTGTTAACAAATATAGCAAGCAGTTGGGCTCTTGCTAAAGCAACCTGCTTTAGGCATTTCTTTGCCCAAAGCAAGGCAGCACAGTGCAGCACTTCTAAAGTGAAGTGATTAATGGACAAGAAGAAATTAATTTGGTGTTAGCAACAGGTACAGGCTGGTACCTCACCAGGGCTTTGCACCAACAGCTTTACTGTCACCCTCAAGTGTCAGGAAGTACCTGGTTTTTAGCTGAGACACCAATAGCTCTGTTTTTGGATCCAAATGAAACAACTGATCTGAAAAAGAAAAAAAAAAGCTAATTAACACCATAAGGACCTTAAATGGTACTGAGAACTCCCAAGGATACTTTATTTTTTTTTTTAACAGTGTAAAACTAGAAACTTTGTTTCTGTCCAAGGGAGGTTCTTTAGCTTGTGGTAACACTCTACAGCAGGAGCCCTGTCCCCTCCAAAGCCCTGGCTCCGATCCAGGGCTCTTCACAACGGATTCTTCACACGCAGCTCCCGACCAAGATTACAGTTAAGATGTCACCCCCAGATCCCAGGCTCCTCGTTCCCGCTTGGCTGCTCCCAACTTTGCAGCTCTCGCTTTGAGCCTGAGGGGTTTTATGCCTGACCCCGGGATGGTGGTAAAGCCCCTCTGCACAGGCAGAAGGGAAGCCTCGCTGCTGAGTCAGCTACCTCTGTGGAGGTGAAAGGGCCTTTTAAATAAAAAATAATAAATAAACCAAGAAAAAGTGATTTTTTTCGGACATAAAAATTGAAATAGAAAAAAAGATCTAGAACTTTCAGATTTTCGCATTCTCAGTCCTGGGGAACGGCTTCAATTAAGAAGGCTGCTCAACTTCACCCCTAGACAGCCACACTGATCTATCCGCGCGCACCGCCGGGCGGTTAACGGCGTTAACGGCTTTAACGGTTTTAACGGCCCGCAGCGCCCCGCGGTCGCGCGTGGAGGGGGGGGGGCGCACAGCCCCGCGGCCGCCCCCCGCGGCAGGGAGCCCGGCTGAACCCCGGGAGCCCCTCGGGGCCGCGCCGGGGGCTCGAGCCGGCACCAGCCGCTCCCCCGCCCCGCGCAGCCCAGAAGCTTCCAGCACCTTCCAGCCCCCTGCGCGCCGCTAAGGGCCCCGCTCGCGCGGAGGGGCCGCTGCCCCGCGGCACTCACGGCGTGCAGCGGTCGCTGAACTCGTTGGCCACGGTCTCGATGCCGCCGGCCCGCGCCACGGCGATGTAGCAGCTCTGGAAGCCCAAGTCGAAGCCCACCACGGCCATGGCCCCGCCGCCGCCGGGCGCCGCGCGCCCCTGCTCCGCCTGCCGGCGCTGCGGCCGCCGGGCCCTGGTGCCGGTCCCGCTGCTGGTGCCGGCGCCGCTCCGGCCGCAGGAGGAGGGAACGAGGGAGGGAAGGAGGGGGGAGGCCGGCGCCGCCGCTTTAAATATGACAATGAGGCGAAGTTTCCAGAAACTGCGGCAACCACTCGCCGGCTCCACGTGCGGCTTCCGTTTCCGCCTTCGGCCGCGTTCTCGAACAATTCCGACCAATCAGCGCCGCCGGGCTGCCGTGACGGGCGCCGTTCTCATGACGACGGCAGACGCTGCCCGCTCTGATTGGAGCTGCGCGGGGAGGAGGCGGGGCGGCTCTGCCCCGGCCGCTGTCAAAGTGGGCGAGCAGGGGGCGTGGTCTGGGGGAAGGGGCGTGGCCGGGAGGCGGCGGCTCGCGGCGGTTGCGGAGGGGCGGGGGGAGCGGCGGGCGGCCGTTAAACGGTTAAACCATTGAACGGTTGAACCGTTTAACGGTTAAACCATTAAGCGGCTCCTCCGCTCGGGGGTGAGCGAGTCTGCCTGTCCCAGCGGCCCCCGCAGCGCGCTCCCGGTGTCTCCTCGCCTCCTCTTCGGCTCCGCCTTGCTCTTCTGCGGGGGTGACGGGGACCCCGAGCCGCGACCGGCTGCCGCCATGGCGGCCTGGGCGGAGCTGGGGCCGCCGGAGGGAGCCGCTGCGCTCCGCTTCCCCGCGGCGCTTCCCGTCCCGCAGCCTCCGTGTGCGGGAGCGCCGCGGTCAGGCGGGCAGCTGCCCCAGGCCCCTAGTTCAGCCGAGCGCCTGGGCGTTTGTTGGCTTTTCTGTAGAGCCGGGAATCGCATAATTAGTTGTTTCCTTAATTCGTTGTTGGGTTCCTGTTAGGAGTAGGAAAAAGCGACCATCTTGTGACTACTGCTGGTACTGAACTTTTAAAACTTCCTTAAAGTGTTTGAGTACTTAGTTATCTTGCTTTTTCCTTGCTGATAATGCTGCAAGCACTTCTGCATTTGCAAGTGTCCTAATTTCTTGTTCTTATTCTTCAGATAATAGTTCTGTAGGACTTGTGGGAGAAAATCAAATCTGCTCATTGCTAGTTCACCTGTTTAAAAAAAAAAAAAAAACCTATGTGCCTAATGTTTTCAGCAAATGCTTAGCATCGATTTTGTAACAAATACAAAGAGCACCCAGCAGTTTAAGAATCACTGTAGATTATTTAAAAAAACAGAGCATTCCTTTTGCCTTTCTTTTCCCCTTTTACTGTAAATGTTATTTCTATGTAAGAATAAACAAGCCTGATTGTTTGCCCAGTCTCGCAGCTATCTCTAAGGGGAGAAAGATGCTGAAGCTCCACAGCGAAGGTGAAGTTATCTGTTGGCACCATCTGGCTGATGGGTTATGCTATAGTACAGCCTGCTCTACCCCCCAGAGATGCAGCCCTGTACAGGAATGCAGCTTGTGCTCCTTGTCCTACAGCAGCAGCACCTATGGGCAGAGCTGCTCTCCTGAGGGGAATTTCCTCTGTGGAGCTGTACGATTGTGGTCATTGAAACTGTGACTTGTATAGCGGAGAGAATAAAAATTATATATATATATATATATATATATATATATATATATATATGTTTGCTTTCAGAATATTGCTGTTCAGTGGGATATTGGATTGTTAGGTATGGGTGCTCCCTACTTCAACTCTTCTGTTCTACAAAGTATCAGCTATTGTAGTTTATCAGAATAAAATTGCTTAATGATGTTTTCCAATTTCTTAGGTTCCCTTGGTATTTGAGTACTCAAATACTCATCTTACCTGCATAGGTGCTTAGTTATGGTAATTAAAGAGGTGATTTGGCGACAAACAAGTATCTCTTGTGGATTCACGAGCATGTTCAGGAAGTTCAGCTAACAGGGTGCTCTTGCATTCCATGGCAGCTAAAGGCTTCTTTAGGCATGGGCACACACTGATTTCTAAAAAAAAACATCTGTGAGTTGTTTAAACATCTTAGATGTTGTCATATTTGGCACCATATGTTCTGTTTCTGCCATAACTAAAAGTGTTAAGAAACTGAGTTCAACATGGGAAGTGGAGGGCCCTCATCTGCTACACCATGCATAGTGCGGGTAAACTGCCACGTGGTTGAAGCAGAAGGACATTAGCATCTATACGATTGTAAAGCATTATCCCAACTAAGAAGACTGGCTCGTGTCCCCCTGTAAGGGGGACAAATTACCACAGATCATAACATTCAAATCTGTGGAGTTCTCAGAATTTCTGCTGTATGTCTTGGGTCCAGAAAGAGAGGTAAAGAAAATCTGCTGGGTTAGTAGATTCTTTCTATGTGATCTTCCAATTATCATGTAGACAAGCACCAAGAATAAGGCAGGAAAATCTATCCTAGTGTAGGATAGATTTATCTATCCTCTTGTGCTTAAAGAGAAATAGGCATCTCTCTCGTTTCATTGGGGACTTGGTACATGTTCTTAGTTTCCCTTTGTGGCCTGAGCTGCATCCCAACCCTTGCCATCTCCTCACGTACTCCACAGCATGCAGCTGGCACAGTCACTTTTAGGGCAATATATGACGGATCAGTTGGTCAGCCTAAGCTTTTGTGCCATTTCTCTCCCTCTTTATTTGAGATCATTAACAAGAGTCAGATAAGATTAGAGTTGTTTTGATCTTGGGTTCCACATCGAGTTTTGAAGAACAAAGGTATTATTTAAGATTATTGCTTTGTTCCAAAGAAAGACTGAAGTTCCCATCCATATTTCATGATTTTTGAGAAATATGAATTCATTACATAGTTCCAACAGTTTCCCTTCTCTTCAGTGCTGCTTTTTTTAACCGCTATTTTTATATTACTATATATGTTCACATTGTGTAATATTTATTTTCATACGTGTATACATTCTGCACCTCCTTAAAAAAATGTTATTAAGTGAAATACCATGGGGATTTGCAAGCACAGATATTTTTACTTCCATGTCTAATATGGGATGTCAAAGGCTTATTCAACTGTACCAGGATAGCAGATAATAGGTAACGTGTTCTGTATGTGAAGTGGCTAAGTGGTTGCATTTGCCTTTTTGTCTGTTCTGTTTGTATAGGGAGATTAATGGTACTCCTGCTTTTTTTGCATGGTCTTTGTCAGTGGCTTGTCCTGTACGAGGATCCTGGAGAAGAAAATAAAGAGGATACGTCTCCAAAGCGACAGAGAAGGCAGTTTGAGGCATAGCAACCAGCAAGCACTGCTCTCTACAGCTTTATCATCTGCCCAGTATTGTGCCGAGCTTCCCTAGTGTTGGGAACGTCCATTTCAAACAATATGTGCAGTCCCTCAAGTGACAAGACTTAGCCTTGCTGCTTGCTAAAAGCCTCACACTTGGCAGAGTCCCGTGGGACACTTCATGGCTCTGCCCATGTATCCGCATGCTTTAAGACACGGCGTAACATGGATCCAAACCCCAAGGGGAATGACACTTTTTATCTTGCTCTCTGACATCCCAAATAAGACTCTCACATCCCAAATAAGACTCTTATCCTCCAAAGTAGCTTCTAAATCCAAAAAGGAGGCTGTCCTAATTCTTTTCTGGAATCTTATTTATTTAATTTTTGCACCTAATAATAGATCTAAGTAGTGTGCTTATAAAACATGGATTAAAATGGAGCAGAGTTTGCTTCTGAGGTTAATTTGAGTTTCTTGGGAATTAAGTGATTGTGATTTTTTGTTTTGAATTCTGAGAAGCTGCCATAAATGTCTTAATACTGGTCAACATTCACTGAGTTAAAACAGACAAACAAATAAAACCAAACAAAAAGCCCCAAACCCTACTGCAATTTAGAGGAGGTAGGTTAGAAGTTATAATACCAAGGTAATGTAAACTTTTCAATTGTATTCATCTAAATGGAGCAGGGATGTTCTGTTTCAGTCCTTTCACTTAAAACCACCTGAATTGTCTCACTGGAAAACATTAAGATTTCAGGAAAAAGAACATTAAAACTTAGAAAAGTTAGAAACTGTAGAGTTTTGTAGTATTCCAATAATGCTGAATTGTAAGTGCTCTTGAATCTCAAATACTTTTAGCTTGTTTGCTTCTGTGTTTACAGTTTTCTTACAGCTTTTTTTTCCCTGTTGCTTAGACACAAGAAGACTTTTGAATAAGAAAAAAAAATCTGATTACAGGGCAAAACAAATTTTATGTAAATGTGCAGGTGTGCATCACAGATTGAAAGTAGTGAAGAGTTAAAGGAGACCATTTATGAGTCTGGAATGTGATTGCATGAATTCTCTCATGCCTGAGTATAATTGATGAAATGCACTTTTTTTGCACTTACAAATGAAAAAAAAAGGAGATGGTCCTGATTTAAAATGTTTCAAATAAAGACTTTTTCTGCTTTGTGTATGTAAAATCAAAGAAGCTGAGCATTATTTTTAAATATATGAAACATCTAAAATTGAATAAAAATGAAAATTGTTGAAAGTTGGGAAAGGAAGGCAGGAGGAGGAAGAAAAGAAAGAAGCCAAATTATTACTACATCATCTGATAACAAACCATCTGGCAATATGCTGCCAAGTCAGTATGTATCATTTATATGATTCAGTGTTAATTAGATGTGTGGGGATTATGTGGCTCCTCGTGCTTTCAACATTTGTAAAATGTTTTAAAAATAACCCTTGCAATATTAGTATGAGAAATACTTGTTAGGGATTTCTGACTTCAATTCAAAGACGTTTTTCACTAGAAAATGGCCCAAGCATTTAAGAGTGGCCACTTTTTGACTTTTCCTTTTACATAAATTAAAACAATGGAATAATAATAATAATAATAATAAACAACATTGTTTGAAAAACTTTGTAGAAATATAAGGAAACAGATATGGTTCTCAGTTTCTCTACCCTGGCTAAGCAGTTTAGGCCTACGACATCCACAGTTGATCTTTCTGTGTGCATGCTAATATATGTATATATATAAACACAAGATGAACACTTTTTCCCTTTTCCTAGAAGGGAACTGGGATGTATGATATTTCTCTGCTTGCATTCTCACAAAGTCAGCAATTGTGACAAATACACTAAGTTGAATATTGCAAAAAGTTCCTTTTAAATATTTATAGTGTGTTTATAACTATATTTAGAATAAATCAGCTATCACAGATACATGTCTGTGATAAACATGCTGGCACAGAAATCTGTTAATAAAATGTATTTTGAGAATTTAAAACTTTAAAATGTCCTCATATAAAACCTAGAAAAATATATGGGGTAAAATATCCAGTATTGTAAACTAAAAATCAGCAGGCTTCATCATTACTAAAACAGGTCAGATGGCTCCCTGGTTCCGAAATGGCACAGAGAGGGCCTCAAGTTGCTCTGGAAAGAGTGGTGAAGCTTTGGAAGAGGCTGTCCAGGGAAGTCAGTGTTTAGGAAACATGGAAATGGAGGCTCTTAGGAACGTGATTCAGCAGGCATGGTGGTGTGGGGATTATGGTTGAACTTGGTGATCTGCAAAGTCTTTCCCAACTATAGTGATTCTATCCCAGATAACTACTGGAATGTTTTGTAGCTGAGAGAACGTACTCTGTGAATATAAAAAATACAATCCAGCTATATTTAACCGTCTCATAGTAAATTTGTCCAATGTGATGGGCTCCTGTTTGAAGTCTGTAGTTTTGCCTAGCTGCATTTCTGAAAGTTACTGTCCTTTGAACTTGCCCTACCTGCAGGAATCAGTGGATGGTGACTGCGTTGTTGTGCAACAGAATGGATTGCAGGAGCAGGGCAGGAAAATCTGGGCACTGCTTGGAACAGGCTGAAGACTGAGCCCCATGAGTGGCTCGAATGGGGTGGGCCCTAAAGGTGAGGAGACCAAAACAATGAGGCAATCATGAAAATGCTGGTAAATGTGTTCTGATGACTTGTCCACATTCACCTGGCCTATGTTAGCATCAATTTTGCAAAGGATTCAAGTTAAAACAAAATTTCTTTTAGATAAATTTTAAAAACCACTCTATTTTGAAATTTGACACATCTGTTAATTTTATCTCTGAGGCAAGCCTTTAAGCAATGACATACAGGAAGGATTGTTAATAAGCAACATACAGGCCACTTTTTTATATGCCTTTGGATCTGTAGAGGAAACCAAGCTTACATATAACTTCTGGACATTGGGGGGCACCACAGTCTCATCTAAGCCGCAGGATAGGTGCCTTTTGGTTTAGATTTTACTGCAAGGGGCCAGCCTTGTTCTTCCTTCCAGCATGACTATATAAGGCAAGCGCAAAAGCAGAACTAGTAGTGGCGTTTTTCTTTTTTTAGCTTGCTTTTCAGTAATCATCTTGCTCTAAATGGTAATGGATTTCTGACCAAGAATTGATGTTACTTAGTTTAAAATACTCTCCTTTTGATTTCAAGTTCTAATCTACAAATGATTTCCGTGGCACTTGACAAAAAAAAAAGAGATGCATTTTGTGGGCAGTCTGCTCTTGTACCCGTGTGATTTATTGTGGTCTTTGGTTTAGACTGATCTCTGAATTCAGAGCTGCTTTACGTGGCTGATGTAGTGAATACCATGATGTGCTCCTGTAAACATGAAATTTCCTCTAAGCAGTTTACCTTTAAGATGTATTTAGGTCTTTTTAATTGGATCTTAATCCCCTTCCTGGCAGGCACACAATTTGTTCCGGATCAGAAGCTTGTATGTATGCCCTTTCACATTTATATATATTACTGTTGTAAAGCTTATCACAAATACCTCATTTAACTACTGGTATAAATCTTTTCTGGAGATGATTAAAATAATTGTTCAGCTAAAAATATCCAAATAATAGAAAACTGAAAGCAAAGACAACACTTTGAGCTGCCTACTGTACATCTCCTAATCCTGCTTGTACAGTTAGCCCTCATCCCAAAGGGAAAACTTTTTCATAAGCTTCTCTGTGAGGACTCCCAGGCCCCCATTGACAAAGCTGCTCCATAGCTAGTCCCAGCCTGTGCTGTTACATGAGTCTGTCCTGCCCCAGGTGCAGGACTCGGAGCTTCATGAAGTTTCTGTCCATTCTTACCTGTCAAGGTGCACCCCTGCCCTCCGAGCTGTCTCCAACTAAGCTGGCTCCACGGAGAGGTATTTCAGCGGAGAAACTTGTCCCTATCCTACATTTGCCTGGAATGTTTTGATCCAAAAGTAAATCACCTCTGCTTCTCGGGATTAATGGCATTAAAAGTTGTAATGCAGATGTGCAAAGTCTAACTGTCTAACTTGGCTGTTCTGTTCAGCTTCTGAGGGGTATGGTGAAACGGTGGTGGTCTGGTTTTTAGGGTTTTTTTTGTCTTTTTTTTGATAACACAATTGAATTACATGATCCTCAAGGCAGTTCCAGTGCAGCGCAATAAGGTAATACAAAATATGTGGCTGCCCCTGGTTTGAGGTGGGATAGATACCTCGAGGCAGTAATCGCAACAGCTGATCCGGCTTAGTCTACTGCTCAACATCTTCATTTGCAGAACAGCAAAACAACTGGAACAAATTCAGAGGACAATTGACCATCTCCTGCATAGTGTTTTTTCCTTGTCATTATGACTGAGAAGGGTAGGTGTTTCTTATTAACACTCTGTATCTTCTCTAATAGGAAAAGAGAAAGTGGTCAATGATGCCACTAAGTTCTTTCAAATACATGGAAACATTCTGTGCCTGTGTATTTTTTACCAAATCATTTGCTATTTATCTTTGCTGTCTAGGTTGACAAGGCAATATTTGCATATTGATTACAAAATCATTGTCAAGTAATTTAAGATTAATGCTTCCTCTTTTAAAATAGCTGCAGTTTTGCAAGGCAGATATGAAGATCTCATATATGCCTGGTGGAGGCAACTTTGTCTCAGTAAGGGCCAAAGGAGGAAAGTACCAAGTCTGACAGTTTAGGAGTGCAAAATGACTAAAGCCGGCACAGTGACTTTGCAGGGAGAATAAAGAGCCACAGAGAACATCTGAGGATGTTATATGGTATAATCAGAAAATATAATGTAGGAATCAATACTGTAGGAAAGAGGAAAAATCAGATTCTGTAACACAGCTATGAGCCTGCAGGAAGGAGAAATAACAGTTACTGGCAGAAGTGGAGATAAGAGTGGCAAGGAAGGCTTCAAAAAAGAGGGAAAAAATGAAATATAGTTTTTAGGTTCATCTTCCCAAGTATTCTAGATCCTAAGCCCATACTTTTTACATAGACCTGTTGACTTACAGCTACCGTGTATTCTAAGATAGCAATCTAAGAAGCAGGAACTTGACAAGACTCCAGCTATAAGTTTTATTTATGCCAGCTGAAGAAGGCTAAATGGTTTATGTTTCCTGCTGCTCTTTCTTTAAGAGTGTGTATTTTAGAAGATAAGACATATTTTGAATCTGGCTGTGTTGAGGCAACAGTTTTTCAGTGATGCTTATAGGAATGATCTGGTCGGAAACTTCAAAATGTGGTCTGCAAGAGATACTGAAGTGCTCACTTACAAGCAGCTGTCTCAAGGGGCCCTCCAAAAGCCCTTCTCAAGGGGCCTATTTAATCTTCCACAGCTTGATAGAATCCTGTTCCTCATGCATGGCTTGCTTTGTACTGCTCAGAGACGTTTCAAATACTTGTCCCTGCCATCCCTGAGTGTCCACAACTTGTGCTGTTTAGACAGTGCTACAACAAGCCATCACAAGAAAACATTTACATGGGAAATTTACTGTTTCTGTGCCAGATCACAGAGGGGAGCTTGCCCTATGTACAAGAAATCATATTTGATCCATCTTTACCAGCTGCTAGGAATATGGGAACAATTACTATTTTTATGTCCACTATTTTACCTAGTCTTTTCCAAAGAGGATATCATCTAACAACAGCAAAGTTGCTCACATGCTGAGGGTCAAGTAGAGAGAAATTGCTTGAGTGAAATCTGTCCCTGGAGTCTCTTATAGCCCCAAACTTCTGTAAAGCTTGGAATGAATGAGTTGAGTCCTCAAAATTCTGAGCAAGTACCTCCTAGATTAATCCAAGGAGAGAGAAGAAGCTCAAACTACGTTGTAGGCTGCCCACGGGGATTTCACTAGAGAATGCAGATCTCCTCGAGTGGTTTGGTTGACAGGTTGGATCATGCACCTGAACACGTTCCAGGGTAACATGAATCTTTTGGAACAAGATGGGACAAGTCCCAGGCCAAGTGGCTCTGCCTGAGTCACATGAGTCGCCATTTAGGACTTGCCACCCTATTGTAGATTTCTCCTGAGAAAAGATAGAATAGTCCTAGTCCTAAAGGACCAGAGGGAAAGCAATGACCATGACGTCCTCCCTGCTCAAGTGCACTGCCTGACACTTAACAAATATAGACGTATTCCATGGATATTAACTGACCCTTCATGAGTTTAATAAAATGGGTCTGTTGTTGAGCTACTCCCTGAGTAGCCAAAAGCTGAGAAATCTGTATTCTACAGATGCATATTGCAATTCAGAAAGTATTGTGTAACTTTGAACTCTTTGATTCCAGCAAGACTATTTACAAGCTTAAAGTTAGGCCTATATAACTTGCTGAGTAGGACAAAACAGCTGCTTTGAGCTAGAGCTGGAATAGAAGTCAAGTCTTCTGATTTATAGACCTTTCTCTTAGCCTCTTTGTGTTCCATCCATTTCGAGAAACCAGACAAATACCCTGTCCGTCCTGGATGAGTTCAATATTTTTCAGACAACTAACATAGCAAGGCAATTCTAGTCAGTTCTCAAAGCTGCTGCTTGCCCTTGTTTCTGGTTCATAATTTCCCTTTGCTTCTTAGTCTCTCTGTGGTGATACTTGCCGTTGGCCTGTGATGGAGCCTTCTGGCCATCTGAACCCTGCTGGGCTGCTGCTTATGAGGGCAGCCACCCATGGGCCACACGCCAGCCCAAGAGGACTCTGTTGTCGTCTTCTGCCTCTGACCTTCTCCCACTGTTCCCTTTTCCCTTGACGTATTGAGGTATTTTTTTTTTCTCTCAGAACACTTGGCTCAAGGCTGGAAAGGTTGGATATCTCTTGATTTATGTAAAGACATGAATAAAACATTAGCCTGAATGGCAGAGTTTGAATTCAAGTAGCCTTTATATACATTGTGAAGATTTATCTTTTTGTTTGATCAAAGGTAAACATCAGGAGAAAATAAAGTTGGTGCACAGACTTTTATGCATGGTTCTGACAGATCCTCTTTGTTATTTGCAGTCTCCCTAGGTAATTTGAGAGATGGCATGCCAACAGTGCTACATTTGAATTATTTATTAACATATGATCTATGTAATATTAGCAGGAAAGTAAGTGTGCTGTTGCTCAAACTCAGTATTCCTTACCAAAAACTTCATTATTCTCATCCTGCCTGCAATGAAAAATCTGCAAGAGGGAGGATAGTTAGAAAAGCAAACACCATCTCAGTTTGTGCACATATTAGAATACCAGGAAAAATGTATTTCCCTCTTCCCTGTTGCAACTCAGAAATATAAGATGTAAAACATTTTAGTGTTATTTTTTCTGAACAACTGGAGAATATTAGTGTAAGACTGTTTCATATAAGAATTCCTTATTTCTAGTGAGTTCAATGAAATTTCTCTTTAGGTTGTGAGATAGCAAAACAGTGGTTATTTTTCAACAAAAGTTTTTTGTTTCCTGATGACTTGATGAATACAGAAACATTCATTTTAAAGTGAGACTTTTCAGATTTAGTCCAACAACTTCTGTGGACATGATCTTTTCTTTTTCTGCTAATGAGCTTGCACATAGAATCAGAGAGAAACACAGTATGAAAATTTCTACTTAATTTACAACAAAATTATTATTTTTAGGCCAGTAACATCAGAATGTCAGCAAGGAGAAATTGTTCTGCAAATTACAATCTGTGTCTGCTCACACTTGTGTCGTTTTCCCTTGCTGTTCAGTCCCCTATAATATAAAGCGGATAAATAAATAGGTTAAATAAATCTAATTTCCTGAGGAAATCAGGCTAGTATAATTCACTTGAGATATTCTGAAGCGCAGTGTGAAATCTTGCACCAGGTTAAAGTGATGTAGATGTGCTTGCCTGAACTTGCAGGGAGCATTTATCAGTGTGAAAAGATTTCCATTCATCTTCACAACCTCCTCTCTGGCATAGATAAGGTGCCACTCCATCTGTCAGGAGAAAAATGCAGTCGACCTAAAAGCTGCAGAGTTTTTAGGCAGAGTCAAGGACAGGTCCTGTGCTGCTGGACTAAATCACAGAATCACAGAATGGTTGAGGTTGGAAGGGACCTCTAGAGATCATCCAGTCCAGCCCCCTGCTCCAGCAGGGACACCCAGAGCACGAGGCACAGGGTGGCAGCCAGGTGGGTTGGGAAGATCTCCAGAGAAGGAGGACCTTGGATTTAAAGCTGGATTTAAAACATAGGAAGTTTATAGTTTATCCGTGCACCGCACTGGTGAGAGAGGTTCAGTGCACCCTGAATGGCTGGGCTGAGGAAGAGGTCTGCACATGCAGGAAACCTTCCGTAGGTGTGGGAGAGGAAAATGTGCACATACAGTTCCAACTCGAATCCATGTGTACAAGTACCCACCGTCTAAGGAATTATTAACTATAGGTGATGGGTGTTAAACTCAGTTCCAACCCAAATCCATGTGTACAAGTGCCCACCGCCTAAGGAATTGATGATGGGTGTTAAACTCGAAATACTGTTTAGGGGAAACATGGCAGCATACCTTATATGTAAGCCGAGACTTTATTGTTAGTGTAATTGAAATCATTGTTAGTCTAGACCAAACTGACATAGAAAAAGGATAGTATTGCAGTAAAAAATATTGTGTGTGTGCTTTTTGGTTTCTGCTCCTTTTCCTTTGAATATTCCTCCAAGTCCTAAGATGAGTAGTTTAATTCTGGAAGTGGAGAGCGGATGTTATGGCAATTGGTCAGCATCTGGAGGATTCAGAGA
This sequence comes from Nothura maculosa, assembly GCA_032353885.1. Lineage (NCBI taxonomy): Eukaryota > Metazoa > Chordata > Aves > Tinamiformes > Tinamidae > Nothura > Nothura maculosa. Next base: position 2,122,108 of record JAUBOD010000824.1, on the reverse strand, counting down.
GGAATACGATCATGTTGATGACTTATCTTTCCTCACTCTAGGAGCCATTTGGGGTCATTTTTTGTGTGTTTGCTATCATGCTTTACACCTCTGCTCCTCCTTCATCGGTCTGCAGGTTCTTGTAACACTTTAATTTACTGTGTATGGTGCCTTTTACTTGTTCATAGCTGCAGGGTCGCCAGTGCCTGCTCGTTACCCCATCGTTTAGCTCATGCCTGTGCTTCTCTGTGCTGCATCCCAGGCCTACCTTTTTCCTTAGGCACTTGCTGTCACACCAGGCCCGTATTTCCACACACTACTGGGTTGTGCTAGAGTTGTAGTATTTAATTTTACATAGAACAACTGCTTGCTATTGCTGTCTATGTAAATGGCTGTACTACATGAAGATAAACAGGGGTAAAATCCACCTGCTCAGTGAGGGAAATCACAGTCACATCTGAAGTTGAGACAGAACAGGCCTCAGGCCCCAGACCCTGTGAATTCAGGGTGCTGCGGAGGGCTGCAGCCAGGCCCAGCACTGGGACCATAGTGAGGGTGGCCTGGGACCATCACTGAGGGTGTTCCCTACCCCTTGCAGGTAGCAGCAGCCCGTGAGCTGCGTTTTACAGCTGTACCGGGATCCGGTGTTTGCCACACAGCTGGGTTACATCTGACTGGCAGTATCTCAATTTGTGAGCGGAGGACCACAAAGCTAATAAAATAATAAAAAAAAGGAAGATGCTCATTTGTCCGAGCTCGTTTGTTGAACGACTTGCAGCAGAGTTACTGCCCGAGCAGTAGGAAGACGCGGCTGCACAGCACGCGGAACGGGAAATGGCGGCGGTCGGGGCCGGTAACGGCCGCGGGGCGGGTAACGGCGGGGCCGGTAACGGCGGGGCCGGTAACGGCGGGGCCGGTAACGGCCGCCGGTAACGGCCGCCGGGCGGGTAACGACGGCGCTCAGGGCCGGCCCGGACGCCCGCTAGATGTCGCCGCGCGCGGCCGCGGCGCCGCCTCCCTGCCCGCCCCTCCGCGCCGCCCCGCGCGCCGCCCGCTCCTGCCGG
>JAUBOD010000824.1:2033453-2044914 GCA_032353885.1 Nothura maculosa | reverse complement strand
TGTCTCAATACCATTATAGCAAGAAGTTTCACCAAGTGTGGCAGTCAGCCCTCCATCCTCTTTCCCACGCTAGCTCTTTCTAGAGGGAATCAAGATCAAGTGTGTTCTCTTACCAGCAAGGCAGGCCCTGGCCTGAACTCAGAAGATTTGAGAGACCATCATGTCTCTGATACAGAGGAATTCACTACAGTAAGGATATCTTTATTTCTGTCATAGTAGATTTTTTCTGAAGGTCTTTTTAAGATACATTTGCTGTTGCTCAATTACTTCCTAATCATTAAAAAATACCTTATTTTGGAGCATTCCAATTCTCCTGTTTTGTCTCTTAGTTCCGGACAGCTGCTGCATCTCCTCACAGGGTAAAATGTCATATTCTTTCCTATTCTTTCATGATCTCCGATTATGCTGTGGTTGTCATTTCTTGTGTTTCAACCTCTCCTTCGCTTTGTGTCTATGATTGATCAGAATCAGCAATAGCCAAACTAGGCCCTCAAGTTCTGTCACATAGTGTCACAAACAGTGAGTGCAAGCAGTGCTGATTCCAAAGCAGCCTTTTATTACTAAGGAAGCTGTCACCTAGATGCATATCTTCAAAGATGCTATATAAAACAATGTAAACTCAAAAATTCCCAAAATGGAACAAAAAAAGAAAAGAATGGTTTTCCTGCTAAAATCACGAGTTCTTGGTCCCAATTTTATCTTTGCTAATTTTCAGGGAAACTGCATTCTGTGACCCTATGGAATTGAATGCTATACATCTATTTTACAATTTTACTGAAAACTCAGATATTTACAAGACATTAAGGAGTAAGCTGATCTTAGGCAATTCTAGAATTACTGTTATTATTTTCTGAGGAAATGAAACAAACAGTTGCTGTTTTAGGCAATAGAGAATCTAAATGTCTCCTTGCTTCTTTTCTAACAAGTTACTGTCAGCTTCAATGCAGAAAACTTCAATATTTAATAACTGTCTCTCACAAGAACACTCCCTCTTTAGGAGCAGTGTTGTCCTCATAAAACCAAAGGACAGAGTTTATACCCACTATAGAAAATTCCTCTGCAGAGATTTGTAGTTTTTCTTTGTAGTTTTCACTATACTTCAACAATGAAGATAATCAGTATTTACCAATTCCACAAGATAGTCTGAGTTTTAATTTTCTTAATACTTAGATTTTTAGACCCTTAAATAATAGGCACTATATTTATTAAAGTATGCTTCCTGTCAGCCTTTACAGGTATTACCTCATCATTCAAAGAAAATTACCATCAGAATGATGAGGTAATTTTCTTTGAATGACCAACTAAACCAATACTCCAAGATGTCCCATCGTGTTAAGAGACACTTTTACATGTCTCCAACAGAAGCATTTCAAATGGTTGTCACCTGGAGGCTATTACCTCCACGGCTGGAGACATCAGAGTGCTTGTATAAGTACTCCAGGCTGCTTCAAAGCAAAGCAATTATAAATTAGCTTAAATAACTTAAATCATCTTTAGCCTTAGAGTCTAAGGGTCATGACCTGTCATCCCTTGTGTGTTCTACACACCAAGTGTTTTGGCAGCTGCAATAATTGAAGGATCAACAAGCTCCTGCCTCCTTCCCAATCTTCCACGTGTTTAGCCACTACAGAAAGGGGATTGGGAAAACAAGTCAGGCAGCTGAAAGCCCAGATTGCTGTTTGGTTTTTAAATAGTTGCAGTCATTACTTATTTGCAATTGGCAGTTACACTGATCAATCACACTAAAGGTCAGGAAGTCTGCTAGTTATCTGTGTTATTTCTTTTCCATAGTGTCTACGGGAAGGTTGACAGCGATGCTATAGAAGTTGTATGTGTATTACACAAGTTATCCAAGGTACACAAACTCTTCCTAGAAGTTCTATCATTGTCTCAAAGGATACACTGGCATTAAGTGATGTATTTCTCTATGTACACTTCATGTGTGTGCTCTTTTTTATAATACAGACCACAAGCAGAAATTGCCATTTCCTCAGACTCTTTCAGCTCATTTATTCAGTGTTAATGACAAAGGATTTCCATTCCCATTACAGACCTGATGGCTTACAGCTATATGATGGAAGTAAACCCTGTTTATGACAATACATAACTTCAATTTCTAATTTAGGGATGTTCTAATTAAATTTTGCCTTCCCAAAAACTATGAATGTTTTAATTTTCACGTTCAATTCTAAATTGGTTCTCTTATGCATATTAAAATGTCATTTTGTCAACAACTCAGCTGGATTCAAGGGTCTCACTTCTCTGTGGTTCTCTCTGGCCATCATTTTGTTCTTCACGATGTTGTGAAGATAATCACAAATTATTACGGAAGAATTTGTGGCCATACTGTAATGCAGGCAGATCAATATTACACTATAACAAGTAAGAAAATGGAGAAGAATAATAGAATTTATTTGACTATACGGAATTAAATTAACAGTGCTAGATGCATAGTGCACGAATTGCTCCTAATCTCCTTTCTCATTCTTCCTTCTGCTCAGATTTTCATGAACATATGTACCATCCAGCTCCAGCTGCCAGGAGACCTTTTATGCTATTCACAGGAACAAATACTGTTTTCAGGATTGTAGCAGACTGATCACTGCTGAGTCAGTATGTGGGACTTAGGTATCAAAACTCAATTTAAGGAGGTTTCGGGCGACTTGTAATGTTGCTAGTGAAAAGCATTATTTTGCTTGCAGTTTTCAGGTGGTTGCTGTTATCTATCACAAAGTTTCTTTTCACTCATCTCATACCCAGAGAAGAGATCTCTTTGGTCTTTTATATTGGATGAAATAAATATATTATATATATATAAAAATATATACTTAAATATATAAATATTACATAAAATATTATATAGAAATATATTTAAATATTTTATATAAGTATTTTTCTCTGCTTTTTTTCAATAATGAAGAATAAATCAAAAATGTGTGCTTTCTACCTGAAAGAAGAGATGCTTTCAATTAATATCCTAGTCTAAAGAAATGGCTAGGATAATTTTCCTTTTAAAAATGTATTTTTTACAAAATTTGTTTTCAATTTGTTTAACAATGCAAAGCAATTATATTTTTAGAAGCAAAAGTCATATTTCCAGTTAGAGATTTTTTTAATGGTAAAATGCCCATTTTGACATTATTTTTCCTGGCTCAGTTGTGTTATATTCAAAGGGCAATCTTAGAATACTACTTTCTACATTGTCTGTAACATTTTAATACAGTTTTAATGCCAAGAGAATAATCAACATGACTGAAAATAAATAAGTCATCATTAGTCAAAACAAAACTTTTTCTTGGTGTCAAACTGAAATGTTTCTGGATTTTTATTCCGCAGGCCACTTAATTTCCTGCTCAAATTCAGCATTAGAAAATTGTGATTTCCTGCAGAATGGAAATTTGAGTTTGACCAGTTTTTGTGATACTGTGATAAAAATGGTCTCAGCCTTCAGAGTCTGTGATTAGTTCCTGGGACTCCATAGCAAACACTGATGTCCCATCTGAGAAATGCTGACTCCTTCTAAAATTTCACTCTAAAATTCACACTAGAATTGTATAACATGCTCTTCTGTATCATGCCCATGCATTGGGCTCCCCTATCGCCCATGTCCTGCTGCACCACAGCCAGATGTGAGCTCTGCCCATGTCTACCCTAGTGCATGTACGTCTGCAAAGTGGGAGATGGAAAAAAGTAAGAGAAGTATTTTTGTTTAATAATGTGTATTTTATCTTTAGCAAAGTTTCTGTTCTACTGAGTTGAAATAAGGTTTCATTTCTTCCAGCATTCAATAGGATTGTGATTGAAGCTTGATCATCAAATACAGTCAAGGCACTGTCATAGCAGCATACATCAAAGTCTCAGTACAAAGTAGCTCTACAAGCTTATTTAAATGCAGAGAAAGTCTTACTCTTCAATGTCCTCACTGTAATGTCAAGTCTACCTGTGACAGCAGAAAAATGGAGACAGTCTTAGAGGTGAAAATGTAGCCTTTAAGAAAGCATAAAACAAGTAGAAGAAGGTCAGCAAGTGTTCTCAGGAAAGTCTGCATGGTGCATGGGTTGAGAGGTCCTATGTGTGGAAATCAGGGCTTTCTGATACAATTCACTCCCCTATTGCCAGCAAAAGTCAGCAGAAGGACTTAAGAAGTTCTTAAGTTGAACTTCTCATCAGAAAACTGTAGTTTAGATACAGTGAGAAGATTTTTGTAGAAGCAACAAAAGAAGGGAAAGAAGTTGAAACAGTATTTTAACTATCTGTTGTTGCTTTAAAATATGACAATTACTATGTTGTTAGTATTTGTTTATATTTATATACTGTAATACATATATATATACAGATAACATTTAACATTAGGAGAAATGGTTCTGAAGTGGAACTAATTGACTATAGTCAGTTTTAAGTTTGTTATTCTACAAACTTCCAAAGCTAAAGTACTTACATGACATTAATCATCCCTTGGGTGAATTTTTCTCTTAAATTTGGAAAAAAAATTCCAAAGCTGTAGTTTTGTTAGTTGGTGTGTTCCCTCATTGCTTTCCTGTCTTTTTCTTAGGGTTTTGTTACTTGGGAAAGTGGAAAGAGGAAGCTAATTGTATGCTGGACCAGGGCCTGAAAACACCATTTATAAACCTCAGGCATCCTGGGAGATGATTTATACTACCTGTGGCCTGGATTTGCTTCTGGAGATGCCACCTTTCACTGACATTTTATTGAGCTCAGTCTTCCTAAATGCTTTATTCAGTACTGAGCTCTTGCAACCCAGTTACTTTCAAAACAACATATTGCCAGAAAGTCATTATTATAGCAGAATTTCCAATTAAAACCCACTCTTGCATAGTCTGTCATACCTCTGTCACTTTGTTGAGTTTTTGATCATCAGTGGACAATTACTGTATCACCCACGGAGTTTGCTTGGTGGTAAAGGCTAAAAAATGAATTTTCACGCTTTCAAAGGGACTTCCCGCTGTTGTACTGCAAAAATCTCCTTCCTGTACAGAGTGAAGACTATAGTCTTAAACAAGGAAAAAGGAAGGAAGGAGGGAGGGAAGGAGGGAAGGAGGGAAGGAGGGAAGGAAGGAAGGAAGGAAGGAAGGAAGGAGGGAGGGAGGGAGGGAGGGAGAGAGGGAGGGAGGGAGGGAAGGAAGGAAGGAAGGGAGGGAGGGAGGGAGGGAGGAAGGTTTGATACTGTGCATCTATTCTCTTGTATTTTGCTTTGACTACCATCCAGCATTTGCTCAGTCATTTAGAATATCTTCTATGTTAGCAATATGCAAACACAATGAAAAAAGGATTACTGAGGAAAAAAATATATTCCATAGCTGCAAGTGGGTTATGTGCTAATAAAAGGGTCCTTACATGGCTTTTCTTTCCTAACAAAAATACAGTGTGTGTGATACACTGAGATAAACTTCCCTTGTGCCCATTTCATGTGTGTCTGTCACCTCTGGGCACACTGGCCATTGCTTAGCAATGCTTCCCACAGGCTGTAACCAGGTTTTGCTCCTTACAAAAGAGATACCTTGACTGTATTTTTCCCTTCTTTGCCTACTATGAAGTAGGAGCCTCTGTTTACAAGGCCAGCTTTTCTTCTAGTGCAAGATATAGCAACAAAAACAGGGCTCTAAAGCAATATAAGGAAAGACAGGCAATTTCTATGTTCAGCTTATCCATGCATATGCCCTGCCTCTCTTCCTGCTCTCTTGCTGATGGCCTTAGAGGGATAAACATTAATTCATCTGAGCTCCTCAGTTTTTTTGCTATTCATCGCAAAGTTTGATCATAAGGCAAGTTTGATTTGATGAATGAGACAGATCCTTGTATCTAATGCCAAAATTTGACTCAAAATCTTATTTCCTGTTGCTGTTCCCTTCTTCTCTGTGAATTAAAGTGTACTTAGATTTCCCTGGAATCTTATTTTCTCTCCAAATTTCAGATAAACCACTGTAAATACTCACTCACATCCCAGAAAAAAAATGTTATATCATACAGGTTGAAATGCTGATATTCTACAAATCCCCAACAATTCTCAACTGCTTTCAGTGTCATTGAGAAAAGTGAAATGAAGATAATTTAATGAAGTACAAGCATTTTTTTCCGATCAAAGGAGCCACCACAACTTTCTGATTAAACTGTCACCACATTCCACTCTCTTGTTTGTGTATTTTCTGCCTGACACAACTGAGTCAGAGAGAACAATATGTGTGCAGCTTTGTGTGCGTTAAGATAAATGAAAAGCCTACAATAAAATTCCTACAAGATAAAATATCTTCTTTTTAATATGATCTTTGAGACCTAAGACTATGCTATGCATTTCAGAATATTCATTAAGGAAAGCTTCCTATTTGGTGGAGTTTATAATTTAGTGTTTTGATGGAATTTATAATTTAGTGTTTTAATTTCTAATCACCAATCTACATTCATTAACATTGATCCTAATATCATTCCGAAGATGAATTTGTTGATTATGTCTGCAAGTGCAGGCTATTCCAGCCGAGCACAACAGTTATTGTCACTATTCTGTGGAGTGTTTTAGAGAAAAAATGATCCATGACTCTCCAGATTCTACTGACAGCAGCACCAACTCAATCTCCACTCCCTGGCACTGGCTCAGACTGCTTACATAGATCCCAATGTAGAAACACAAGAATTTAGGTAGTTTATCCTAAGGCTCATTCCCTGTCTAGCTGTTTTAAAGAAAAAACAAAGAGCATTGGTGAGCTACCATCATCTGAAGTTGGCAGTTAAAGTTGTTAGAAACAACGATGTCCCTCACTGGTTGCTGAAGTTACACCATTTTTGAAAGATGGACAAGAATCATATATACTGCATCTAAACTTGAGTATATAAAAAGTGGGTTTTAATCTAGTCATTAGGGCTACGTCTAATCAGTAAGAAAAGAGAAAGAGACAGGAGAGAGGGAGGAAGAGAGGAGTGGAAGAAGAGTAAAAATGCAATTAATGCCCTTTTAGAAAAAAATCAGTGTTACAGACTTATGTACTGAATTGATAGACTGCAGGGAGAAATTTATTAACAAGCAGATAATCCCATCTAGGAGTGTAGCAGCTTTTTCTGCTGCATGTGCAAAACTCTACATTGTTAGATGAATGCTATTTCTGGAGAAATGTTGAAGCAAAAATGGGATTCTTTAGAAAATAATAGGGGCACTAGAAAACTGCTGGAATTTCAAAATTCTTTCATTGAAGAAGAATCAATTTGTTTTATGCATTGGATGATTAGAGTCTCCACATATCTTGTCAGATGTTACAGTAATTAAATATTGGAACCAGAGACAATGAAGTGACAGCTGAGGAAGATTGTATCCTCTGCAGGAAAAGGTCACTTTTAAATTTAGCATAGCTCAAACAGTTATCAACAAAATTTTAGTAGGTTTCCTTCTCTTCATGAGCAGATTGTATGAAAATGTGTTTTTTAATCCTTGGCTGAGTTATTGCAACATGTTATTTAAAAGCCATACAGACTACTCTCAATTTCAGCAACAGATTAAAGAATAATTTTGCCAATTGTACACTCCCTAATGAGCTTGTGAGACCTGGAACTGGGTGAGGAAATTACATTTTATTGCAGAATTTTTAATCATAAATTTTTTTATTTGCTAAATCCTCACTGAGAAAGAGTAAACACCAAGTGTCTGGAACAGAATCCAATGCCATGTTCATAAAATATTTCAGTTATTCTAGACATCTGAGATGCTTGTACATCAACTAGACTGAGAAGTGAACAGTTGTTTACTCATTCAAACATCAAATTTGTGTGATATGCAAGTTTTCATAGATAGAAAGTAGTCAGGCGTTAATTAAAACTACTTAGAGTTGCAAGAAACCTCACAGAAGTGTAAATTATTGCTGCTGCCGCCTGTCACTTTCATCCCTTCCAATCAGGTATGTGAAGAAACAGATGTCAAAATAAAATTTAAATTCCTCTGATAAATCTAGACCAAGCTGAAGTAAATAAAATAGCTACCTCTGTTTATCATTGAAATTGCTAGCTGGGAAATTGCCCGTAATTGCTTGGAATTGCTGCAAATGATTTTGAAATTATTCGAAGTGAAGTAGGAGGTAACTGAACTAGAGGTTCAACTGGACAAAGAGACAATTACTTCCATCTGGATCTGTGCTAGAGTCAACCGCTGACTGGCCACAACGGAGGGATTCCAACTCGGATATAGTGGCAGACACCACTGGAAACTGGTATTTCCCCATATACAACTGCAAGTTCCATCAGCTGGTAACTGTCCTGCAGTTTGGTCTCCCATTCAGATAAGTAATTGATCATCCTGAACTGGATCCTCACCATTTTTGCAATAATGCCTCTATATGGATATTTCCAAGTTGCTGTGGACTTGCATCATATTATGTTTAAAGGACCAGCCACAGTGAAATCCCTTCCCCAGGAAATAAGGAAAAATAGTATGCCTATGGGTGCTTGTTTCTGCCTAGATTTGTATTTGTATATATGGAGATTTGTAGCTCAGTCTCCAAACAGTCTCTCTTTCTCCACTGTAATTTAAATTTTTGGGTACTTTTTGGAGAATAGCCTATCTTGATGGCAGCATGGACCAGATTCATAGCCTGCAAGTCCTGCTGATGGACAGTCTTCTCAGTGACAGCTATCTGATGGGCACAAAATCACCCAGTTTCCCATATTTAAAAAAAAAAAAAAGAGATTTTCTGTGGACATTTTTACTGATGCTCAAGACAAATGACTTAACAATTTTGACTTAAGATTTAAGGATAGCTACAGAGAGTGAACATAAAATAATTGTGAAATCAATCAAACCACGTTTATTGCCTAGAAATATTTCCTGAAAATATTCTGTGGCATTCATCCATTAAATACTTCTGAAGCTTGAAAGGAGCTGTGATGGCAAGAGTGAAGTGTAAGAGATGAACAATCATTTCAAAGTGAGATTAGAAAAAAATAATCAAGATACCTCATGTCCTTTGTATGGAAAAAAAAAAAAGGATTATTCATATTTTCTTCATTTTCAGCGAATGTCATTGATGATGGCTGTCCACAGAAGATCTCTTTGGAGATCTTCCAAACCCACCTGGCTGCCACCCTGTGCCCCATGCTCTCAGTGTCCCTGCTGCAGCAACAGGTTGGACTAGATGATCCCTGGAAGTCCCTTCCATCCTCAACCATTCTGGGATTCTGTGTCATTTTTTAAATTCCATTCAGCTACTGTTTCCTAATTCCTCTGCAGACAACATGGAAATCTACAGTCAGGAAAATGGTATTTGTAGCAGTAAAGACTAAACTCCATTTAACTGATATTGGTTCGTACTTTACTATATAAAAATTTAGTACATGAAAACTGGAACTTTACCATATAACTGAAGCCATTTCTCTTGGATGTGTGTGCTAGGAAGTGACTTTAATTTTCATTGCATTCTCGTCATAAGTCTATGTCATTTGTAACAGAACGACAAGTTTTTGTTTCTCAGTTATCTAGCTGTGTACCATAATTTCAATTTGGATACTAGTTGAATGATTAGCAAAATTTAAAATAGCTGTTTTTCCTTCATTTTTCCTTTATTTATTTTTTATTCCTACATTTGCTCATACTTCACATCTTATGTATGTTAGTTATTCTTTAAGATATAAATACTTTTTTCATGTGTCATCACTTAAAGGCTATGGCATCACAAATCACTGTTCATATGTACTGCAGCGTCAGTAGCTCTAACTATTGGTAGGACTTACAACCTTACCCCCTACACATGCTTTGCACTTCACTTTGTCCCCATTAATGAAGTCATGTTCTGCCACCCCTAGAAATGCTTCTGGTAGAAACCTGCTAATAGGCCACATGCTGGTGTGCCCAAGTCTTCTTTACAAAGAAGTTGTGAGCTGTGGCTGTGCTAGTGACACAAAGTCAGTCATTAATGAAGATGAGAAAACGAGAACAGCCTCCAAAGATGCCTCCTGCAGGCACAGGTTCTACAAAAGTCTAAGGAGACAACTCTGTTGTCTCCTGTGTCCAAGTGCTGAGGTCCTTGGTCGCATCCTGAGGTGGGACACACTCAAACAGTTCTCAAGGTGAGAGTCAGGCCTCAGGTACAGGAAGGTGCCAGCTGAGTGGAGGGCTTTGGGGCAGCTGCGGGAATTCAATGGTTATTTAATGATTTCCACATATTTTATAATGGTTTGAAGGTCGTAACCCCCCAGACATTTCATCAATAGACATTAAGCATGTAAATATGAATGCAAGCATTTACAGTACTGAGGACTGATAGGATACATGTTCACATGGGTGCAATGTGTTTTTAAGTTGTTGTCATTTGCTAGGTGTCCTCAAGGACATAATGCTACAGAAATGACATACAGTATTAGTGAGGAATCTTATACTTGGTTATCTTGAAAGGCATTAAAATAGAATCATGGCAAACAGTTTCTTTCTTTTTCTGCCTGTTTTATGTCTTTTCATTTGACAAACAGTGAGGCTTCTTTTAATAGTGCCTGAGGTTTCCATAGTTTCTTTCCTTTCCTCCTGTTTTTGTGCAATAAATCAATATTATAGTAATGTCAGACTATAACAGTCAAGGAAACTGTGCATTGAGAAGCAGAGAAAAATAGCTTTTTCTCATGACCTGGAGGATTCAGTTGCAAGCTGGATTGAAATGCTGGCAATGGAAATTTAAAGCGATGAAAATTTAATCAAAATGTTATTATTTCAGTTGCACAATAAAAATAAACTGGAGATAGTAATTTGGCAGATGGAACAACTGTTGTTTTTTGCAGGAGCAAACCCTTCATGCTCACAAATATGCTGTTTTTCAGATTTCACCTGAGACAGGGGTCCTCCTGCCTCCCCAACCATCCATATCAGAGTGCAAGTCGAGATGAAATGTTGGTCTCCTTTGAACCCTGAGGTCTGTTCTGCTGCCTGCAATCAACAGGGGATTTATATAAAGACCAACGCTGCGTGCAAGGTATTCACTCTTGTTCATTTATTAGTTTCCTGTAGTACATTTATAGATACAGAGTTATGTTTCTCATATTGAAGTCTTACGTGTGTCGAAATAGGACAGAAAGGTTAGAAGGATTAGCTTAGAAGGATTCACTTTTTTTTTTTTTTACTTAAGATTGTTAGGCTATGTGATTAATGGCCAACAACCATAAACGCAAAGGCCCAGTGAGGCTAAGAAGACCTTTTAGAGGAGGGCACCTGCAGTAACCTCTCTATGGAGATGGGCACCACTGTCTCAGCTGCTTCCCCAGTTCATCCTCTGGGAATGAGTCAGCTGGTGCCCTCGCAGGGAAACCTACCAAAAAGCAAGGATGCTCTCTCCCCAGAAAGCCATGAAAATAAACAAATTATTGCCTTGAAGAGCATAGGGTTTACTATGGAATGCAGAGGGAAGAGAAGTTCCCCCTCACCTGCAGGTGGAACCTCTTGTGCTTAAGCTTACACCCATTCCCCCTTGTCCTATCACTAGCC
>JAUBOD010000824.1:2021553-2033189 GCA_032353885.1 Nothura maculosa | reverse complement strand
GGAAGGTTGGACCAGATGATCTCTAGAGGTCCCTTCCAACCTTGTAGATTCTGTGATTCTGTGATTCTGTAATTTGGGTATTGTATACAACTATTAATTAGTGACAGAGCCAGGGAAAAGTCCCTGGGCCCTGAGGTCCACTGAATCCTTCAACCTCTAGCAAAATGCAACAGCCCAAATGCACATACATTTATGAATATTTACTATTTATTACATGTTTTCATCAATTTCATATTGAAATACATGAAATATCTGCAACAAGCAAATTTAGAAAGCTTCTTAATAATAAACAGTGTTGGTGAACATCATATTTCATTTGATATGTTAATCTAGAGTAGTCTGCGAAAACTATATTTAAGAATAACATTGACAGTAGTTTTAAAGTTAATTAAATGTTTATGTAGGTGAACATAACACCCATGATTGCCTATTTATAATTTCAGTTTGGGGTTTGTGCAAGAGTTAAAAGAAGATTTTCGTTATATTTTCATGTACATTTAAACTACAAGGAAGATGGAAGCTGACTCTATGGTTATAAACTATGTATTCTGTTTGTAGCTCACTGTCAGAATCAGATAGTTTCTACTTTCCAAGTCTACAAGAAAAATGTTTCTGTAATGTTTTAAGTCACCTATCATGCCTTGTAAAACCGAAGTGTACTCCTCCCTGATGTGCCTGTTAGAGGGAAAAATTCATCCTCTGTTCTGGGTTTATTTTTTTAAAGTGAATGAATTCACAGGTATACAAGACAGATGCTAAACACAAAACCAGGGTACTGAGTTCGTGAAATCGCTGCTGTCCACTCTCCTGATAATATGTAGTTATTTTCTTTATTTGCCAAGATACTTTTTGCACTTAGAGATGAAACTTGCTTTAAATTTTCTAACAAATGGACTTAAATACCTTCCTTTTGCTGTCTTTAATTCTAAGCCTTTCAACATCTGAAGGTGTTTTTAAACAATAGGGAAGATATTCAGTGTATGTTTTTAACACATCACAATCCTTTTTTCTCCTACAGAGTTTTTGTTAACATAAAGGGCATTTACATAACACCTCTGTCTTGTTCACAGTTATGTCATTTTATAACTCAAGTGTGTAATTGCCCTAATTTTTTTTGTGTGTGATGAATTTGAATATTTTTGAGAGTGGAAGCTAAAAAAAAGAATTTTGCGTAGGTTTGTATAGATTTTTATCTGTTTGCCATTACTTTGACCCAGGATTTAATTAGTGTCTCTTTGTTTAGAAGCAAAGAAATTGCCAGCATTTCTCCAACCGTATTGCACTCTTGGACTCTGATCCTAGCACCAGGAAAACCCACTGTTGTGGGCATATGTCTCTGTTCCTAAGCAAGTATTTGCAAAGATTTACTGGTCAAGTGTAGACTGTTTCAGTGGACCAAATAATTAGAATTGCATAATAATGAAGATCAAAAGGAAGCACTTTTTCATTCATTAACTTCATAAAGATTAAGAAATTCTCCAATCATTCCTGAAACATTTAGATAAATACAAAATACTTCACACAATTTTTGCAAATAGAATGAATAAAGAAACTAATGATATGATCCAAATAAATGTAATTTAGAAGTCAAATGATATTTTTTATTCCTTTTTATATGATTGGTTAGCTGTAATACTAAAAAGTGTTGAGGAGCAAATAAATATATTAAGTAAAAACCTTTTCTGCAGGAAAGTTGGATCTCACTGAAGTTTTCTATTAGGAATTATTTGGTTAAAAAGTCCAGATTCTTTCACTATACAAATCAAAAGCATTTGCCTCTGAAATATATAATCTACATATAAACTGTCTCATTCTATTATGTCTTCTTTTTTTCACTTTGTTCTCTCACTTGTACCTTGTAATCATTTTGCATAATAAAAGCGCAGAAACTCTACATTGCTCATAAGTCAGGATATGGGGCTGATTTTTAGCATTATCCCCTTCTCTTTGCAACAAGGCACTGTGACAGGTATACAAATCATGACAAGAGAGATTGCTAAGAGAAGACAGTTTTATTCCTCTGAAACTCCGATCAAGAATCAGATTAGGTGACCCTAATATTATTCTTTTTTTTTCTTTTTCCTACGTAAAAGGTGCTATGGAACAGGTGCAGCTTTTCTGTGCGTCCTCATAAGTGTTGCATGGACAAAGAGCTTAAATAGCCTGATTATTAATACCTTAGCTTTGAGTATAACATTTGCTGGTTATGCTCAAAGCTGATTCAGGAGTTGCACAGGTAGACCCACCATTTAGAAGGTTCTAGGCCTACCCATCCATGACTCAGGCCCTTGGGAGCCCTCAAGGTCAGAGAAGAGACCCTGGAGTTTGACAGATTCAGGTCTGCTACAAGAGCTTAGTCCCAGCTCTTGCACCACTTGGATGCAAGGCAACATTGCTCTGCTCTTGCTTCCAACTGCATGGGCAAGGGAAGGCTTCAAAGCAGCTCTCAGTACCTCCCCTCAGTAGTGTCCTGTGAGTTGAAGCAAAGCAGTTTTGGTTGCTGGAAGGGTTTGCATGCTTCTGCCATTTCTGACTCCAGCAACAGCTACATGTCTCATTAGTACAGTTTGCCTATTTTGGTCATATAAAGGAATCACAAAGTACTCTAAACAGAGACTGCACCAGCCACAAACTGTGGTGCAACAAGCAAAGCCATAGCATTCTACATATGCCTTCTGTGGAAGCTTTTTTAACTTGCATTGCTCATTGGATATAGACGTGAACACCAACAGACCCTTTGACATAATAAGAAAGTGACTTTTAGTTACCTTTAAGTAGTATCTTTTAGTAAGTTCCTGACATTAGTAGAAGACCATATAGTTACCAATTTACCAATTTCAGACGTACAAAGGATAAATTGAAACTCAGAAAAGGAATCTCTGATGTCTGGTGTCATTTGATTTATCATATGCTGATGTTACTCAACACCAAAACATCAGTGTAGAGGGGCTTTCTTTTTTCTGACTCAACTTTTGGCAAATATATCCCCAAAGAATTCTACATCTTGCTACACCCAGCATCCACTGTAGACTACCTCCCTCAAAAGATGGGAGCAACTCTTCAGTAATCACTGCTCTTAGTTATTAGGCTGCATTTGTGACTCTTCTAAATATTGGAGGAGGTTTTATGGTCTTTCTGAGAGCAGCTTGCCTTCTTCGCAATCTGGCTGCCATGTGCTGTAACATATCATACTTGTCGTGCTTCTGGCATTTGCTCACTGATGCACTCTGTTGACACAATCAGAATATTGATCAGTCATTATTATGGGAAGAGAAGAACATTCAATTGGCATAAAATGTAGCACATTCTTGCATTGAAAGCCACAGAAAACAGAAAGAATATAAATATAGAATAACTTGCACCTCATAAATACTTAGAAAGAGGAAGTTCTTTTGCCTTTTTTTCTTTATCATAAAAATCACTCAAACATAGAAACAGAGCAAATAAGTAGGATTATATTTTTAAAAAAATCCAGTTCCTTGTATGTATATACTGATTTATTTTCCTTTTTTTCTTTACTTTTTTTTCTCCTTTCCATCTTTTAGTGTTTTCCATTTTTTATCACATCTAGTAAAAGTACAAATCCTGTGAGATATTTTTTTCCTGCATACAGACGATTTATCCTATTTGTAACAGACTTTGATGGAAATGGTATTTTCTTTAATGTTCAATGCACGATTACCTTTTTTAGTTTTTAATTTCATAAAAATCCGTATCATCTCATGCACTGCCTCTATTTTCTGCACTCTTTTTACGATTCAGTAACTTCATTATTTTAGTTTGTGTTTTCTGTCCTGGCCACTAGTTCTGTGATTTTTTCCATCATAATGCAGAAACAACTGTTACTAGAGAAAAAGACCAGTAGCTTTCCGCACAGAGAACCTACTAGAGAAGATATGTTAAAAATAAAAAAGAATGAATTGGGACTTTATGCACAATATACAAGCTGGAACATTACTCTTGGCTAAGTGCTTTCATCAATGTGATTGATATGTTCATTGGTAGCTTCTCACACTGCATCCAGATGGTTGCGACAATTAACGTTGTGCTAAGAATACACCCCAGAGCTGCAATATAGCAGTGCTGATATGATTTATCAAGACGACACAGGCAGCGCTGGCATTCTCTGCGGGGTAAATACAGGCCTATTACTGAACTCAAACCAAGGCCCTGTAGGAAAGCCTAACACTGAGTGCTCTCTTATTTTGCTTATTTTTGCTTTTTGAAGATGAGAATGAAATCTGCAATCTGATCCTCTTGTGCCCCCTCTTTTTTGTAATTGCCTCTCCTAGCTATTGCTTTTTATGATATTGCCAGTCTTCTCATCTTTAAGACATGGTGGGAAAGAAAGCTTAAGAAAGCTTACTTTTTTTTTCCCAAGTGGCAGATTGTTAACTCCTTCCTCCTGCAAATAGGCAGGATGTGAAGCTGTTTGGTGCCTGTGCAGGACTCGTGCTCTGCTCCAAAGGAGTGGACAGACACCTTGCACATCACTCCCTTTCCTCCTCACCATCCCTGCTCACATGTGCTGCTCTCCTACTGGGTCACCCTTCATATAGATGTGAAATGATTTTGGAAAGTGCTTTCCTCTGTTTTTCCTTATGAAATGCTCAGAACAAGCAATATTTCTGCTTGTACACAACTTTAGGACAGAGACTGCGATCATTCACTATTTAGTACCTGTATTATCTGTCTGATTGATGAGCAGGATTTGATCATCGGTCCCTCAGGCCACTAAAGTTTTGAAATAAAGCTATGGATGTCAACCATATGGGGTCCAAACCACTCTATAACATTGTGTTTGAGCTGAATGACTCACACAGATTTATGAAACACAGAAAAACTACTCTATAAAAATATAAACTTTCTGTAAGGTTTTGAGAGCTCCGGTTTTGATCCTGTAAAGCACGGACCTATATATTTAGCTTTAAGCTTGTGGGTTTTTTTTCCTCCCTGGGCTACTCCTCTACATTTTAAGTTAAATATCTGCTTAAGAGCTTTATTGGCTCAGGGCCAGTGTGTTTTCCGAGTCCTTTAAGGGTTGAGTTCTCATAAACCACATTTTATCTATCTGAGATCTCAAAGCACTTCACAAGAATCACTATATAAAATACCTCAAAATAATAGGATAAAGTCCTGGGATGACAGGAAACACACGATTCGCTTGGATGGATGCAACATTCCCACCTTTAACTAATGTCTTTCTAAATCAGTGGCAGAACATTTTTTAAAAAAGCTTCTATTTTTGATCTCTGTGCTAACAGGTGCCCTCTCATGACTGCTGCAATGAATGTGTCATGCAAGAAAAGCAGCCTTTGAAGTAATCCCCGCTGATGAAACTCACTAGCTCTACAGTGGTTGCTGCTGTTTTTTTCCTGTTACTGAGAAGAGAGGAGGAGATGCAGAAGATGATTTATTATTTTAGATTGAAAGAATTAAAACACTAGAATGATTAACCAAAGAATATTTGTAATAGAGGTTGTAAATAGTCTTGAGAGAAATAGTGAGGAGCTGTATATAAAGGTTTTTGTCTGAGATATGGAAAAAACAATAGTAATGTGTGTTAATACTGCACATATATATCTTGCTCTAAGTAATTATATTATAGCAAAATCAAAAGATCCTAAGCCCTTTGTGCAAGCAGTGCTCAAAAATACACATATATATATAGAAAATACATGTATATATATAGAAAAAATACATATATATATTTATCTTCATTCCTCAGAAGTCATTTGCTGTCTGCCAGTCTGAAATTTTGGGTCTCATGTGAACCTTTGAGCAGTTTTGGCCTCAGCTCCTCTCCTAGCTGCAGAGGATGGGGAGCTGTGGAGAAGCTCCACGCGGCAGGCACCACATGGCCCTGAGAGGTCTGCTCCTGCTGCCTCCTGTTTTCCACATCCTTGCCAGTCTAAAAAAATAATAAAGACACATACAATGCTGACAAGAAGTTGAAAGGTGCAAATACATGAAAGAACACCACTTGAAAGGTGAAAATCTGTGAATAAAAAATATTTCTTTGAACCTTCTTTATTTTGACAGATGGATATAGTATTAACCAAGCAATCAAAAATAATTTAAAGACTTCCATTGCCAAATATCATTCCTTCAGGCTGGCGCAGTAATATTATAGTTCTGCAATAGCTACTGCACATTTATTTTTCATAATGAAAAATGCATTTGCTTTTTCCTCACACTTCATTATCATTAGAAGCAGAACACTTTCAGCTCAACAACAAAAGTGTCTTAACAGAGTAAACATACCAGATTTCAGTCTAAACTGTGAATGTTGAAAAAGTTCAAAGTATGTAATATGACTTCTTCAGAAGATATTTGAGAAAAGTTAATATTCTGCAGAAAAATAAGCACCCTAAACAGAGAACTTAAACTTTGAAATTATTAACAAGGAATAACATTGACCTAGTTACCTATCTTTTAACTTTTGTGTCCCAACTTTTTCTCTTGATCTAAACTATGTGTCCCAACTTTTTCTCTTGATGGAAACTATCAAGATTTTTTTGATATGGTAATTTCATCAAATGTCTAGGAAATTTTGCTGAAGATATAACCCGTAGGCCTTAAAAGTCAGTCTTAACTGTAGAGATTATTGGAACTGCAAAAGCTTTGCCTTTATGGAGCTGCTCAGCTTCGATAGTAAAAAAAAATGTAATCTGATCTCTCCTTAGAGACATTTCATATTTGATTTGTTTTCCTCAGTTCAAAACAAAAAACCACTACTACATTTTGTCATGTAATTTTGTGCTTACAAAAGCATAATAATACATTGTAAGGGTGCTATATTTAAAGATTTCCAGATATATTATTCAGTTACGTTTAGAAGTACCTGTGGATGCGATGGTGCCTGTGCTATGAAATGTCCTGTAACATCGAACAAAGTACAACTAAAGACATCATAAACAATGTCATAAATAAGGTCAAAAGAAACAAGACTCTGGAATTCTTTTAGCAAAGAAAGCACAGTGTCCATGCAGATATTTAAATAAAGTATGTGCAGCATGTGTGAGCTGTTATTCCCAAGTCTATTTTTCTTTCCATTTGCTGAATTTCATTTCTTTCTGTCCATTGCATGTGGATAAATCTCTTTTCTCTTTGGTCCCCATTGTCAGCAGACTGGACTGAGTAACACTATTAACTCAGGCATATTTTATTTGCTTATCTGTGTGATCGTAAGTGTCTAACAGTCTGTGTTGAGAGCTTTGATTGCTCAGACCTTTACAGTGGCTGGAGGCTGCATTTGGTGCTCAGTGTGACAAGCTGGACCTGTAGCCTTTTGTAGATTGCTGTAGTTAACACAGGTCATTTCACTGCTGGCGTGTTATGGAGGTACCTTGTGGATGCCAATGTATGTCCTGTAAAATACTAGGTAAAACATCAAGTTCAATATCATCATCAATAAAATTTATTCATTAATATTCAACCTGGTTGAAAAAATAACATAAAAATTTGAGACCACAAATTCCAGAAGCATGTCTGAGGACAGAATTAAATCCCCAAGTTATCTAAATTAATTGTAGAAGTGATCTAAAATAAATAATGTCCCACAATGAGGGTGCAAAAAAACAAAGGCAGAAATGCAAATGGAGAATAGTTGGCAAACTGTGAACACTGCAGAAAATGGCTTTAGTTGGTCACAAAATCCTAACAGTGTTTCTTGCTGCAGATGTAATAAATGAAACAGTTTCCAGAATGAAATCGTAAGAATATCACATGTGGATCATAGAGGTACTTTCAAACAGAAATTGGCACTGGCCACATATAATTAGGAATGCAATAATAATTTTAGGTCATCACATCTGGGGCAAATGTGGAGGTCTGTGAAGAAAATCCAAAAGGTAGTAAGAAGAGTAGGCCAAAGTCTAGAAAACATGATCTATAAGCCTGAATCCAATTTATAGAGTTTGTGTGGCTTAGAAAAGAATGAATTAAGAGAGATTTTTCAATAGCTTCATATAATAAGCATCTTCTCTTCATGTCTACCAAAGTAGTAAGAAAAAATAATCAACTTTTTAAAAAATATAAAGATATGAGGTAGATATTGGGAAAAATTCAGTGTTTAAGACAAGCACAAAAGAAAGTACTAGTAGGCATTATCAGGGTTTACAAGAGGTAGTAAAACATCCAATTCCATACAATTTTGGCTTAGGCAGGTATCTCTCAGAGAAGGTGTAGGTTTACTTGATCATTGGAGCACAAAACAAGGACTATTCTAGGTTCCTGAAAGGGGAAAGAATCAAACTATGTTTTTGTGATTTCTATGATTTGACAAAGCAAGGGTAATTATAACCCTAGCTTTGTGCTATAATCTGCCAGATGGATTTAGTGCTAGAAGATATTCCCTTTGGCATTGTCTGTGCAAGCTCTTCTCTCAGACATAGAGAATTTAGCCAAGAGAGCTGACCTAGTTTACACATTCACCACGGTGTGCTTTTGCCTGCCTTAATTATGAATCTGCTTCTAATCATTTGCTATTACAATCTATCAACATAATTCCATCTTCTCATTTTAAATGAGTGACATTTTTATTAGACTTTTCAACATTTCTGACCTTAGTTTCCAAGCCAGAAACATTTTTTCTGAAGAATCTGGCATTCATAAAATGATACTCTAGTTCATTCTAGGTCTATGCTTGCAGGTTACTGTTTCACAGCAGTTCTTGATGCTTCTCTCCTCTCTTTTTCTTTCCTCTTGCTATCCCACGTCACTCATCTCTGCCAGGAAAAATTCTTGACTCCTCAGCTTCTGGGTGCTTTACAACCATATCTGCTAAATTTGTTTGTTGAAGCTTGATCATTTTTAATGTCAGGATTGGAGATTAGCCACACAAAGACAGCTAGAGCTACAGAGGAACAGACCCAGATTGCTTTGGTGGAGGAAGGTTCAGTTGTACAGCTCATGGAATAGTAAAATGCAGCCATTGCATTGGGTACTGACAAAATACCTTGCCTGGTATTTCTTTATTCCCAAGAAAATGGTTGCTGGATGTTCCCTTTTCTCCAATTCTCTGCAAATTTAACATAATATTTAATTTAGTTTATCAGTTCCCAGTAACATTCATTGTGGCAAATTATGCAGTAAGGTTTATATTCACATTTCACTGGATGAGGATTTATATTTAGTGCTCTACCTGCAGTGAGTGACCTGCAAAATGACAACTGATTTAGCTAGCTCTGCAGTGGCTGCCTTCTGTTTTGCATTTTGGTTTATGTGCAATCCAGAAAATAATTCTATCTGTCACAAACTTTATGAACGTATCATATTGCCCCAGCACAGTACCATTTGGGATGTCAGATTGCTTTATGCAGGAAATTGATTCAAGTTTTCTTTCAAAGCTCTTGTAACTTAGACATTATCCTATAAATATTGTGGATAGCTGGACAAAAAGTACCTTATTTGATACCTCTGATAAATCACAAAGTACTCACCTTTCTTTCCTCTCTTTGATGAGAATACTCATTCAACAACAGAGCTTGCAATTTGGAAGTTAACTGTACTGAACTGAACTGAGCTGAGATTTATCACAAGTATTCAAGCAAACTAAGAAAAGAAAAAAGAAAAAGATATAGTAATTTAGAATATGTTTTTAGGGAATAAGTGTGAAAAACCTCCTGACCACACATAGTCACGCTGCCTCTGACAACCCTCCAGTCTCAAATATTAATTAACAAGTTTAGTGTCTATAAGCATCTCCTGTTCACTTCAAGCCAGTTAAATCATTCTATCTAACAGTCTTTTTACTGGCAGGCTTCAAAAGCTTCTTTTTCAGCAATCTTAGCCATATGCTATGGGAGAAAGGTTAATAAAACACTTAATCAGGATTGTATTTACATCTGCTTATGTTTTACTGAAGTTTGGCTATGGAGACATATATGTCTGTGTAATAGTTAAAAAAAAAATCTCAAAAAGCACAATGCTTTTTCCTGTGCATTCATACAATAGAACTTTCCAGCTCTGGAAATATACCCAGAGATTCACTCATCTGAGTCAATCCCAAAACTGAGTCAATCCCAATCCCAAGGTTGAAGAAGAGCTTGGGGGGGAGGTTTGGGATGTGCATGGTGCCTCTGGGAGTGCTGGAGAGCACTCAGGGCAGCCCTTGCTGCAATAACCTCCAGCATCTGCTCCCACACAAACATCATTTCCAGACAAGGAGTGGGCAGGCTAGAATAAGGCCTGACACACAGATACACTGGCAAGAAATGAATCTTGATTGCAGGAAAGTGGCACCTACCTACTAATGGAAGCAGAATTTCAAGGTAGCTGGTTCCCAATTCTGCATGAGAAATCTCCATTGGTTTTGGCCTTAGGTGTCTGGAAAAAAAGCAGTCCTTTACTGCCTCTCATTCAATACTCAGTGGCGCTTTATAGTCTCAAGTTTCTTATATTCTTCTTATATTCTTCTCTTACAAGCTCTGTATGGTTTCCATGTTTGTGTTCTCCAGCGTATACTCTGTCTTCTTTCCTATGAGCCAACTATCTCCTGAACGGAGTGGCCCTGAACCTCTTCACTAAACAAAATCATGTGAGTCCCAAAGCAAGTGGAGACCAGATAGCCAAAATTTGTTGCTGGATCAACTTTAAAACTGCAAAATATCCTTCTGCATTATTGCCTATTGTCTGGGAAAGACCTTCAGCTGACAACAGTACCACCACTGGCCAAGACAAACAGTGTCTGAACACTGGAAAGTGATGCCTTGGCTTCTATTTTAAGCAAAGCATCCCTTTTAATATACCATCAGAAAGCAGATATATCCAAGGAGGAAGAGAGGGGCTGAAACTGAAATTGAGAACTTGACTGCAAAAGCACAGAATTAATTCACCTCCAGATTTTGTTTTCATAAATAAAAGACACTTCGTGGTTTCTCCTTTATTGTATGCACAGCTAATTTTTCTCCTTTTCTTTTGTAATTCTTACCATCCTTTTTACTTTAAAAAATACTAAATACAAAAACTAAGATTACTTTAAAATGGTTGCATGTCACTGTAGTCCTACTACACCATAAGAAATCATTGTAAAAACTGCCATATGTCTTTGTA
This sequence comes from Nothura maculosa, assembly GCA_032353885.1. NCBI lineage: Eukaryota > Metazoa > Chordata > Aves > Tinamiformes > Tinamidae > Nothura > Nothura maculosa. The sequence continues at coordinate 2,022,134 of JAUBOD010000824.1, read as the reverse complement.
CTGGCAATTAACTTCAATTTCTGCAAGAGCAAAACATTTGTGCTGCTTCACTTCTGCAGCCTTCCTCTATCTACTCAACTTGTTAATTTGAACCTTATCTTTTCTTCATCTAATACATTCGGGAGGTACAACCAAGGATTTTTTTGTAGAAAGTAACTAATTTTTGGATATAAACCAGAAATAAGTATTCTTGCTAACATGATATTTCCTAGCCAACAAGGACAGTATTCCAAAATGCCATCATAGTTTTAGTTGTTAATTAGATTAGTAAACTAGTTTAGGGTGGAGGAGGAAGAAATGATGATACTTTTGAGATTCTAATGAAAGGAGACATCTTAAGGTTTTTTTTTTACATGAGCACGTACAAAAAGAGAATGAATTTAAGTATGCAAACTGACACTTCCAGAGAAATTTTAGTACAGGTCAATGTTGTGTGACACATCAGAAAACTGCCCTTGCTTGTCAGTCATTTACTGTGCCAAAAATTTCCTTTCTAAGGGAAATGAGAGAAAAAAAATGTGTAAGTGTGAACTCTGATGTTATCAGCGTCTAATTTTAGAAGACAAAAACTTGTTTAGCCA
>JAUBOD010000824.1:1901505-1915170 GCA_032353885.1 Nothura maculosa | reverse complement strand
CTTCTCTGCTCCTGCACCGTGATAGGAGAGGGCTGCTCACACCTCACGGATGACACAGAAGATGTGACCCTCCATTTCTGAGTATTTAGGGGTTTAATCTCTGCATTCTGCAATGAAATTTCTTGAGTAAAAGAGCAACAGCCAGAGCTTTTGGGTGCTCTCTGTCCTTGGCTCAATGTAACCTGGAACAAGTAATTTAGGGTGTATAACCTGCTGTAAATTGTATTGTGAGTGGGTTGCTGGGGTTCCGTTGCAAACCTGGTGTCTGTAACAGACACCCAAAACTAGAGATGCTGTCAATGTTTGTTTGGAAATCCCCAGCTCTAGGGAAATTCTGAAAAAGTAATATCAAGCAGGGACATTTGTAGAAAAGGCTACATCATTTTCTGTGAAATACAGTTTGTGACAGAAGTGAGAAGGAAGGGGATTTATAGGTTTCTGATAAAGCAGCTTTTTGAGGGGGTGCTGCCAGGAAGCTGAGACACCGAGCAGGGAGAAACGACTCCGGATTATTTTTCGTGCCGCTGGCGCGTGGAGGCCGTGCCCTGAGGACGCAGGGCAGCCGTGTGCCCCTGTGTGGTCAGTGCTGGTGACAGTGCCCGTCTCGGGATGGCCCTTAGGCCTGGGTGTAGTGGCCGGGCCTGGGAGCTCCGGGAAAGCCAAGGCTTTTCCTGGCTGGCTGCTGCTTCCAAGGGTAGTTCGGACATAGGGAGCAAAGCAGGGAATGCTTGGAGGACGGCTGAGTGAGAGAGCTGCAGAAACAAAGTCCAGGACAGGACAACAGTATTTGGAGTCCTGAAGGGATCGATCCAATAGCACCTAACAAATCCCCTGGAAAATCCCCAACATGTTGTTGTCGTTTATTATTTACAGATAAGAACCTGAATCACAAAGCACCCCCAATGTGCACACGTACTGTCGTGAATTTAATGAGCAAGATGAGGTTGGGATCTGAGTGTATTTAAATAATGCCAAGTGAAGCTTTTTTTATATATTGTATGATTGTATCCAAATTCCCTAATTGTCAGATACACCATACAGAAGAGCAGCCATCTGTTTTATTTCAGAGTTATCACAGTTTGGAATGTGGATTTATTCTCTATGCGTTGTTGCTGTGTTCTGCTGCTTCTGTTGTTTTGCTTCTCATCACTAGATGGCAATATCTTAACATGCAGTTCTGAACAGGAGGAAAAACAAAATGGTGCAGCAAGTGCTGGGAAATAAAACTAGGAAGGAGTTTGATTCTCTATTTGTAGCTTATCACATTATGTTAGGTTTGCTTAAAGAAATCTTGTTTTGTGCAGTGGTTTCATTTCGATCCATACTGGTAATTTGGACCTCAAAATATGTGTTTTTTATTGTCTACATCATGTAAATTTATAAGTCTCTTATAGATTATATCTCTTACTTAGATAATTTGCATCTTCACTTTTACAGAAGATGTTAGTCTAGGATGTGCACAACCTGTTTTGTTAATGTTGGCTTGAGTTGTCTAATGCTATGCAAGCTGTAATAACAAAAACACAAAGATACTGTTGTAACTATTTTAATGCAAGGAAAGAAAAAGATTTTGCAGTTCATAAACTCATGACGTGCCATGTTGAAATGAATCAACAACATCTTAAATGCTGTGGGATTTTTTGATTGAATGTAAAAATCTTATTCTTTCCTTTATTGCTGGCTGGCATGTGGACGTATCACTTCACAAATAATGAAAAATGCATTTTTTATTGCCCCGCAGAAAGCAGGGAGAGCAGGGAAAGCCTCTCCCTGCCATTTCAGAAGGAAATGGGGCTTCTATAGGTTGTGTCCTGCCTGCCGGTCTCGGTGCATAGTGCACATACCTTAGGGTATCTAAAATGTCACGAGACACCTATATTTAGGTACCTGGATGCCATCCCAGTAGGCCCAGTATCCTTCTGAAAGTCAGGGTGGCCTTTAAAGAGAACATGGTGAAGAGGACCAAAGTAGTTCATTAAGGAAGGGAAGGTGGAGTTGTAAATGCACTGCCAAGTATCCCAGGGTTTGGAGAATATTGGATCTTTCTCTTACATGTGTTCAGTACTGGAATCAGATCCATTTGGCAGTCATTCTGGTAGGTTTATTTTGTCCAGAACTAGAGCCTGGTAAAACCACAGCAACCTTAATAAGCTGCCTGTGCTAATTCCTTCTGAAAACAACACCAGCCGGCCAAACTTGGATATAAGCTACACCAGTACAAACGCAGGCCTTGGAGATCACTGCTGGAGGAGTAATGCAGCTAATGGCACCTTCTGGCAAAAGGGCAGAGCATTTTGTATAAAATAAGGAGGACAAGCAGCTAGATGGATTGGTAAAGCCAGAGAAAATCAAAATCTGTGCTAGAACTTCAGGATTTGAATGCAGATACTTTGGGATCTTGATTCAAGAGAGAGCTGAGCACAAGCAGGCGGGTGCCTAGGAAAGACAGAGCAGAGCACTAGGCACAAACGAAGCGAACAAGAAATGAAGAGATTTGCTGGCTTGGGGCTGCACTGTGCCTTGCCTTGCAGGGTCACACTCTGGGACAGATTGGGCTGTAATAATGGATCATTGCAGGCTAAAGAGGGGCTTTGGACTATGAGCAGATACTTGTGCAGTCCTCAATACAATCACTCTGGGTTTTGGATGAAATCTAACCCATAATCTTTAGAGGTCAGGTATGTAATCACCTGCTACGTAAGTTAAGACTTACTCTGTTAGCAAATAAGGAAATAAGCAAATAAGGAACATGCTGTTCTGCTCATTGGCTTCTGCAGCTGGTTTATGTGCACTAGGAAAGAGAGCATATATAAAAAAATCAAAGTATGTATTGACTTTGCTACTGTTGTCACCCCTCAGAGGCTTCAGCTGCTCTTTGCCTTTAACCTCAAATTCCAGAGAGTTCAGATTGCAAAACCTACAGCACCAAATGGCTCTTGTCAACCTAAATGAACTAAAAGGAGCCCTGGAAATCCTACAAGGTTCGTACTATATTCCTGTCTCCCAGTGTTTCTTTAAGGATTGCTGCAAGTCTTGCTCAGAATAAACAAGTCTAAATTGCCCATACGACTCTTATAAATAGCAGTCACCAGAAATGTAAACAAAGTGGGTACCTATAGTGCCAGATACAAGAGCCTAAATGAAGCGGGTGACTCGGAGGTGGCTGCCCGGCGCATCCCGGCGAGGAGACAGGGGCTGCTGCAGGATGGAGCTGCAATCCCGACTCCTCTGGGCTCCCACTGGGAGTCATCCTGAAGGGATTCACCTGCCAAGGGAGGCGTCTGAAGTGGATGCCTTGGGATAGATACTGTGAATACCTGGGACGTGATGTAGTTTGTTTTTGTCTTCTTGAGTTGAGGTTTTGATGGTCAGTTTTTCAGATGTTTTGCAATGAAAATAGCCATCCATTCGGTGCTCTCGCTGTGAGGACATTTCTGACTGTGCTGATGAGCAAGTTCTCATAACCTCATTTTTCCAAAGTTGGGGCGTGGAAATTCCAGTGTCTTTTTTTCCGCCGGAGAGGGCATAAGGCAGTAACCCAGGGTGCCTGGACAGACACTACTGCTCATCCCAGAGAGCAGCTGAGGGAACAGGAGGTGGACGGCACAGCCGGAATGCACGGTTGGGTTCACAGACCATAATATTATATTAATTGATAATAATAATTTCAATATTTTCAATAATTAATTTTGAAAACAGTTTTTCTACCATCATGGTTGTTAACAGGTGATGGATTCATCTTGGTAGATCCATGAAGAGCTTACAGTTGGGAGTTGTGTTTCCTTCTGTTAAAAGGCAAAGATATTACCTTATTATTAACTTATCATCAATCCCATGTAGGAAAATCATAAGAAGTGCTTGCTGTATTTGTAAATACACCAGTCTGTGAGATCCATCATTGGGAAGTTTGTTTGCACTTGGCAGATGGTGTACACTTAGGCTAGGCTATCTTGCACAAGCTGGACTACGTAATCAGTTCTGAAATAGCAGAAATTCAACAAGTGGAAGCTGTGTAACTTGGAAACTTCTTCATCATGTCAGCTTCCATAAAGTAGGTTTAAAGAATTAGAATTGGAATGCTGCTGTTCCTGTCATTTCAGCATGTTAGACCTTGTATTTTTCAAAATACAATCAAAAACAAGATATTTGGAGGATGTCCTACCACTAGAGCTAATTTTAGACTAGCAGATATTTATATTAAATCCAACATTTCATAGTCTTGGGAAAATATTTTAAGCATATTTAATGATAGAAAATAATCTGGGTTTAGTTGGTTATACGTTTCATCTTAAAGAGCTGTTGGAGAAGAAGTTAACTTCGGAGGTGATGATCATCTAGGTGGTGCTTTCTGAAGCAGCGTTGATGACGGAGCCCTCAACTCTAAAGGAGACATGGGCTTGACAAAAGAGCTGAGTACTCGAGTGTTGTGCTACTAATGGAAAGAAAAGGAGTTTCCCTTGTAGCTGGATTTTTAATCCAACTGAGTTGTAAACGTTTCAGAGTGCAGGAAAAGCTGCTCTTCAGCCTATGTCTGTTAACACAGCTTTGAGATCAGGGAGCATGACATAAAGGCTTAGGCTGGACTACAGGCTTTACTGGATGACTAACAATTGCATTAGTAAATGTATGTCTTGGAGGTGGGCGAGTGAAGAGTCACAGTGAGCACTATTAAAAGCTCAGCTGGGTAGAAATGGGTGACAGAATGGAAAGAAAATATTTAAATGCTCATGACCCCATACAGTTTTTCTTAAAGCAAGTGTAGTGCAGTATTGGTGAGGGTGAAAGAAAGATTACGGATGAGATAAGGGCGTCAACTGAGTGAGTGTCGTGCCTTTATTTTCCATAAGCCAGTAGCATTGACTAGAGGAACAAAGGCAGGGCGGATCATAGGAAAAAAGTAGCCAATATGATATGGAAACAAAACTCAAAGGTCTTCACGTTGCAAAAAGCAGATGATTTCCCTTTCATGACAATGAAAGATCTGGCATATGGAATTGCCAGGCAGGTGGTAACATTCTTGGTGAGTCTGTGAAAAGAAAGTTTCTGCCTTGTAAATATGAATCACGGAAATTGTGTTTTATAAGGGGGAGAAATCATCCAGACCCCTAACAAGCCGCTTGGCCTCAGTTACACTCAAGGTTTTGAGACAAAATTTGGTGGGAGTTTAAATTTACAAGGCTGTAAATTTAAATGAAAGCAGAGATAAAATGTGATATGGATTTAGCAATGACAACTAGTTGCAAATTAACCATATATTTTTGTTTTCAACAGTAGGATTGTGTTAGAATTAATAAATATGTGGTATTCAGAAAAGTATTTGATGCAGCATCACAAAGGAGATTTCTACTTAAAACCTTGGAGAAAGGAATTAATGCAGCGATTGTGAGATGGAATAAGGAATTCTAAACCTGCCTGGAGCCATCTCTGCTGAAAAAGCAGTTAGTGGGCTGGGGGGAAGTCATCAGTCCTACATCTTGCCACGTGCCATATTTAACATTAAATTTAACATTAATGGTAAGCAGATTGAGTGCACTGGTTAAAATGGGCTGGCATCTAACGAAGAGGGGCTGTGCTTGGTGCTGGGGTGAGAAGTGGGATGATCTCAAGGCCCAGAGTGACTGAAATAAGATGATATTCGACAGTACCATGAGGAATGCCTGATAAAGTCCTGTTGATACCTCGTAAAATCACACCTGAACTACTAGGAAACCTTCTGATAGTTCATATCAGAAACGGTGCAAGGTGGTTTGGAGTAAATTAAGTTTAGGAACTGGAAGAAGATTCAGAAGGAAGTTTCTGCATCAGCCCTCCATTCACAAGGGCATGAAATATTGCCTCAAGTTGCAGCATGTTTACACTTAGATCTTCACTGCCAATCACAGGCATCTGAACTCCCTGATTCCCGCATTCCTTTTTGTTTTTTCTTAATCCAGAGATCAAATCTGCTGCCTGCTGGAGCCAAAAATAATGTGTAAATATCATTGTGGATGAACTTGCCAGAAGAATCAACAGCAGAGACACTGTATGGGCTGGCATACTGTAATTCTGAGATGCTGCAGGAAATTTATTCCACCCAATAGAAGTAGTAGTAGTCTGATTCCCAGAAAATAATATCTAGAAGGATGATAGCAAGAATATATTAGACCAATATTTGGGAAACAGATGCTTCTTACTTTCCCCCATTATCATTGAAATGCGCACAGTGAAGTACTGTGATTATTTGAAATAAAACCACAGAAATAGGGGAACTGTAGCTAGCAATTACATATTTTGTAGCAATGCAGACAGGCTAACAAGCAATGAATTGCTCCTGCCTCCTTTTCTTACCCAAATTCAGGCCGCTCTCCTTCTAAGAAAAGCCTCCTTCAAGCTAAAAATCCCATCGAACGCAGTGTTTTCCGTGGCGCTCCTGCGGAGCCCGGTCTCACGCAGGGAGCTGCCCGGGTTGTTTGGCGCTATGGATCCCGCTCGCCCTCCCTCGTGTGCGCCTGGGAAGGTAAAGAATAAAGAATAAGGAATAAAGAATAAGGAATAAAGCTCTTCTGGCTGCGGAAAGAGCAGAGGCAGCCGCTCCGAGGGGCTTGTTCTGTGGCACGGGAGGCGTCTCCGTCTGCGGGGAGCCCTTCTGGGCCGCGTCGCTCCCGCAGCCTTTCCCGCAGCCTTTCCCACAGCCATTCCCGCACGCTTTCCCGCAGCCATTCCCGCAGCCTTTCCCGCAGCCAGGCCCAGGAGAGCAGCCTCCCAGCGCCTGCCGAGGATGCCCATGAGCGGTGGTTGGCCCCGGGAGGAGCGGGATGTGGGACACGCCGGCAGCGGGCGAGGGGGCGTCCGCCCGCGAGGGGAGGCGCGCGCGGCCCGGCCGCCCACCCGTGGGAACTGGGAAGGGCGCCTGGCTCCGCCGGAGCGCGGCCGCCCGGCCACAAGGGCTGCCGGCCGCCTCTGGGCGACCAGCGCTGCGGCTGCCTTAGCCCAGCGGCAGCAACGCGCCTGGCTGCGCGACCGAGCCAGGGCCAATCCGCCCTGAGCGCCGCTGGCAGCGAACGGAACGCGAATAAAATCATCCTGAAGGAAGAGCGAAGGACGAGCGGCTCCCGGGCGGTTTTGTTGTTGTTGTTGTTGTGGAGCTTTTTTTTTTTTTAACCTACCATGAACGGAAGACGCGGATCTGCAGAGACTTCATTTCCTCCTCTGACCCCTCGTTTGCATCACTGAGTGGTGACAGTCACATCTCCATACACAGTACCTGCCGCTCCAGCTGCTTCCGAGTTGGCGAAGCCGCGTTGGATGCAGCAGACATGGCTAGCCAGCAGGACTCAGGCTTCTTTGAAATCAGTATCAAATATTTACTGAAATCCTGGAGCAATAGTGAGTAGCTGAAGAGTCATCTTTCCGTATTACGCATTGCTCGGTATAGAGCTAGGATAAGCTAAAGAATAAAACCGTGTGTGCTGGTTTTGTGTGCTTGTGGTACGTAGTCTGAGTGATTTTTGCTTGTGCCTGCTCTCAAAATCAGAATGTCAGAGATTTAAATAGGTTTCATGAGCTGCAAAGACTGTAATGAGATTATGCTCGATTTTGCTTGATTGAATGCTCAAGTTAGGCTGCTTTGTGGCTCTCTGTAGCAGGACACATTGCAGTGAGTGCCTTCCAAGCAGCATTTCCTGCCTATATGTTTATTTGATCAGGCTGTATCTAAATCTTTTTGAAATGCTGCCTGCTCTCCAGGGTGTGGCATGCTCAGAAGTTGGGTTTTATTAAATGTGCACTGAGGACAAAAATATAATGCTCGTGCTTCAGGTTTGAAAGCCGTTATTGTGATGTGATGAAAAGCAAAACATCAGTTACTTAGAGCTGCACTGCCCACTGCCTGTGCTTCCTTTCAGAAGCTTGTGCAATATTCCCATCTAGGAGGAATCCATCTGTTTATCTAATCCAAGCCGGCTTTTGCAGAATGTAAACAAATGACATTTTAGGCTTCCTTGGTCTTTTCAGTGCTGCTGTTCCCAGTTTGCTGTCTATATTAATCACTCTTCTGATTTTTAGCATTATTATATAATACGGGTTGCTATATAAAAGCAGTGTATGCAGCTATATACAGGTTAGATAAGACCATTGGATAATTTTGGCACAAATTTGCTTTTTCATTTAGAAAACATGAATCCTGTATTCCTTCTCCCTGTGAGCTTACATTAAGAACAGGATTAGTTCTCCATAATTAACTGTTTTAAAAATACAGAAGACAAAGTGTCTGGAAAAATCCAACTTGGTTACGTATGCAGTAACGTGCCCATCGTCTCAGTATCTATAATTTAATAGCAGCTGCATGACAGAATCATATTTAAAGATGCTATGGTATAAAAATCTGTAGCTTAGCAAAACCTGTCTAATCAAGACCTGTATCTGAATACCTGCAAAGAAGGAAAAATATTTATATTAAATGTGGCACATGCTGGGCTTGTCTTCATTAAGTGATATCCATAGAAACTGTATTTTTCCAGGTCATTTGTATCCTCAGTAACACTGTAGTGCTTGTTTGAGTCTGTTTTTCTACCACAAGTGTGAAGTCACCAGGGAACAGCACTATTACCGAAACAGCGTAGCTTAATCTGCCCCAAGTCTGAAAGATTTTGCCCTAAAATATTTTGCCTTTCATTCCAAGTCAGGGATATTGCAAGGATGCAAAGAGTCATTTCATGACTTATTTACCTTGTGGACTAATGTTAATAGAATAATGAAAACATAAGTGCCTATTGTGAGGGCAGATATTTTATAACTAGTCACAATTTCTTACAGGAAAACAAGTCACTTCTGTGGTGTGGAAAACAAATCAGCTCTGCTGATATTTTTATATATTATCATGTGTTATCTTACTGTAACTTTAATGCTAAGTAAAACTAGTATGTAAGACTATAATAATTACTTTGTTTTGAAAATAAGTATAGGATTAAGTATATGGTTTATAACATTTAAAAAGAGCAAGGACATTTCTAGCCTGAAATTAAAAGTCCTTAAATGAAAATCTGAACTCTTTTAGAAAAATGGACTTGATTGATATATGAGTCATTATTGCTGACATTCTCTCAGTAGATAAAAACACGCTTTCCACTGTGCTTGGCTTCCACAGTAGGAGGAAATGCAATAAATTAATGCGGATATTGATGTCAACTTGTTGCCTTTCTCTCCTTTTGCTTGCAGTCTGCAGGGCTGTGCGCTGCAGTCCGCACAGAGCCTTTGGAGCTGCAAACCAAACAATCTGCTAAGGAGACGGCCGAGGCCCAGGGCTCCTGCAGCTCCATCCTGCCTGGGTGGAGCGCAGGGAAACATTCCCGTGGCTGGGAAGCGGCGGCGCGGCCGGCATGTGCACGAGCGCGCGCGGCAGCCTGCGCCTCAGCAGCAGAACCAGGCTGTAAATTAGGCCGGGCACGCACCTAATAGCACTGGCCTTAACATACTGTTTTAAAAGAGGTATAGAGCTAGGTGCTAGGGTCTGTATTGTGCTGAAAGGGTGATAGAGTCAAGGTTCTGGCCATCCATTTTCCTGTACGTTGGCACTTCCAAGCAATAGCTTTAAATTCTGCTTGTCCTTTCCAGGCTTTATAGTCCAGGTGAACCATTTGTTCCAAGAACTTTGATCTTATACATTTAACATTTCCTAAAGTCACCTAGTGCACCCTTAGCCTGTTTTATACCAAGAAATGACCTTGAGTTTTCCATTTGGGATGACATTTGGAGCAGTTTTGCCCTCTGAAGGCTTCTGAAAGGCTGCATCCATGATGTATTCCCAATGGGCACACGCTTCTTTTGCTCCTAGAGGAAAAAGGCTGCACTCATAGTGTGGGCCTTGAAACTTCCCATCAAACTGGGAGGCCTTGGGATCCTCCCATGTGCAGCTCTTTGGAGTACAGGCCTCTGCTCTGCACATGTTGATGAGACACCCTGCACCTTAAGCGGTTCTGGAAAATATTCAGGTGCTGGGAGATTGCATAAGAATTGGAATTTTCTTAAAAAATAAGAATATTGGTTTTTTTCCAGCTAGTCTTATTTGTATTCTGATGATTTTTAGGTAGTTTTGGTCAACTCTGCCTTAACCAAGAATATAAACTGCATTAATCATGTGCTGCCAGCTTGTGCAACACAACTCAGGTGTAAAAAGAAAAGTCCTAGAAGGAAGATACATTTTACAATTCCAAATTAAATACCTTTTTTTTTGAAAATACTGCTGATATACCTACTTAGTCAAGATGAGATTATTATCTCTCTAAGATCAATGAGAGGGAAGGAATAAAATGGGACTCAACTACAAGCAGGGCTATTAACAGGCTTCTTATTTCTGTTATTTAAGTATCATAGAACATATTTTGTAAAGAATGCTTACAATAAAAAGGATAAAGCATGAATCAGTTTCATTGAGAATTTGAGTCTGCTCTTTCCTAGACTGTTTTGAATAATGTGGATTTTTCAATTTATTCTTAATTTAATTATGAAGTAATATTTTCAAAGTCCATCTTTAAAAAAATCACCTCAGGAAGAGAAGTGAAAGAGCTAAGGTACAAGAAACCAGATGCCACCAATATAAACTGTAGCCAATTCAGGTGTTTGCATTTTCTAGGTTAAATCAACAACCTTTCTTAGAGGAAAGGCTTTTGTGGGAGAATCAGAGCGGTTCAGGTAGAGGGCTCACTTGAGCTCTTCCAAGTCAGCTATTGTGTGGGCTGTAAAGACTGTGTCACCGTCTCCCAGTTACTAGAAATAGATTTTAAGGTGACTTTTCCCTTTCATAGGAGAGAACACGTGTTGCATGGTGAGCATGTTCATTTGCTTCTTCTAGGAGAAACAGGTTGTCTTCAGGGCTGTATCATCCACGATGAGCGCAAGACAAGTGTCACAGGCCACAGAAGCTCCTTGAGGGCTTGGGCAGGCCCTGGTTGGGGCACTGAGTGACTCATCTTGGACAACTCCTGTCCTGGCAGGAGCAGCAGTGAATGCAGGGTTCAAGTTCTCTGCAGTAAAATTCACCTTTCCACAGGCAACGTTCTTTATCCACGAGCAAGAGAGGGGGAGGGCAGTGGGCACTTTCCTCAGGTAAAGTCTACCCCATATGTAAGGCCAGTGCTGCACTCTTTGATGTTTTAATATGATTTTATTGTGCAGAAGGATAATCACAGGCCTTGGGCGGAGAGTTGCATATCTGAAGGTAAGCATAGGCCTGGCTGAAGCTGTATCTGCAGCTTATTCTCAGGTTTAGTGGATGTAGCAAGACACTTGTGAGGGAGAGAAGGGGTTTTATCTGCCTCAGTGTCTGCTTAGGCAAAAATAAGTGTCTGCATTCAATGAATTAGAGGAATATCTCCTTCTTCCCTGCCATTCTGGTACTGCTGCTCTTGCAGCCCAAAGGGAGCTCAGAGGCCGATGTGGCAGCACAGCAGCCCCACAAGGAAAGGAGCTAGAGTGGCCTCACACCAGGAAAGGAGCTGGAGTAGCCTCACACTTGGCCTCGCATGGAAGGGAGCTGGAGTGGCCCATACTGCGTGGAGTGAGGACAGGTCCCACCTCGGCTGCGGTGAGCAGAGCTGCTCCTGGGATAGGGGCACGTGGCTTCAGCAGAGCAGCAACACCCAGAGTTTGCCTTAAGCCAGCTCAAAAATGTGGCTGAAGCCGAGGCCAAACTTGCACCTTCTTCTCATGCTTGCTGCAGACTTTGCTCTGTAGTAGATCTGCGGAAACCTATAGGTGAAGCAAAGCTGTAGCCATAGCCTTTGCATTTTGGGAACCAGAAGAGGTTACCTTCTGCCCAGGCCTTGGCTTGTGTCTTCCTTAGACAAGGGATGCCCTGAATTCAGGCAGTCTTGCTGCAAAAAGGGATTTGATGGTTCCTATGTCATTGAGCTTGAAATGGGAGCATTGAAATGGGGGTATATTCATCCCCTTCAAGTGGTGGGTATTTGCAGAAAAATAACTTGCTTTATGGTGGTTGCTCCTGTCTTCCAGTGCAACTTGCTTTGTTTTCAGGATGGTCTTGTCCACAGAGCTTTAGGAGAAGGTTTTAAAACAAGTTGGGCATCCCCCACTTCGCGTTTTGAGAAGGTTCTTTTGAGAAGTGAGGGAAAAGGGAAGTTTTCTGACTTTGGTGACCTGAGAAGACTTTAAAGACTCTGCAAGATTTTTGTATATTTTGGTGTTAGCTGTTCTGTTCAGGACCTTCCAGAATTGTTTCTACCATATTAGGAGGAAAAGACGATGGGAGAATCAGAAATGTTCCGTTGCAAAGTTCAGTTTATTTACGGAGTGAGTTTGCCTGGCATTGAGAAGTTTGAATTATTGACGTAAACATCTGTAAATAGTTTAAGTGAAATCTTGATTAATTAGATTTTGTGCCTAAATTTCATTCCTCTCAAAGTATAAAGTAGTTTACAAATATTAAAAATCATAGGCAATGAATGCCATGAATTCCACAGATGTGATAATTCTATTAGTGATAAAAACCCAGTATTTAATATCATCCTGTGAATATCCATACTGAGTGATTAATTAGCATTCTCTGATGCTGGAGCATTGTTGATTTACCAAAATGCCGCTGTTTGTTTTCTGTTTCTTTTCAATATAGATTTTTTAGTTTATTTTCCAGAAGCAGCAGAGAAAAAAACTAATGATATTTTACTTTGTGAATATAAAATGTCATTGAATACACTGTAGTGTCTGAATGGAATTTATAATATCCAAATTATTCTAGGTGTGTAAAGTGTACAACAGTCCACAAATGTCCATAGTTGAGTAAAAAGAGGATATTTTCATCAGCATAAGCTGAAATACTATTTAACATTTCCTTTGTATTTCACATGTGATGCATTCATTACATTTATATTCTAAATACTAAGCAATATTTTATGTATTTATATCATGCTAGTAAGAAAAAGTCTAAAATTCGGATTGCGTTTGTTTATCCAGTTGTATTTCCTCATCCTGAAGAGTTTTGGAGGTTAGGAAGTGTCCCGATGGCTTGGAATTGGCAGCCTTGGAGCCTGAATTCCTGGGAGAGCGGAGCCCAGAGTAGGCAGAGGGAGGAGCGGGGTTTCAGTAGGGGCATTTGCACCCACGCAGCCCTAGGCCAAGCCTGGCAAGGCCGGCGCAGCCTCCCGCTGCCCCCTGCTCCCAGGCCTGCTCTCCCATCCCAGTTCTCCAGAGTCACCTCCCTGCTTGCAGTGGTGGCGGAACTGAGGTCAGCACAAGGAAGGGGACAGGGATACGTGGGCAGGAGCAGGACGTGCTCTAGGTGACCCTGCGAGTGCAGGGGGTTGGACTAGGTGACCCCTGAGGTCCCTTCCAACCTTCAGCATTCTAGGATTCTAGGACGTGTTTGGTAGGTTCCTGCTATAGGTTGGTGCAGTTTTATGCTAGAACTTTATATATATGTTCTTAACACTCATCAGTTGTACCTGTGTCTGCTCCTTGATATCATAGGTAGCTCTTTGCATCCCTGTCTTCTCCAAACTATCCTGAGTGACGTTGCTGCCATTGCTCTCTCTGTGATAAACTGGGACTGATAAATTGGGAAACAATTTCACAGGGGTAGCTGAAATATCTGTGAGCTGGTGATTTTTCATACACTGCAGGTAGCTAAGCTCTGCTTGAATCAATAGAGTCTTTGTGCTTCATAGCAGCTCCATC
>JAUBOD010000824.1:1880104-1896571 GCA_032353885.1 Nothura maculosa | reverse complement strand
CTCCATTCATTATTTCTAGTACAGGAGCAGATAACTTTCCAATGCACACATTCAATCCCTACTGTAAGAGATAGGTCGTAAGGTAATAATAAAGTTAGTCTGTGTCCTAAGACAAAGAGAGAGATGCGGATGAATTCTAAGACTAGTGAATGTAGAGAGCAAGTGTATTTGGATATTAGTGAATATTTGAGTGTCAGGGCACTTTTCAGCACAATTGTTTTATGAGGAATGTGTTAAAAACTGATTTAAGGCATTGGGAATAAAACATCCTTACTAAAGGTTAGTTATCAAATCAGCATAAGTTGAGCAGTTGGCAATACAGGGATGGACACTAGGCTTTATTTTATTAAATTTCCTTTTTAGGTGGTTGGAAAGAGGCATATAGCATCTTAATGATATGTGTGATAATTTCTAAATTATCATACATGAGTCGCAGCAAGGAAAAGGGAACGGAAGGACAGTGATCAAATGAAATGAAAGATTAAATGTGGTGAATATGGGAATAAAGGGGCATATAATGGAAATCTGTTAGTCTGTGTCAATGCCCCTTGAGGCCAGAGTTTCAAACGTGGAACACGAGAGTGGCTGCGTTTTCGGCTGCACTGGGAGGGCCGGCTCTGCCCCGGCACGAGAAGCATCAGGTGGGTGCGGGAGAGGTGTCTGTGTCCTGGACTCCGCAGGGCAAAGGCTGCCACGCGCCGGCACGCCCGGCTCTGGGCGGATTGCCAGCTGTACTGCACACAGTGGGAAACCTGTAGGTCTGTCAGTCACAATGGGAGAGCTGCTGAGAAAGGCAGTTATAAAAAAAGGGTTTTTTTCCTGTGGTTGAGCACAACCAGTAGTCCTTTAGGAAGTAAAATGGAAGCCTCACACTCCTGGCAAGTTTCAGTCTTATTTAAATTTCTGTTGATAGTATTAATCAATACTTAGAATGACTTTGTACGTAACTTTAATGCCTTTACTTCAAGATCACCACAAAGTCTATTATTGCATTATATAATCATTTTCTTATTATAAAAAAATCTATTGCTGCAAAGGAATGAAGTGGCTTCCACAAAGTTACTGCCACTGATTTTAATCGAACATTTTTCTGAATTAAGTGCAAAGATGTGTATAATATTAGTCAATTTGTCTTGATTAGCTAGGACATATCCTAAACATTTACCTACTGAACTTTAACTATTTATAAATTCTTCTAAAACTTCTTTGAAGTTATATACCTAGTATTAAACATCATATGTATTATGGATTGAAATTTTAGCTTAAGTGTTCTACAAAGTGTGCAAGAACAACCACAGTTGGATGAAATTCTGATTAAAAAAATGTATATAATATATAAGCACTTTCAGAAAGCTGAGCATTGACCCAAGGCTGTTCCCATTAAAGTCAAGTGCAAGTTTAATTACTGACATCAGTGGGAGTAGAGTTGAGCTGATTTGTAGTTGAGTAGAGGAGAGTTGAGTAGATCGGAGCTTTCCAAAAACCCTGTAAAATACCTGTATTTTAAACAAATGACTGCTTCAGGGTGTTCCACATAAAGTTTCAGAGCATGCTTTTTCATAAAAAGGAAATAATCTTTGCTTTCTTTTTTCCCAGAAAAAAAATGAAATCAAAATATAGAGTTCTCTTAAGAAAGAAACGTAATGAAATTGTTAAGTTTTTCATGGAGCCCTATGCCTAATGTTTGTGATTTCACTGGTCACTCACTACCAAAGCATTGTCTTTTCTGAAATACTATAAACAAGATAATCCAGTAGATTTTCAGCATTTGCTCAGACAGAGTAGGTTTATCCAGCTTTATCTTTAAAGACATGAAGACATATTTCCGATTATTCAACTGCAATATTGCAGTTGCTGTGGGGTTAGGAAAGTTATAACTCATGGGGTTGGTCTGTGTGACTCCTGATGATAAAGGCAACAGAATTCAGAATAACCCGTGTCTAGTGAGTAGCCAAGAGGGCCGTTCAAGGGTGCACAACACCCAGGCCCATGGTTTTCACCTTTCTCCACCTCAACTGAGAGCAGGGATCCATTAGTCTGGGTACAGCTGCAAGAAAAACCATCCATCTTCTCTGTGGTTGTGGTTGAGTGCCTAGTAGATGTGAAAGAGCACGTCTAGGGCTTTTCTAATAGTGTCTCTAAATGTAACCCTCTTACATTTTCTCTCATTTCCTTTAAAAATGTTAAGAGAGAAAATGAACTGTGACAACTGTTACAGTTACAAATCCAGCATTCACTGTTGGTTAGGATGAAGTAGAATAAAACATCACTTTAAGTGAACATGTGTTTTATTGGTCATCATTCTGACAGCTTTTAATTGCATGTGAAAGGCTGATATGTTTTATATTAGCAGCTTGATACTGATTGATTTGATATTTGCAAATACAAAACATAATGGCTGTTTTATAGCATTTAATAATTCCTATGCGGTTTTGCATATTGCATATATGTTACTTTATGGATTTTAATATTGCAGGGATGCTCTGTACCTCATCCCAGCATCCCTTTTGCTGGGATGATAGGAGTATCCATAAAAATTGTCAGCTTTGGAGGCTGATTCTTGCCCTCCCCTGTTGCTCTGCTTTGTAAGACCATAAACTACAGGATGTAGTTTAGCACAGGATGAAGCTGAATAAGTCTCTGAGGCACCTAAAGACCCTTTAGGTGTAATGTGATTTCGGTGGTCAAAAATCTTGACACCAGAGATCTCACTCAGTTCATGGAGATCTTTGGAGATGTGTAACCTCTGCTGACACCCGACTTTCTAATTCTAGTGTTCAGTAGGGAAAGGAAGTTACAAATCCTGTGCATGTCCGGAATTGCTTCAGTTTTGGTAGACTCAAATCGTTAAATAGGGTTTAGACCTAGGCAGAAAACAGGGAGAAGCTGAAGGATCTTCTCTGGGAGGTATTCTTGGAGCACAGCTAAAATGCACTAACAGGAACCAGAGGTAATTTAATAGTGTAGACATTCACTTAAATCCCTGGCTGACATACTTCCATTTCATCTGAAATTTTTAAAGGTTATATTTTAGTATTTAATATATGACATTTTTATATGATTAGATGGGGGACAACTACTGAGCAAAACCCATACTTCTTTTTGCATTCCATCTATAAACTCAAGTGAATTCTTCTATTTGAGTCACCTTCAACAAGCAGGTCGACAGAAATCCATCTGTCTAAGAAATGGTCACTTGGAAGGGGGAGATGGGAATTCTGAAGCCGCATAAACCATTTAACCCAAAGCTGTGACCTTGGGGGTAAATTATCTAGTCATTAAACTATCACATAAACAGCAGCTCCATGGCAAAAGGAAGGGACTGCTCTTCTGCTTTGCCCTGTGCATCTGAAGTGGTCTAAGAATGAGAGGTCTTTGTAGGGATGCGATTCCAGGCAGTGATGGAACCAGCGGTCTGGTTGGTCTGGATCCAGTCTGAGCTGCCACGTCCTGACTCACAATTAAACTGGGTCATTTAGGACTTTCCTTTCACTTATATTCCAGGTGCACCCAAGCCCTCATGTTTTCAACTGACTTGATATAAGTAAATAAGTGGTATTTCATTGCTTAGATCTTACTCAGTGTTTAGACTCTTCATTTATCATCAGCCTTACACGTTTCAGGTACTTGGAGCTCAAGCTTCATGTAATTTCACACATGCTTCCTTGGTGCCCCCCTAACAAAGCAGTTCCTTATCACGGGGTTACCACAGAGTACGGATCACATGGATCCGGGAATAATAACCCATTCTGCAAATAGAGTTTGTCATTGTGCTTGATGTGATGTCCCATAACAACATCTGCTGTTTGCAACTACTGGAATTTATGGTAAGACTATTGTTTATGAAATAGCGTTGCCCAACACTGTCTCCCCTGTTTTCTTTGGAATATAATTTTGATTCCATCCATATTTACCATTTCTGCATTTTTAAGTCAGTATGGCAGTCCTGTTCTTATTTTTTTCTTATAAGGATAATCAGTTACCATTTATAGAATGATTCTTGCCTTTTTGCTTAATATAAAAACATGTATTTGCCTTCTGAGCTCCTCTGTGCCCTTGGAGCCTCCCCTTTGTGTTATGAAGTACCCTTCGGGACAGAGGCAGGACAGCTTCTCGGCTATGGTGAACTTTATAAGGCTCCAAAAGAGAAGAATAGGTGCAAATCCCAATCCTGGAATGCTCCCAGCATTCACACAACTTTTCCTAGGCATTCCAATGTGAAACTGAACTTTATGCTGTGCCACTAGGCAAAAACAAAGAGCCCTTGAATCTTTGCCATGGTTAATCCATGTTCTCTGACAGAAGACCAGGCATTTGCAGGTGATCTGCTGCACACTTCGTAGCCAAAGATGTGGCTTTAACCTTTTCCAGATTCTCGGAAGAGTCCAGATTGAAGGGCACGTGAACACAGCATTTCAGCCATTTAGCTGGGAAACAATTATCTGTATTTCCCAGAAATCCACTTAAATTGTGGAATACAGTTTCTTGGCATGTGTCGCAGAGCCTTTGGGGAACCAGCTCTCTCTTAAGTAAAACCACTATTTTGTATGATTATCAGTTTTAGTTATAAGGTATATTTATAAATTATTCTCACAATGGACTTTCTATTTTGACTTTCTCTCTTGAAAATATTCCCCGAAAATTGAATCATCCCAATAAATTACCTCCATTTTTATATTCCCAAATGAATACTAAATTTTCTTAAAACAGCCTCTGTTTTGGCAAAATATGTTTGAAAAGCAAATTATCATGGTGTAGAATGATTTTAGCAAAGATACTGTGATCACAGAGGTTATATTTGTACCTAGCGACATGAACAGAAGTCAGATATTGACAGGAACTCAGACTTTGGTTTCTTGATGTTATAAAGATGAAAGATAGAAAATCCTTTTTAGAATATCTGTATCATCCTTTTACCAATGAAAGATGCTTCTCAGCAGGATGTTTTCTATTAATGTATTCAACGAGTCAGAAATTATATAACCAGAAGAAACATTGTCTCATCCAATCTGTCCTCCTCATACAATGGCCTTTATGGCTTCTCTGAATTAATTGCTGTTTGAGCTAATGCACGTCTTCCAAAAAAAA
This sequence comes from Nothura maculosa, assembly GCA_032353885.1. Classification (NCBI taxonomy): domain Eukaryota; kingdom Metazoa; phylum Chordata; class Aves; order Tinamiformes; family Tinamidae; genus Nothura; species Nothura maculosa. The sequence continues at coordinate 1,891,483 of JAUBOD010000824.1, read as the reverse complement.
TCTTCATTTAAAAATTCCGCTAAAGACGGAATCGGCAAAGGCCTCAGCAGCCTTCCAGGGGTCAATATCCTGCTCCAGGTGTTGGATTTCTTTACTGTGTTTGTCTAGTTTAAAATTCCACCCATTGAATGTTACCGAAGGGAGAGCTGCCTAATAGCAAATTTCTGTTTCTCCTATTAGTGCTTAGCAGGCACAGAAGTCATTTCACCTAGGCTGTAGGAACTTCATTGTTTGTATTATGTCAGAGATAAACTAAGCTTTTCTTAGAGCTGCTGGTGAGAAATACAATTTTTTGGGTACAGTTCAGATGAACTGTTGAAGGCGTTTTTACCTGAAGGCAATGAATCACCCCTTGGCAGTGCCTGATTGCTGATGTTGACTGGAAAGGCGTTGTAGGATGAGCAGCTTAATGTAAATGTCTGTTTCACAACCCTGAAAAGTGGGTGACCCTTAAAATTTCCAAAAACTGGCTAAACTAAAGTAAGATTTGTGGGAACTTCTCCAGTCATTAATTAGAGGTGTTGTTGATGAGTCCTCTCTAGCTCATTCATGTTTCTCAAGTTGCAGACCCCAGACCAGGACAGGGCACCCAACGGTGGCTGCAGAGGCGCTGGACTTGAGGCAGTAGTAACAGCACTCTGTGTTCAACACAGCACTTATGCTGAGGTTGGGGTTTTTGTTCAGAATCTGTGCTTCCCAGGAGTGGAAAGCCCTCTTCTACCCATGTTAATCTTACAGTCCTTTCCTTATTTTCATAACCAGCCCATGCACGGTTCATCTCTAGAAAGGCTTGTTCCTCTCACTGACGGAGAGCCTCAGAGGACTAGTTCAGTGTGAGAGGTCCCTTCCAACCCCAGCCCTTCTGTGGTTCTGTGAAATGGGTCCCTGTAGGTTTGTGGCGGAGGGCCGGGAATGCCCCACTCTGCCCTCTGGCACCACAGCGTCCCCGGGCCTGGGCACAAGCAGAGCAGTCAGAAAGATCATCCCGGTTTGTTCCAATGAAGTCTGCTCTCTTCACTCATTTAGTGACATGAATATGAGCAGGGGAAATCCTAAACAGCAAGTTAATGATGTTTTTGGAAATAATGTTTTTATTCACAGAAGGCTTTTCTGTGGCTTCCTTACAGAAAGCTTCCTATAATTTTGTAAGTCTTCTTGGTCTGTGATGCTCCAGCTTGCCAGCAGACAGAGCCAGCGAGGGGCCTGTTCAGCCCTGGTGCTGGGCCCTTTCCACCCCCCAATCCAGGCTGAGAATCCTGGCCAGCAGCACCTGAAATGCAGCTCAGCCTTCACCAGATGCTCTTAAGGGTTTACAGGCCCGGAGAGAGTCATCCCCACACCATTCAATGGGTGTCTTCACTAGCAGTTCTCCCTCAGTAGTCATGGCACGTGATAGGCACCTTGACAAAGTGATTTATTCTGTCTTAAACTAACAATGTAAGGAGGATGTGATGATGGCCTGGAAACGTGAGTCTCTCTTCCTTGGCTCTGCGGGCAGCCTGGATGACTAGATTGAACTGGATGTTTAATTTGTAGGTGGCTGAATTTGAGCCTGTCCTTCGAAGGCAACTGCAGAGTAGATGAGGCACAACAGAAGATGGGGTCAAAGCGTAACTCTAGTTTTTAAGATGTATCTTTAATGTAGAACTACATTTTGAACCTATGAAGTATTTAGAGATGGCAGCATATTCAGCAAGGGCTGAAATATGCACTGAACTTCAGCAGTCCTCAGCTCACACAAGTCACAGCCGCTGCCCCTGCTCCATCAGTGAGACCGAGGGCCATGAGCTAGAATCTGTTTCATCTCAGCAGCACAATTGTTGACAACATTTCGAGAGCAGAATCTAGTGCTTATGTTTGGGTAGGTGCTCCCAATGTCTCTGTGCACGGCACAGGAGCTGCATCATCCACGGCCAAGAGGCCATTTTCATTCCAGGTGAATACCTGAGTTTTTAGCAGCATGGAGCAATATTATTCAATAGTTTTTACCGGAAAGTGGGGACTAATGGACAATAAAAATTCATATTCTGTTTCTGACATATAACATAGCTGTTTGAACTGGATTATGACAAGGATGAAAATATCTAGTGTCTGTCTATAAGAAAAAAGTCTGAGGTCTATTTTTTTTTAATCCACCGGATCCACCATTTTTACTATATAACATTGAAGGAGAAAAGGAAAAGTATAATCTTCCCAGAAGAAAATGTGTTGAGAAGGAAGGTGCAGGTCACATCCTCCCTGATTGTGGGTCCCACTTTTGGCAGCAACTGCTCCTTCCCTTTTGGATGCTTCCAACCTCGAGCTTCCTCGGCGCTTTTCCAAGGTCCCTGAAATAATTCTTCTGCTAACACCCATGAACCACAAAATGCCAGGAATATCTTCATCTCCTCTTCTCTGAAAAAGAAAACAAATCCAACAACATATCTGCCTAAGAATCTTATGGGAAGCTATTTCTGATTCAGCAAAACCAAAAATCCCACTGTTTTTCTCCTCCAGTACATAAAGATGTATAAAAGAATATAAACATTTTTATTTTAAAACAAAATGCTTTTAAGTGATATTTGAACTCCAATAAACTCTGGCCTGTTTTCAGAAATCTATCTATATATATTCCTGTTTTTCCTGTTAGTTGTTTAAAAAACAGTTAATTTATTCATCCAAATACAGAATGCTTATTTTTTGCCCCTTATTTTAAAAATCTTTTTACTTTTGGAATAACTGGCAGGTAGCAAAGCATTTGAAGTGACATGGAGAAGATATCAAGATACTCAGATAGTTAATATAAGGTCAACTTTCAAGGAGACTGTTCATCATTATAAAACACAGAAGTGAGAAGAAGCTGATAAGTATTTTTGTTTAATTCAGATCCCATGAGAGGCAGCCTGGTCTCTTTAGTGAAAAATCCTACCCAAATACGTGTCATGTACTTGTCATATATTGTGTATGCCATGTTATACTAATAAAATATGGCAATTCAAACAGAACATTCACATGACAATTGAAAACCATTTGGGGATGGTACAGAAGATTTCCCAAATAATTGATTTTTTGCATTCTTTAATCATACCGTAAGTTGGATTCTAAATAGCAAGCAGGTAGCAAGTAATGTTTACAAACAAAAGAAGAATATATATCTAGAATATATGCTTAGATTCCCTCATATCTTCAACATGTATTGTGATCTGTATGTTTATGTTTGCATATATATAAACATATATTTATATGTTTGCATGTGTTTCATAAATAAAAAAATGAAAATCTAGAGGAGTAAGTGGCGCAGGTATGTGACATGAGACATGACAGAATTACAGAGCGTAACAGTTTCCTGCCAGTGGCTGGGACACGAGTGCCGGGCAGTTTCACAGCAATATTTTAAGCCTTTCCACATTTCCCCAGCTGAATTCCATCTTGGAAGCACGTTAGCTCCAAAGCCAACTTGCACTTTACTCACACGCATCTGTCTCAAACGGGACCGGTCAAACGGGACCGTCTCAAATGGGACAATCCTTAGGCTTCCTTGAGCATAAGCAAGGACACGCACCTCAAGCTGGTTATTTGCTCCGTGACATTCATAGAATCATAGAATGCAGAAGGTTGGAAGGGACCTCAGAATCCAACCCCCCTGCACACGCAGGGTCACCCAGAGCACATGGCTCAGGGCTGCATCCAAGCGGGTTTTAAAGATCTCCAAAGAAGGAGACTCCACAACCTCTCTGGGCAGCCAGTTCCAGGGCTCTGTCACCCTCACAGTGAGGAAATGCTTCCTGAAGTTCCTGTGGGACTTTTGGTGCTTCAGTGTGTGACCATTTCCTCTAGTCCTATCAGTGGCCAGCACTGAAAAGAGGCTGCCCCCTCCTCCTCACTTATATATACCCTTGGGGTATTTATAGACACTGATGAGGTCCCCCGTCAGCCTTCTCTTCTCCAGGCTGAACAGGCCCAGCTCTCCCAGTCTCTGCTCATAGGGCAGATGTTCCAGGCCCCTGATCATCCTCGTAGCCCTGCGCTGGACTCTCTCCAGCAGCTCCACGTTCATCTCAGCAGAGCTGCTTCACAGGCCCCTCTGAAGGAATGAGAACTTGAGCTCTTTGTGGAAATGGCTCTTAGAGAAGAGCACCCCCTGCAAGTGACTCTGTAGGCCAAATACGGGATGAGGCACTTGTTCTGGTGCATGCTGCATTGTGTCCCTCTAAGATCTTAATCATGGAGACTGGGTTCCCTTGTTAAGAAATGACCACATCTGGGGCCTGTTCTGAGGCTTCACTGCAGATCCATTTGCCTTCCAGGATCCAGGGATGGCTGCCATGGGTTTACCAGCAGTTTTCCTCATGTCCACGAACACTCAGTCTCATTAGGGATATCACAGGGTCTGCTTTAGGCCTTCGGTTTTATAACATCCCTGCAAGATACTGAATATAAAATGAAAAAAGGCTCCTTCCTTTTCCTTCCTTTTCCTTCCTTTTCCTTCCTTTTCCTTCCTTTTCCTTCCTTTTCCTTCCTTTTCCTTCCTCCCTCCCTCCCTCCTTCCTTCCCTCCCTCCCTCCCTCCCTTCCTCCCTTCCCACCTCACATCATAACTCACTCGGGGAACTTTCCTGAGGCACGTCTCTGTGTACTTGAAGATACAATGGAATACTTGAAAAGTAAATTAATTGAAATTTGTGACTTTCACCCTTTTCTTCCTTGCACCTCCGGCATTAAAGAGCAGTTTGAGATCTCCTTCCAGGCCTGCTTTCAAAATCAATCATTTTACTCCAAAATGTTACGTTCTTTTCCCCTTTTCCCCATTGACCTCTCTGCCTCTGCCATTTCCTATTCTAGGTGAAACAGTGATTTCTATGGCGTGGCAATTCACATGCCGTGTCCAGTGCTTTTTTCCTTTTTTCCCTGGCCTGGAATTGTTTCTCTTTATCTCTGCACATTGCAGACTTTCTATGTGAGCGGCCAGGCAACGTGACTCTGCCTCAAGAATCCCTTATTTGGATTAAATTCCCTCACCTGTAACTGAGATAAACCATCCATAATTCTGTTTTGATAAGACACTGCACTTACCCTCTGATAAGTAAAAGCACAAAGCTGAAATAAAAAGAGGGTCAAAGCTGGGCAAGGGAGGAATATAAAATAGAAAATTTTAAAGGAAATCTGCAGTCCCATAATGTTTTGCCCAAGCAGGAAGACAAGATCAGAAGATTAATTCTGTTCTCTTATTTTAAAGGGAATGAGAACTGAATAGAGCGAAGTGAATTCTTAGCGAATAATAATATTAGTCCCTATTTTATAGGTGGGGAAATGGGAATAATGAGAAAGAAACAGGTCAGAGAGAATTGGGAAGAGCTTCTGTCCTGTCCTTTGTTCTACGTGCTGTGTGAGATAAGGATGAAGACAGTTATAATGGGTTGGGAGTTGAACTTCAGATGTGATTTTAATTCTGGTTCAAAGCAAGTTTGGTTCGGTATGGATCCAAAATAGGAGCTGAAACAAAGTAAAAGGCAATGTACAGAAAATGGAAAGTGCTTCCTATTGCTAATCCAGAAATGGGTTCATGGTCAACTCCATCTATCGTTGTCGAAAAAGGAATTGTCCTCAAGAAAGGCCTCAGCCACCCAAAGAGCTGATGAAGTAGGGAGGAAATACACTCGGCTTCACTCCTCCCCACCGTCATACTTAACAAACCATCATTTGGAGTAGTTATCAAAACAAAGGTAAGAAACCTGATTGTGTGGTCAGTAAACCTGATTGAGTGGCCAATAACAACTTGTGAGGTCCTTTCAGGAGCTGCAGTGTGATCTGCCAAAAGCACTAGCATTGCAGACGTCTTCCTTCCCTAGTGCTGCAAACCATCCGTCCTGCCAGCTGCAGGGAGGCTGGCATGGATTCTCCCGGGGATGCCGAGATCTGGGATCACCTTTTGCACCCATGGGTCCCAGACACAGCGTGGTAACTGCCTTTAGCTGAACCCACTGCTACAAGACTTGCTCTATTTTAATAAAACAGGGACAGTGAACACCGAGCACAGCAGGTAGACAAATATTCGTGTTGCACAAAGTTGTTTTCCTTGAGAGGAGTCAGGCCAACATCTGTAGCACCAGGACTCTCACCTTCATTTGCAAACTGGTCTGGAATTGAGGCTGGTCTGTGCCTAGAATTTATGCTGGTCTTTTATTCTTTTGTCCCCCAGAAAGAGGATCAGAGACAACAAAAGATTAGTTATCAGTACTATCAATTGCTTAGTGTGGAGACCTGTGCTTTAAATAAATTTATTTCCTATCATATGCATTTTAAGTCATGGATATTTTATTGGTTAACTTTATATGTTTTCTTCTGTTGAAAAAAGCAAATAAATGGTGAAAATAATGTTTACATTAAAATAATGCTACTGATTCTTGCTTTTATGTTGGAATAGTCCGTTTCACTTGGGATTCCTACGACTTCTGTCACTAAGATGAAGCAGGACTGCTGGATTCTCAGTTTGTCTTTCAGCAAAAGTTTCCCTTTTCATATTATTCTCTTTATACATCAAACTGAAGCTAACCCAGGAAGGGCCTCTTTCAGAGGGCAAAATAGCCCTTTTCTACATGTAGAACTGTGTGTTGTGTAAATTAAATCTTTAACTATTTGGTTTATAACCTGTTTTATTTTTTATGCCATAATTGCAGTTTTAAAGCCAAACACGTTTCCTGAGGAGCTATTTCAGCCACTGCATAATTACCCTTAAGGATATGTGGTTTCTCGCTGGCGCTTGGCAGGGGAAAAGAATAGATACTGCGTTGGTTTTATCTCCAGGAATTTAAACTTAGGTGCTTGCAGCCAGAAGGCCTCAGTTACAAAGCAAAGGTTTTATCACCCGCCCTCCGTGGTCTCTGTGCTTTGCATTTCTCTGCTAATTGCCTTCAGATGGAATGAGAGGATGAAACACATGCTTGATACGCACGGTTTGTTTGTGGGGAGCTCCCTTATCCCGTTGCACGCTCTCCGAGTGCCTCAAGTAGTTTCACGAATGTGTCAGCATAGCATGGACTGGTGGATAAATATAGACACGCAGCCACTCGGTGAGTGGTCATCAGCATCATATGCTGGAGCTAAAAATTACCCCTTGGGCTGTGGGAAGGCTGCTCTGATCCCATCCGGGGCCTGCTCCGGCTCACACATCGCGGCTCCTCGGCCCCTTAGGGAAAAACCAAAATACAAATGATGAGAAATGGCTGCCTCAAAGCTGGAAGATGGATCGTGAAGTGTGCGGCAGCATTATGAAGGAGCTAGGCTGGTTTTCCTTAGTTGGAAAAGGATTCTAACTTTTCTAACTGAAGAAGTAGAACTTTTGAGGTATTCACAGGCTCATGGATATTACAGTAGCATGTTGGAGAAAATCCAGTGTGATCAGCTTTGTAAAAGGGCTCGGTAGGTATGAAAATGCTGGAAATTCATGTTTTGGTGTGTGTTGCTACTTTGTTCTTGGTTGCTAACCTGTAAATTTGACACAGTAACTCAAAGAACGCAATGTCTCCTTTTTTTTTGGAGAAGATACTGAAAATTCACTGTGTTTTGCTGAAGTTGTATCCAGGGTTGTGTAGATTTGTGATAATGATATTAACAATAATAACTGCTCTTAGCTCATGCGCAATGGTTAGATCTTTATGTTGGTTTGTTTATCTTCCATATTGAAAAAACAAATACGTCATCAGACTGTAGCCGAGATCGGGTGTGATAATTTAATTTTGTACTTTTCCCCATCATCAGTTTAGTGAACGATTGTGTATGTATTAAAACTGCTCTACTTTTATGCAGCACTTACTTTCTAGGGTCAGGGAATCACGGATCATGGAATACGTGAAAAAAAAATGTAGCAGTGATTTTAGTTCGGTGCCCTTTCTGTGTTGATAGTGGGTGTCAGAGCCATAGTGTATGGCTATGGGCATAAGAGCTTGTGATATTGTATTGTTACTTCCCTATTTCTTTATTTTGAAGTGTTTTCAATTACAGAAAATCAAAAAAATCTTCAGTAACCTGAACTGAATGAAAATCCTCTGTAGGAAAACAGTATCATGTGAAGTACAACTTACTGCTTTCTACTTGCAGTAGAAAATGGGAATTATATCTTGATAACAAGGAAATGGGTTGATTAAGATCAATAGCCTTCAGCTGGAATTACAAACACCTTCTAGTTGATCCTATGTGGGTAATCTGTTGTACAGATTTTTCTAGGAAGGTATTTTCAATATTCACAGAACTTTCTAAAAGTGCCCCTCAGGTTCCCAACCATTGCAGAGCCTGCAGGCATCGAGGTCCTCAGCGTCCTGGGGAAGGAGCTACTTGAGTTTGTGTCTAGGACAAGACTTGCTCTGGGGCCTAGAGGATGTTAAAAGTTCAGGGTAGCTGTGTCAGTGGCCACTCAGACCACTTGGTGTAGAAGAACATTCCTGTTTTGAAAGGACAGAGATAGAACTTGTCGATGAAATCAATGTTTAGAAATGAGTACACCGTGCTTCCCCTGTACCTTCTGCATGAATCCATGCAAACTTTATGTGGTGATTTCTCACAAAGAACTATGCCTCTTATTTAACACCTAACCTCTTATTAGAGAGGTGTTTTGCTGGCAGAGATGGCAAAAATGGGCATATTTTATTACTAATATTTTAAGGACTACCTTGTAGTGTATAAACATAAAGAGGTCAACCATGGCCATCTTTATTATTGGGATTTCTTAAGTTTTGTTAAGTTAAGACCAGTTTTTTACTTAAGAAGCAAAAGGTTTTGGAAACGAGCTTTGTAGAGCGTTAACTCTAACAAAATTAACTGTATTCTGTTAAAGCTCATGCATCACCAGTATAGATGTCAGTGACAGTATAATTGCTAGGCCAGATTTTTGCACAGCAGATATCAAGCCTACACAAATACTTAATATAATGGAATTGAACAGATGTATTAGATACCTAAATTTGTGTATAGCAGCTCGTGACCTACTCATGGTCAACACAGTGGCCATGTTGACCTCCACACCAAAGAGGCTTATATAGAGCTAACACTATAAAATGTTATTTTAAAAGTTGAACTAAATGAAAGTCATATGTCAGTCATTTCTATAGCTGCTCTAGCAATGATAAAAATTAACTCCCAGGGCATCATTTGACCTTCCTGTGAGGAAATGGATGTACAGTTCCATATTTCACAGCAGAACTCAAATAAAAACTTTTGGCATGCTAAAAAATCCCCCAAATAACTGTGTCTCTCTACTACAGCGTGCAAAGAATTTATTTTCAGTTAGGTGCCTGGAAGAAAAAGAGATTTTTTTGAAGAAAAAGATCATTTCTTCAGTTTTTCTTGGTGAAATGAAAACTGGAAAATACTTGCCTCGAGTTAAGAGAATGTCCACAGCATCAGGTGTAGAACTGCTAGTCTTTAGCTGCCCAGTACTTCTGGCTCCATTCACAGTTGCATATTTTCTGGAAAGGGGAATGACTGTAGCAGGAAAACTCCATGGGATCAAACTCGGAATGGATCTCGAGGCCCAAGTTGTGAAGCATGAGGCACCCGGCCTTTCTTGGAGAGAGGCATGGCCAGAGGATGCTGAGAGTGGCTAATTTGACCTTGTGGCTTCACCACCAGCAACCTGGTCATCTTAAGGAGTACTAGGCCTTGGGTTATTACTTTGCTGTAAGAAAAATGTAAGAATTGGTTTACAGAAAGGAGCAGAACTTAGGGCACTTTACTTAGAGACGAAGATCAGCCTGTGCTGGCATGGTTGTGTAAAGGCTGCCCAGCAGGAATCGTGATTTTAATTTGTGTCCTCTCGGGTAGAGGAAGAAATTGAGTTCAGACACCCCTGAAATTGGGGGTGTCTCAATGACAGAATGTATGAATCGCTGCTCCCAGATATTTTTTAAGTTTAAAAAACAGGTTTTAAAACTTAATTTTCCTCAGGGTGTGAGATGTGCATGTTTTCACACACTGTCTTGCTTGCACCCATCCTTCCTCTCCCTCTCTCTGCCAGCCGCGTAGGAACTTTTAACTTGAGCAGCACATTTCAGCTCAAACAGCCCGTGGAGCAGACGCCAAGTTTGCAGGTGATCGTATTGCTACGGAGTCCTCCAAGAGGGAGGCTCGGCTCAGGGCCCTGGTGGGAGAAGGCCGCGGCCTGGGCGGGCGGCCTGTTTGGCCTGGCAGGGAGCAGCGGCAGCGTGGGGCCCGGGCAAGGCCTGGGGCCTGGGGCAGCCACAGGGGGAGGACAGGACATCTGTGGCACTGAGGACACCCACTCACAAGAAAACAGGCCTCGCCGCTCACAGAAAGCCATTTATCCTCATTAAGCACCTGGCAATCAAACTGGGTTTTGTGGGTAGTTCTGAGCCAATGAAAACTATGTATATGGCCAATGTATTTTGTCTGACTGCTTTCTAAATCTATTTGGGGAGAAATTTCCATGACCTAATAGTTCATATAAATTTGCCTTTGATCCGTTGCATTCCATTAGCCCCACGCCTGGAGTTTAGGAGTGCCAAGGTAATGACAAGAGAGGAATTGTAATGAAGCTCTTCTCCGGTGGCTCTTTTCTCAATACTTTGAAGTAGAGGATTATTCAGAATAACTGTGTATTTTTAGAAACACTTTTGTGCAGTATAAATGTAAAAGTATTCTATACAGCTGGTTTTATGCAGAGGATGATAGTGCAATGATTGTGTTTTAGCCCTCAAAAATCAAGTGAAGCGGTGGAGAAAGAACATCTAGCTAAAAGGAAGAGGTGGTGCTGAAGAGTCATGGGGTATCTGTCAATTAGAAAAGTTATTTTCAAGGTGATATGAATTGGATGCATTATACCTGCAGAATAATAGTTACATGAAGGAAAGCATTTTAGTTATGTAGTGGACCTCTAATCTTTGATTTTCTAAAGAAAAATATGCTCCCCTTCACCCAACAAATTCTTTTTAAAAAAAAAAATTTCCCTCACAGGAAAGAAGTTCTTCCTCATATGGAGGTGTAACTTCTTGTGTTTCAGTTTGTACCCATTACCCCTTGTCCTGTCACTGGCCTCCACCGAGAACAGCTTGGCCCCATCCTCCCTACATTCTCCCCTCAGGTTCTTCTACATATTGATTAGATCCCCTGTCAGCCTTCCCTTCTCCAGGCTAAAGAGGCCCAGCTCACTTACTCTTTCCTCCTATGATAGATGCCAGCTGACTTACTCTTTCCTCCACTCCCTTAATCATCTTTGTCAGTCTAGAGAGGGCTGGACCCTCTCTAGAAGTTCTACATGCACATGTACACTCCTCCTGATGCAGTCAGGATCCCATTGGCCTTCTTGGCCACAAGGGCACACTACTGACTCATGGTTAACTTGGTGTCAATCAGGACTCCCAGGTCCCTCTCTTCAGAGCTGCTCTCCAGC
>JAUBOD010000824.1:1785665-1796434 GCA_032353885.1 Nothura maculosa | reverse complement strand
ATAACCAGCTGGAAAGCAGCTGAAAAGCAAGATGTGAAGAAGGCAGATTCTTGTCAGTGGTGCCAGTAACAGAAGTAGAGGCAACAGACAAGGGTTGAAACAAGTGATGTGCCATCTGAGCACAACGAAACTGTGAGGGAGGTTGAGCACTGTGACAGGTTGTGCAGAGGGGTTGTGGCATTTCCATAAGTCAAGATGATCAAAACCAAACATTCCCGGACAACCTCCTGTAGCTTGAACAGCCTGGGGTAGACAGGAAGCTCTCCAGAAGCCCTATCCAACCTCAACTATTCTGTGATTTTGGTCATAAAACTATATTCAGTCACAAATCTTTCCAGTTGGAACCTTGAAAATATCTGCTTGCACTTGCAGTTTATGTATTTTAAATGATGACATTTCTTTCAGACAACTCATAGAAATGTTTCACTTTGTTTTATATTTCCTTAAGGGCTTTTGGTCCACTTTGGTGCCATGAAGACATCACACCTAAAAATCAGAATACCAAGAGTGCTGAGCAGCTTACCAATTTTCTGCGTCATGTTGTATCTGTATTTAAAGATTCCAAATCAGGTAGTAGTATTTTCTCCCTCATAGCTGTAAGCGCATGCTTAGTCTGTGATCTTCCTTTTACTGGATCTCCTTAAGCAGAAGCATAACATACTGTATGTCTTTAAAAGAGTGTACAGTATATCAAGGATTTGCTTTTGAAAAATCAGATTGGATTGTGGCTAAATATTAAATTAAACATTCTTTCAAAGTCATTGCTGGAAAGGATTTTGATTGATTGTTCTGCCTGATAAAAACTCCTCCATGCCTTGTAAATACCTTCTGAGATCAAAGCAGAACATAAGATCGCTACTTGATTTTAAGATCTGATCCAAGGCCTACTGATGCTAATAGAAAGACTCATAAGCCAGTTTGGTTTTAGATTTTGAAATGTTCAGAATTTACTGCTGCCATTAAGAGTAATGAATGGCTTCAGGGTTTGTCGAGGAATTAAAAAAAAAGGAAATCAGAATGAAGAATGGCATTTTTTACAAAACAAACATTTCCAGATTCTGAATTTCTGATTGTTTTCCTATATGTTGCATGAAATAAATGTAAGAAGAGGGAAATTCTCCCAAAACGAGACATTTCTATTTTGTTTCTCACGGGGCAGACTACAGTGCATACCCTCTTCACACAGTCAGTTCAACCTGTATATCTCTCATAGTAAAGTCTGCCATTAAAAAAATACTGACATATTGATGATATTGCCTCTCTTGCTCAGGCTTTCATTTGGAGCAGCATCTGAGTGAGGTTGCTTTGCAAACAGCACTTTCAAGCTCTTCCAGACATTATGCAGGTCGCTCTTTCCAGATCTTCAGGGCACTAAAGCAGCCCCTTTCCGCACATGCCCTGTCTGATCTTCTGTCAAGATTGGTGGAAGTTATTGGAGAGCACGGAGATGAGATTCAGGTACGTATGTGTGATTCATAATGATTTGTAATACTGATTTTTAAAGTATATCTATTTTAAAATCACAGTTTTAACAAGATGTTCTGGAATCATAGAATCATCCATAAGGTTGGAAGGGAGATTGTCTAGTCCAACCCCTCTGCACACGCAGGGTCACCCAGGGCATGTGGCAAGCGGATATTGAAGATCTCCAGAGAAGGAGACTCCACAACCTCTCTGGGCAGCCTGTTCCAGGGCTCTGTCACTCTCATTATCAAGAATTTTTTCCTTAAGTTCCTGTGGAACTTTTGGTGCTTCAGTTTGTGGCCATTTTCTCTAGTTCTGTCAGTGGCCACCACTGAAGTCGAGTCAAGTGAATCAAGTGAAGCAGGTGAGGATGCAAAAGAGGCCTTGCAAAAGAGTAGGCTTGAGTTTACTCAATGTACACATACCTTCTCAAATTCTTCATCCACCTCTTAAAATCTTAGCACTAAAGAGAACATCTAGAAAACGTGGAGCAAATGTGAAACAAAATGAAAGCATGATGACCATTTTTTACCTCACTATCCATTGTTAATTTGCAATTAAGAAGCTCATCATCTCATCTGCTATTATAATTTTTCAGTCTGAAGTACTTTGTCGTCTACTTTGTCAAAGAAAATGTCTTTTAGAATAAAGAAAACTACCCCCCCAGAACAATATAAAATTTACCAGTTCCGAGTTTTGTAGTGATGTAAATTATCTAAGTTATCCACTACCTTTGGATAACTTGATCCAGTCCTGTCTTGGTGAACCAGCTAGCTATATGGCTACACAGCCTCAGCTTGCTTTCTTCTGATATATCTGTAGTCAGAGCCTATTAAGAAATTCAAGAATAACAAAAAGCTTTTAATAAGAAACAGACTGACATCACTTCCATATTCTACTTAAGTAATGAAAATTGCCACAAGATGACAGTAATATTCTGTCACAATTGCTTGTACAGAATTGAAATCAGTGACCTGCAAGTCAGAGGTTCTGTTTGCCATTACCAGGCCCCCGATGAGATATCTGCACATCTCAGATTCCTTGGCAGTTCATTCAGAGGCAGAAAATAAAATACACTTGTAGTGACATTTTAATGTGCAGCAAAATGGCCTTGGTGTGAATGTTGTTCATTTTTCAGGGGAAATGATACATTCTGTTTTCATTAGATTTCCATTTCTTCTGTTCAGCTGAATGGTTTTGAGCATATTTGTTGAAATGGCTGTGCTCATGCATTGACAGGGCTATGTAATGGAAGCACTACTTACCTTGGAAGCTGCCGTGGATAATCTCTCCGATTGTTTGAAAAACAGTGATCTTTTGACAGTGTTATCTCGGTAAGAGCCTCTTATTATCTTTACAAAAAACCCTCATTTTGTTAAATGCCATCCGACAGCATAAAATCATTCTGATAAGACTGAGCTCATTTGTAATATATATAGAACGAGACCAAGAGCACACCTGAGGCGAATTTTACAGTAGTTGAAGTGGTGCTGCAGAGCTTTCCAATGCATTATAAATTCTCTCTTATATTCAGTTGTCTGTAACATATTTTAGCATACTTTGTAAAGATTGTATTCTTTATTCCTTGTATTTTTGGACCATATACTTGCAAAAATACATTTAGGGAAAAGTATCTTTTTTAGAATATTCATTTCACACCACCTGTCATTCTCTTATAAAGTATTCTTAAACACAAGTAAGAAATGGTCTCTTCTCAATAAAACAAGAGTGAATTCTGTAGAGTGAATATACGTAATTTGTGGACTCTGCCACAGGTGTAGTCCATCTTTGTGAGAACTTTTGCTCAACAGGAAATAAAGGTACATGGGGGAAAATTGCAAGCTCCATCCATAAGGAACATGAGACAGGAGAAGTTCAACTCTATCTGACTCCTAATAACAACAGAACGGGGAACATGTCAGGAAAAGTCAAATTTCACAGGCAGCATATAAGCACACGGGCTGTCATTTCTGAAGCTAAAAGGTAGAGTACTGTGTATTATAATGCAGTGTCAGGACACAAGTGTTACTTTCTGATGGAGTAGAGGTAGAGATTTACAGCTTTTACTTTTAGGCACTAGAGTTACTCGTCTTTCTGTAGTGCACATACTGGTGAAGAGCAAGACGGAGCAGAAAAGAAGAAACAGTCCAGAAAGCAGTGGGATGCAGTAGTCTGTATTCTGGTATTAATGTTTCTATAAGATCCTCTCCAGAGAGTATAGACAGCAGGGGGCTTACACTATTAGGAAGTGAGAATCCAGAAATCAGCTGATCTCCATAACTGACTTGTATTGAATGTACCAACATAGCATGTTTGTTTGTATAGGTAATGCATAGGGACTGTGCGGATCATCAGTCCATGAGGCATCATCAGTCATTGAAGTGCTCTGCAGTCATCAGCTCTATGTTGTGTAACCATCCTGTTGAGTGCTTAGGATACAGGCAGGGAAGGGCAATGACAGCAAGGTCTGTGAGGGACCTGTTCTGGCAAAAGGAGCCTGGCAGGCCTCTTGAGGATAACATTACAGGTTCTCTGTAGGCTGCAGGGCTTTTAGTCCTCACAGTTCTTTTACCATCTGCCATTGTGCAGTTTGCCTTCAAGCCATGCCAAGTTCAGGGTTTGATCTACTGATAAGGGAGTTTTAAAGGCATCCTAGGCGGTCCTGATATGGTTTGATGCAGTGTCACATGAATCTTGCTTCTGTGGGCAATTCTGGAATTAAAATGGCAGAATATAATAGACAGTCTGGTATTTTACTTCCTCTGTTTAAGCATTTATTTACATTTTGATACGTGCTTAGCCTTCACTCTGTTTGTACAAGTTTACAACTATGCATTCACACATTTCGATATATGTTGTGTGTTTTGGGTTCAGTTCATCTTCACCAGATTTGACATCGAACACCAAACTGACTGCGAACCGGAAGAGCACAGGACAGCTCAACGTGAACCCTGGAGCTGCGGGCAGTAACACAGCCACTGCTGAACGAAGCAGGCACCAGAGGAGCTTTTCTGTACCCAAAAAGTTTGGAGACGTGGACAAGTCCTCCGATCCACCGCGCAGTGCCACATTGGATAGAATTCAGGCATGCACCCAGCAGGGACTCTCATCCAAAACCAGAAGTTCCTCTTCTCTGAAGGACAGTCTCACTGACCCGTCCCATATTAACAATCCAACAAACCTACTGGCCACCATCTTCTGGGTGGCTGTAGCGTTGATGGAATCCGATTTTGAGTTTGAGTATCTCATGGCACTGCGGCTACTGAATAAATTGCTGGCGCATTTGCCACTAGATAAAGCTGAAAACCGGGAGAAGTTAGAGAAGTTGCAAGGGCAGCTGAAGTGGGCTGATTTCTCAGGGCTTCAGCAGCTGCTTCTGAAAGGATTCACCTCCCTTACCACCACTGATCTCACGCTGCAGCTCTTCAGTTTGCTGACACCGGTGTCACGAATATCTATGGTGGATTCTTCTCAAGCTATAGGTAAAACCAGCACACTTTTCTGTCTTTCCATTGCTTTGACATTTGATGAGAGTTGTCATTGGATTACCTGCACAAAAACAAAAAGGACATTTTTTGCTGTTCTAACATAGTAAATTAATACTTTTGCTTTGGGTTGGGTGTTTTTCTAGGAAATTTCATACAAATATAATGTGTTTCTGAAAACTGAATGTGTTGCACAATATGTTCTTGGGCAAGAGAAGTCCCAAGTTTTTTAACATTTAATTTCTAGGGACTGACATAGTATAAAGTTCCTGAGTGCTACTACAATAAATATTTTTAAAGAGACACTGTCACATTTTCTAGGCCCTAATTCGGCTGCTATTTCCATTGACTTATCTTCAGAACATTGCAATTCTTTTGATTTTAAGTTAGCATTTCAAAAGATTTTTACTAGAGATATAAATATGGAAAAATTTGTACATTTTTAAAAAGCTACAGTTGCACATACTGAGTAATGTAAGAAGGCTGTGCTTCGAGATAAGAAGATAATGTTGAAGAGAGTAGCTGTGATTATTCCGGATTGCTGGGCCTCAGTCTCAGTCAGAGATATTAAGACAGTTCTACAGTGGTAACAAGCTTAGATATGTAAGGGGGTGAGTGAAATAGGCTGCACAAATCCAAGCACATATGTATGTGGTACCTATATTCCAGACAATGTGTGGGCAATTCACAGACAGGCTGCAAAGGTGGTATCTGTGGTATCATTTTCTCTTCACTGAGCACAGAAGAAGCCTAATGCTCCTAAATTAGGCCATTTATTCAGTGTGCATAAAATGAGAGGGAAAATGAATAGTTAGAAGGTTATTAGTACAGTGTTATTAGTACAGGCTACACGAGCCCAACTCCTTGAACTGCAGCAGCTTTTGTTACAGCCTCTGCCCATAGGTCATTGACTGCCTTGAGCCAGGGGTGAATTAAGACACAAAGCTCAATTCCAGACTCCAGACAGAGCCCTTAGGATCATGGCAGGGGCTGGCAGGTAACATAGGAGCCATCTCCTAGGTTTGAACGTTTTTATGTGGTGTGGCCAGTCACGTAAACAATTTGTCAGGCTGTATGAGGTTAATGTAATATTAATACTAGGATCTCCCGTAAAATACCAACTTAAAGATCACTGTGTCTTCTGCTATCACAACTGTACATTTTGTTCTCTATTTTCCTGTTCTAGGGTTTCCACTGAATGTCCTGTGTCTCCTGCCTCATTTAATTCAGCATTTTGACAGTCCAAACCAGTTTTGTAAAGACGTAGCTGAAAGGATTGCTCAGGTATCAAAGTTCCTTTCTGTACTGTACATCCTTCAGCCTTGTACATGCAGTTGCCTTATTCTCAATGTATTTTGATATTTGTATTTATTTAGGTTTGTTTGGAAGAAAAGAACCCCAAGCTTTCAAATCTTGCACATGTCATGACCCTTTACAAAACACACAGCTATACAAGGGACTGTCCTACCTGGGTAAATGTAGTTTGTCGTTACCTTCATGAAGCATTTGCTGATATTACTTTGAGCATGGTTACATATCTGGCTGAGGTAAGTCTTCAAAGAGAAACTGTTTTAATTCTTTTGTTACCTAATAATCCAAAGAGCTGAAGTTTTCCTGGAGATTAATGGGCTGTAATTCTGTAGCTGTTATTTACAGTAAAGAGGAAAGAACAGAAATTAGCAGAAAAAAAATATTATATGAAATAAATATGAAATACTAAAACTAAAGCCAGGGAAGGTTTGCAAGGCTGATGCACCTTAAAGCATCATCTCTCATAAACTGGCAGTGTTTCTACTGCAAAAGAAGGATAAACTGAACAACATTTATTTAAATCCCATTAAGGAAGATAGGAGGAGCACTAATACCAGCAGGAGTTTAGCAGCTTAAATAAGAACTGCCATCTGGCCCTCTATCATCTGCTTTGTAAGGATGAGGTTCTTGATACAAATTGCTATGCATTCCCTTAGCACTGAATGGAACCTTCCTGCTGGCAAGCTGTTCCTCTTCCCACATCACTTACTTGTAACATTTGTCGTGTATGGAGTATAGAGCTGATATGGAGATGTTGCTGCTGGATCCAAGGGTACGTTTTGCTTTTCAGCAATGCTCCCTGATTTTCTGCCTCCAGTCAATGCCAGGACCCTACTTTGCTGCAGAATTCTCCAACTTCTCTATTCACTTAAACACAAGAAGGACCTGGCTTAAGTCTCCCCTCTCATCCAGGGAGAAAATGGTTGAATATTCATTACCTAAATTCTCTAGCTTCTTTAGGACAACTTGGCTCTCCCCATACTCCTCTGCTTTCCCCTCCATGCACAATTGCTAGTCCTGATGCACCTCTCTGTTGGCCATTCTGTGTCATGTCTCATCTACAAAAAGGACTTATGCAGATGTGTGGAGAGCCCTACTTTGTACTTTCTCCCTGATGGAGGTTGACAACCACTGATACATTAACAGGCACTTTTGTGGGCCCAGAATTATGGCCCATTCCTTACCTAGTACTATCATCATAGGATGCCGGAGTGGTTAGTAAGCAAATGTCCCCTCCTCTGTATTTACCTTCACTGCAGCTGTATTGAGTCACACCTGGGAAATGTTTGCATGGATGCAAGATAGATGCTAATCTGGAAGAAGGGGCACAGAAATCAACTTTTTCACTGTATTGTGGCCATGAAAATTATTTTTCCAGCAATCAGCATGTTATTCCATTATATCCTTGTGAGTTGATAATCCAGTAAAATGCATATTGCAGTGAGAGAGGGAGGATATTTCTTGTTACCCATTACAGCCTGAGTATCTTTCAGGAGATTTTCAACTATTTCACACTTATATGCACCAGCACAAACACAGTATGTCTTTCTGTATGCCTCTTGAATTACTGTCATGTATATGTTTAAAGGCAGTTAAAATTCCAAGGCCAGTTCTCATATTCCGGGATTACAGTCAGGTATTCCGCAATTCTAGGATTTAGATCAAGCCCTTCTTTGTATTAGTGTCTGCAGTAAGAGAGCCCTGGGACTCCACTCTCCTCCTCATCAGAGGTGGTTTCCTTGGCAGTTACAGTCCATGAATACTGGCAATGAACTATATTTGGAGAAATATATATTGCTGTCTGGATAGTGGCAGTTTTGTTTCTTTAGCATGTTTTCTTTTCTTCCTCCAACTTTCAGCAAAGGGAGAAATAATTGGTTGTTCTTCCCCAGTTGCAGTCTAATGCTTACCTGCCAGCTTACTCAGTGCCTCCTGAATGTGTTTTCTGGATAAGTTAGGGCAGGCATGTTTAAGATGTATGTTTCATTATGCAAACATGTTGGCCCTTGACTCCAAACTTAAAGCTATATTTTATTTCACACTTGTATCATCTTCACTTGAAGAATGATTGTAAAACAGCATTGCAAAATCAGTGGGTGAGGAAAGATTAACAATACAGATGGTATTTATGAGACTAGCAACTTTTCCTGTGAGGAGAAACATCCTCAAAACTTAGTTCTTTTCAATGAGTTTTTCTTTTTCTTTATAGCTGCTAGAAAAGGGCCTTCCCAGCATGCAGCAATCCCTCTTGCAGATGATCTACAGTCTCCTTAGCTATATGGACCTATCCGCTATTCCTGTTAAACAGTTTAATATGGAAGTGCTAAAAACCATTGAAAAATATGTACAGGTAAGCACCTTATTTTCCCTGTATTAGAATAGGAACTCAGCAATGTTTACTATGAAAAGTTAAGATTTTTTTTTTGGTAGGAATTTAAGGCTTGATTAGGAGGGGGACTAAGACTGTTCGTTGTGATACCTGGTTTATAAATGTCCTGATGCCAGATAGGCTGCTTGTCCCCCCCAGATAACATGCTTGACCTGTGCTCCTTATGCAAGGTGGAAATTAGGCTGCAGATACCGCAGATTTCAAATGTTAGCTCCTTCCTGGCTCTGTTTTGAACTGCTCCAAATGTCCTGAAGAGAAATCTGCACTGACATGGTGTTCACCCCTACCACAGACAGCAGCCTGTGGGAGCTGACATTGCTTTCCTGTGCTTAGTAACATAAACAAATATGCTTAGTAACATAAGTGTATGGAGTGTAAGAGTGGGTATTTTAATGCCCTTCATCTACCAGGTTGGTCTTGCACTCAGGCCTTCTACTTTTTAGGCCCATTCCCTAAAGAATGGCTCTTAAGGCAAGGGTATGTGCCTAGTCAGTGGACAAGAGAAAGCAGGGAAAGCAAAATATACTCATTGCACATCAGTATTATGTGGCAAAAATATGACTAAAATGTAAGTAATCTTGAATATGTGTGAATCGTTCCAGTTGCTGATTAAATATACCTATTTCTAGAGCATTCATTGGAGAGAAGCCTTGAATATCTTGAAGTTGGTAGTTTCTCGTTCTGCCAGTTTAGTTTTGCCATCCTATCAACACAGTGATCTTTCAAAAGTGGAAATACATCGGGTGTGGAACAGTGCCTCCAAGGAGCTACCAGGGAAGACGTTAGAGTTTCACTTCGATATTTCAGAGGTATTGCTTGTAATTCTACTACTTAAAGCCCTGATTTTCATCTCATGTTTGGTAATCCTGAAATATGTGCTGTAGTTCCTTAAGAAAGCTGAAAAATTGTGAAAGAGAATTATAATACAGTGAGCCTCTTGAATTCCTGACCCACAGTGACATTCTGCTTTTTCGTTTAGATTTTTCTAATGTGCTACTGGTTATATTTAAAATACTTCCAGGGAAATGCTATACCTAGGGTAACTTGTAAATGTACTATAAATATATAATCCCTCATCCCCCTGACAAGTGTTTCATTGCTGGATGCCAGTGTTCTCTGTAATTGTTTAGGCACAGAAATATGTTGTTTATGGCAGTAATGTCTAGCTTCTGACTTAAAGCAATCTTTATCCTGCAAACCCTGGGCACACTGTAACTTTATGCAACTGAATGAACCATACACCCTAGTGGTCAAATAGAGTGTTTTTAGCATTATGTACTTCATATAGGTAGTAGATTTTGGCTTAAAAGGAAATTTCAGCATAAAAAGTGGTCTTGTATGGGGTTTCTGCCAGTTATTGCTTGAAAGTTTAGTCCTAGAAAACACGGAGTATCATCAACCCAGAAGACACTTTACTGTGTGCTGGAACAGGGCCAGAGTGCTCAACATTTTTAGGAAAATCCTTAAAACAACATGTGGGAGAAATCTGGACTTGGAATATTCACAAGCTTTTTTTTCTGCTGTTTGGCAGTTCCTTATGACTATTAGCTACTCATGAAGACAAGTGTTAGATACTGGCCACAACAATAGTTACTGAGAAAATCATACACGTAGCACATGTCATAGAATTTGGTGCACCCTGTTTTTCTCATGCTTGCCATCTTCAGATTAATCTTTTCATGCTGGTGCAGTAATAGGCCCCGTTAGAAGCCCACCATGGAGCACAGCAGTAGAAAATAATTGTTTTTCATTTAAGACTCCAATTATTGGGAGGCGGTACGATGAGCTGCAGAGCTCCTCCGGGCGAGACGGGAAGCCGAGGGCGATGGCCGTGACCCGGAGCACGTCCTCAACCTCCTCAGGTTCCAACTCCAACGTCCTGGTGCCCGTGAGCTGGAAGAGACCCCAGTACTCGCAGGTAAGCGCCTTCCAAGAAGCCTCCTCTTTGTTAAGAATTGCTCCTGGAGCAACTCTCAGTTCAAAACACACATAAAAAGATGATTTTAAGATGAAACACAGGAAGTTCCATCTCCAAGTGAGGAAGGTGACAGAGCAGTGGAACAGGCTGCCCAGGGAGGTTGTGGAGTCTCCCTCTCTGGAGGTCTTCAAAACCCGCCTGG
>JAUBOD010000824.1:1761745-1772434 GCA_032353885.1 Nothura maculosa | reverse complement strand
AAAAAAAAGTCTTCTGAAATGGGTGAAGACGAATGATAACAACGTGAAGGTAGAAATTCTGTTTTGTAGATTTTTTGCTCATTGTGGCCAAGTCATTGCCAATCTTCTAAAGTGTTCAGAAAGCCCATGGCTACTTTTAAAAGATGCCGTAATAGGTCCTTTGATTATATCTCTCAGCCTCTTTCACCTGCCGCCTGCTGGGTGTCCTGCTTTCAGCGGCCTTTCTTTCCTTGCTCCGCAGTTTCGGAGACGCCGACCGGAGCGCGTCGCCGCCTCCGTCGCCGTTCTTCTCCGCCATCCTTGCGGCCTTCCAGCCGGCAGCGTGCGACGACGCCGAGGAGGCCTGGCGCAGCCACATCAACCAGCTCATGGGCGACTCCGATGGCTCCTGTGCCGTCTACACGTTTCATGTGTTCTCTTCCCTGTTTAAGGTAAAAACAGAGGAAATAAAAAAAGTTTAAGACTCAAAAGTCAAGTGATTTTGATTGTACACAGCAATTAGGAGTTGCTTATTAACAGTAATGAACAGCAGCTGAAACCGCTACAACTTTGTGTGTTGCAGAGTTGTTTTACCAAATTTTCATGCAGAGCTGTCTTTTATGGAGAGTTTTATCATAAATATATTATGCAGCTCATACTTGCAGGTTTGAAGATAACATTACAAGGTGTGGACTCAGTTTAAGGAGTATTTTCAGACAGGAAATAGCCTGCAGCAAAACTGTCTTTTCATATTAAACTGTTGAAATCTAAGGATGCCTATGTAAGGTCAACGTGATTAAATACTGTGCAGCTAGTCATCTTAATATAAATAGCCAGCTGCCATGATGTAGTTTAAATTCAAATCTACAAGTCTATAGACCCCAAATCCACTTCTGTCTTCTAAAACCCTATGTGCCACTAGTGCAAATGCAAGCATCCTGCAAAAATATAAGATTAAAAAAAAGGTAAATGTACCGGTTATTCTAAGGAGTGATTGCTGTCAAATGTAACTAATTTTGAAGCCCTTTTAACTGTATTCATTCCTGCTGCAGCAGTGCACACACTAGCCAAGACTTCATGCAGGGAGTTTAAGTCCACATGGTCTCAGATCATAGGGGACTTCTTGACTAGCAAGGTACCCTATAAATAAATACACTGTCTCAAGACTTTTGCAGTTATATTTAAGACTATATTGATTTGAGGAAGAACCATCATATGTTAGGAATTTTGTTTTCCATCCTCTTTCCTCAGCGCTTCATCTGGGTTAATTTGTCTTCTCAAGCTGCATCATCTGCGTTACGCTTTAAACATTGCACCCCTGGAAACATAGGTGCCTAAAGTTAGGCTTCCTTTAAAAAAACGTCTGGCAAATAACTACAAATAACTCTTTATAAAAATAAAGCAAAAACAGTTCTAATTGGAGCACATGACAGTTTGACTTCAAACATGTGTCTTGTGTTTGTTCTTGACACATATTTCAGGTTTCCTTGTTTCAGGCCTAGAGATTAGTAGCCCTGTTATTTTTCCTTTCACTCACTGTCAAAGAAACTGCCGTCATGCAGTTTAAAATCTGAAACAGCAGATGATCCTGAATTGTGCCAGACCTTAAAATTACCTGTAAGTAATTCTACCTATTCAACTCCAACTTCTGTCATTTGCTGCTGTGCTTGTCCTGTTTTAATCAGATAGTTTCCTCATTTTCTTCAGTTAAAACTGGAGAAGATGTAACACTGTTCTTGAAAAAAATCTACAGCAGCAAAAGCTGAGGAACAGTAAGGAAAATTAAAGGTGCTGCTATGTATGAACAAGCCAATATGTTCTAGCTAAGTCATGGAGATATTTTTAACCTGTAAGAGTAGCTTTCTTCTCTTATTTAGGGTTAAAACATCGGAGTACTGTTGTTGATGTGTTCTGGCATTAAGAACCCAGCTTGTCTGGAATTGTTTTGTGTTTGCTCCTTAAAACTCTGCTGCTCATCACTATCTTAAAAGACTTTTGACCCTCCCCAACGGGAAGTTTCAGAAACAAGCCTAATATGTGCTAGGCTTGCAACATGGAATACTGCAAAAATATTTAACAGTGCAACAAAATCCTTGTTTGGAGCAGCCTGTCAACTTAGTGTTTGAAGTGTATTTTCCAGGGCACCTATATTCAGGCTGTATCAAGCTAATGCTGTCTTGGATGCTTGCCGACAGCATGCTGAACTTGTTTAAAATTCCTGAAATTATTGAAGGACTTCTCCTGTAAACTAGTGGTATCTCGGAGATCTCTGGATAATCTTTATGGCTCCCTGCTCTAAGCTGCCTCTTTGTATTCTGTCAAATCAAATGTTTTCCAACAGACCATCCGGTTCCAAGACACACAAATTTGAGAGCTAGCAAGTAGTTTCCATAATTGAGCCTTTCTATAAATAAAAAACTTCTTAGCTAGAAGAGAACATCAGGTTAAAAAAAAATCCTGAGTATATTTTGTTCTTATTTGCATTCACCTAAAACACACAGTGACCGTATATTTGTTTGCATATATAACATACTTATTCATATATTTGATGAATACCTTCTCATAAAGGTTTCCTTCAGGCCTTGCTTGAAGGATTTTAATCGTGTAATCTGCACCCAGAAGGACAGAAGATAACTCATTGTAGAACTAATAATTCATGCAGTTGCAAAACAAACACATTTAATGGGTAATAGATACCAATGTGTGTCTGTCTGCCAACATAGACCACTTCTAATAGAGTATCCAGGTCTTTTCCTACAAAATTCTGCTTTCCTGGTTACTCTGCTTTGTTGATTGTTCCTACTGAGGTGAAGAACTTTGTTCTTTTTTCCTTTATCCAATTTCTCAGGATCATTCCAACTTATACTCCAGTCCTCCAAGGAGCTTGCAGCCCCACAGCCTAATCATCCATGCATTCAATAAGCACTTTGCAAATTCCATTATGCAGTATTTCCATTTATGACTTGGATACTGCCTATCTGAGACAAATCCCAAAGTTATCTTATTATATTTGTCTTTCCAACTAGTTACCCCTAGGCCAGGTTTCTCTTCCCTGCTTCTGGGACAGTAAGTGAATTAATGTACATAAGATCAAGTGTTTCTCCCCCTAGGAGAAGCTTTTACCCTTTTGTGGAAATGACATTGGCTTGATATAATTTGTTCTGAATAAAATGGTTTGCCTGATATTCATCCCCAATGTTTTCCCATATTTCCTTGAACTTAGTGCTTTAGCCCTGGACTCTCATTATTTTTTAGAAAAACACTTTCTTCAGGCTTTGTATCACTCCCTGAGTTGTCAAAGACAATTGTTATGGCTCCTAGACCTCTTTAGCCAGTACTATATCTTAGCATGAATATCCCTAATCCCCAATGATGTGAAAATTTCTAAGTGCTTTCTGGCAAGTTCTGTTCTCATCTGATTTGTTGGCTGTTTAAGCTGTGTACGGATGTCCTTCCTGGGAAGGGAAAGGTAAAAGAAGGCACTCAGCTATTCAGTCTTTTCAGTAACATGTTACTAGCTCTGAGGCCTAATTCTTCCTCCTAAGTATTACTACAATATTCTTATGTCATCCTTTCTGTCTCTTGCTACTTTTAGTTGGCATCTCATTCTCTGACTTTTGTGCCTGCATTGTCATGCTATTTTTTTGGGGGTCCAAATTTAGTAATTTAACCCAATTTCACTTTCCGTTCTTTTTTTCCCCCTCTCTTTCTTTGCATGACCAAAATATTTGTGATTTAGCCATGTGTACATCTTAATGTATCTGACCTTGGGGCCTGCAGGACTCAACTTGACGTTACGTAGTCTTGTCAATACTCCTGCTTCAACCTGAAGTCTGAATTAGATATCTGCAGAGGTCTCTTCTGACCAACATTTACAGGATTCTGCTCCATAAGTCCTCTCAAACAATTTGCTTTCCATGTTTACAATCTCAGCTAGATGTTGATTAGGACCAAATCTTGATCTCCCTTTACAAAACACAGTTAGCAATTTCAGAAATTTCCAGTAGCACCAGTTTCACCAAAAACTTGGATAGAATCTTTATTTTGAGAAGATAACTAAGTAGAGCTCTCCCAATGTCACTGATGCCAGTGGTTTGGGCGATGCTGTTAGTTGATCCTAATAATATTCATTTACTGGGCTTGGTGCCCTGTGCCAGAACCCCAGCAATGTCAACACCTCTGTCATTTTCCATCCTTTATTGATGTTCAGAGACTTTCAGAATTATGTGTTCTGCCTTTTGATATACATGGCAAAATCCCTATTGTGGAACCTGCTGCTACTGCTTCTTAACTGAGCAGATCTAATTAGTGTTCTAGCTATGAAAATGATTCCATCAAGTATCCGCTGAGCCGCCCAGTGTTGTCATCCTGGTTATGCACTGTGATTTTGGGGATCTTTTGCTTATTAGCCTATTCCTTCTGGCTATTTTTGCTTTTTTGTTTTCCGATAACGTGTTTCTTCTCGCCTTAACCCCTTGTTCCACTGTGTAATGAACAATTTCAATTTACTCTATCTGAGCAGGAGAAGAGCTATCAGCTTCGTTCTTACT
Organism: Nothura maculosa; assembly: GCA_032353885.1. NCBI lineage: Eukaryota > Metazoa > Chordata > Aves > Tinamiformes > Tinamidae > Nothura > Nothura maculosa. The sequence continues at coordinate 1,767,905 of JAUBOD010000824.1, read as the reverse complement.
AACAGGCTAACATAATTAATGTGTAAATGATGCCCTAATGTATGAGTTGGATTCGAGTACCACCAGTTTAAGGTTTCATCTGTGTAAATGATTTAGTAGAATCTGTGTGCCTTTTTTCATTCTGTTCATGAAAAGAAAATAAGCAACTACTATTCTTCACATGAATTGTGGAGATTGTATCATGGACAAACAAAGAATCAGTTGCATGAATATTTATTCTTAACATTCTGTGATCACAGCCATTCAGAGAAACAATGATTTATGCCCTTTTATGAACATTGGTGCCCATGAGCACCAAGGCAGTGCTGTTCCCAGCTTATTTTTCATGCATTTTTGTGATTTGTTTTTTAACTTGCCCATTGTCTGTAAAAAAAATACAGATGGCTGTGGAAAGATCAAAAAATATTAAGGTGTTAGAATTATGTCTTGCCTATTTTGGCAGTGCACTGTATCCAGCTTCCCTGTCAGGTTGGGGAGCTGGAAGCTTTTTGGGGGGTCACTGAATATATCTGCTCCAGCCTCTGCTGCAAACGGTGCAACAGAGAGTCTGGAGAACCAACCGAGTGACACATGCCACGTTTCATTTCAGTGTTGAAACAAAAGGGCAAAAACACATGATAAGACAAGTATCAGTCTGATCCTGTCTACTATCAGGGCCAGTTCAGGTGCTTTACAGAGAGGCTTACAAATGAGCAATAACTTAATAATCTCTCTGTAGAGAAAACTGTTTTAGGCATTTTATGAATTATTTTTGCTTTATACTCTAAATCTGTTTTTAAATCCACTCTTACATACATTTTCCATACAGTTCTGGATTCAGCTCAGCTGATGTTTGGTACTTCACTTACATGTCCCAAAGTAGGAGCAATAGCAGATTATCCATGTGTTAGTGATCAGAGTAGATCAGAATAGTGATTTTCATATTTAAAAAGCACTTAGAGCTGTCTGATCTAAGGGAATACTTACATTGATATGGGTCCTAATCTGTGTTCCTCTCCGAAATGCCTATGGTTCTGTGAGATAAATCATGTAGAAATGAATTTTATTTAAGAAAACACGTTACACCTACCTGCTGAGCTGCAGGCCGTAATGAGATATATTTTGGTAATGAACCCTGCTGTGTATGTAGATTTATAGCTGTTTCACTTCCTGGAGGCCTAACATTGTTTTTACTTATTATTCATTTAAATGTATTATTTATGTACTTGTGTGCAGTTTCTCTGTATTTGTGTATTTGCTGGAGGGGGAAAAAAAAAGTAATAGCCCTAGCTGCCTCTGGAACTCAAAGTATCAAAAAAACCTTCTGAAAAGAATAATTCCCGGATGCAATGCTGTATTTCTGGAGTGCTCCCAAGCAGCAGGAAAGTATTTCCCACAGGAGAAGACAGAGCTACTTTTATGATTTTCCCATGCTGCTGTTTGGCATTAGGATGCTCTTTATATCGTCTAATTAGCCATTTGACATGGAGTAGTAACAAAACAATGGCCGGAATGGGCAGAAAAGTAATGAGCTGATCAGCTCAGTTAACTCTGCAGCTGAGAAGAAGCTACATGTGTATAGAAGGCTTTGCGAAGAATGAATCACCTTCACATAAGAAAAATATATTTCAGTAGAAGATACAAATTCCATGAGTGGTTTCACAGCTGTCCAGTAGAAGGATCTTGCACACCATGATAATTATTACTCAGGATCCTTGAGCAAACTCAGGATCCGTGAGCAACCTCATGGCTGCCTACAGGGAGATGTTCTCGGTTGCACATGTTACTTTATGAAGAAAAATAATGCATGGCATTTGTTTACAAAGGAAAGAAGCTTGTGCTTGAGCGAAAAATGTGATGAACTTTCTTTTGTTTTACAGAATATTCAGAAAAGATTCTGCTTCCTGACGTGTGATGCAGCTAGTTACTTAGGAGACAACCTGCGAGGAATAGGCTCAAAGTTTGTAAGGTCTTCTCAGATGTTAACGACATGTTCAGAATGTCCGACCCTGTTCGTAGATGCAGAAACAGTGAGTATATTCCTAGTGTATTCCTTGAGAAAGCCACGTGCTGCATTGCAGTGGGTTGTTTCACTGGTTATTTCACTTACAGTTAGTTTTTGAACAAACATGTCAAAAAGGTACCTACTTCCTATCTCTTACTTCATATCTTCTGTTCTTGGACACATTAAAAAATTGCCTACCGGACCCAGTTCGCTCTCTGAAAGGAAAAGGAGAGCTATTTTTTACATATCTTGGCATGAAAGCTGACAGTATCTCCTGTGGTTGAGCTATGTTGTGAGCTGGGTAATGAACCTTTGTAATAGGAGATGAGACCAGTCTTCTCAGGTTGCCTATTCTGGCCCTGTTCATCCAGTAGTTTCAGGTCCATGCGGTCTCATGCAGGAATACAGAGGTAGGAATTTCTGAAGGACCAGCTTTTCACCTGCTGGTGACCACAGCATTATTTATTTATGTTATTTATTTATGTTATAAAAAATATTTATGTGTTTATTTTAGAAGAATCCTGTGTTGTTAAACACAGAACACAGTTCTAGTTCCAAAATGTGCACAAGCACTGTTGGGTTTTCAATATAATATCCTCTTTCTATATATTGTATTTGTGTAAATATAGCATCAAATGTTTTTTTCAGCAGCAATATCTCTAAATCTAAATATTCTTTTCCAAGGTCTTTTCTGTTCTGTCCTTAAAGTTCTGCTTTTTTTTTATTCTTTTGTAAGCGACATTTACTAACCTTTTGATTTAATTTCTCCAGCTTCTCTCCTGTGGTCTTCTTGAAAAGCTGAAATTCAGTGTTCTAGAACTACAAGAGTATCTGGACACATACAACAATAGGAAAGAAGCCACTCTTTCGGTAAGCTAGACTATATATATTTATATATATATGTATATATATGTATGTATGTACATTTTTTTATGTATACTTATTCTTTGTCATGTGACTGCAAATCAAATTGGAGCTGTTTAAAAGAATATTGAGTTAACTTGTAATGAATCCAATATTTGAAACATATTGTTTATTTCCAGAACATAGGAACCAAAGCTTAAAAAAAAAAGATGACAATTGCAAAAAGACAATCTTAAAATCTTTTCTAATATTCCTAGTCTTTCCTTTATCCTACCTCATTTTCTTGATATGTTCAATTCAAGTTGTTCAAGTTCAGGTCAAGTTACAGCCAAAGCAAATTGTCTGCTGTTTGAATAAAGAATTCAACTACAAATTTTTGTGTTTACATACTGTGCTGTGAAACTGAAATACTTCTGCAAATCAAGCTATAAACCGTACTCATACCTTCTTTTAATTTCTCTCTGAAAACAGTGGCTTGCAAACTGCAAGGCAACATTTGCTGGGGGCTCTCGAGATGGAGTTATCACCTGCCAGCCAGGGGACTCAGAAGAGAAGGTAATGAATGAGCAGAGCTATTTCACTCATTTTCATTTCTCTTTATTTCACTCCGAACTATTTCCCTTTTTTCTTGGAGCGCTGAGTGTCCAAAGCCTCCTTGTCTGTGTGCTGGCCTTGGGCACAGCCTAGTTCTGCACTCAGGGCTCTGAGGTACCTGTGTTGCCTGTTGCAGCAGCAGTTTCCCACAGCACAGAGTCCATGACCATCTCTCCCATTGGCCTCTGCTTCCACATTGTGCCCATTTGACCCAGAGATTTTACAAAGATACACACATTTATCTATACACATACACACGCACATAGGTATATACCTAGTGCATTGATTCCAGTGAGGATACCAACCTTTCCAGAAATCAGCACCATCAGCTGGTATCTTGACTGAGGTGGTATGTACAGACAATAACTAGAATCTCAGTAATGCAGCATGAGTTGGGAAATACTGTTTTGTGACTTTTTTCTTTTAGGGAAAAAAGAATGAAAGGATGAGAAAAGAAGGAAGTTGAGGAAAAGGAGCTAGAACTAGGAAATAGCACCAGCCTATAGAAAAACTCTGACCTCTCCTCTCTCCATGTTTTGTAAAACACCACAATGATATTTTCACCCTGCTTTACTCCATGTTTTAGCCCTTTTTCTGATCCTGTTTTCTTCCCAAGCTGATTGCAGTTTGTACCTCTCTCTGTCTTCTCCTACAATTTTTCTTTCCTTCTGTTTTTATGTTAATGCCTCATTCCTTCATCTCCCTATTTCTCTTCCTGCCTTCATTCTCCCTTAGTTTTTCATTGCCCGCTACTCCCAAATCCTTGCCACGACTGCATTTAAACTTCCTTGACCTTACTAGCCTTAAACCTCTGTGTAGAATCACACTTCCTAGCAAACTAACTGACATTGGCACCAGCAAGTTACACATACTTTCCAATGCATTTAAATAAGAGATTCCTTTCCTTAATTTCAGTGGTACACAGGTATGTTATGAGTGAAGCATTCCCAAAAGTTTTTTTTTAAAAAGAGGGACACCTTGAACACCTGCTATTACATCTCCTGTGAGAGACACCCTGAACAGTGGCTTTGGGCAGTAAATGTTACATGTCTTGCTCTGTATAATGGATTTCTACTCTTCATCCTTGTTGTTAAAGTATGCAGTATGGGATGGAGGATAATATGTACAAATGATGATCAACTTTCTTTTTTTAAAAAGTTGAGCAGAGCAAATGTTAAGAAATGAACAATGAACTGAGCTCACACTTAGAGAGCCTAAAGCATCTGAAAGTTAGAAGCGTCATATTCCATTTGTATTTTTTTTAATTAAATGTTCTGCTTCAAAATTAAATGTGTATTTTGTGAAGGCAACATTAATATCTTTACTACGGAAAAGGAAGATTTCTCATTCCTAAAGGAGTCACTGGTGTCTCCCCAGAAATGTTCTTTCTGCCCAAAACGTATGTTGTTCCTTGGAAGTTGACATGAGGATTTTGCTGAGATAATTCAAAATGTACCTGTTGCTTTGGGGTTCTTTATAGCTACAGGTTTGGACAGGTGTAACGTTCACTGGCTGCTTGAAAGACTATGCAAAATATACAAAGACTGAACATTCAATATTTTAACCTACCGAAGATACTACTTGAGCAGGGACTAAGAAATGTCAGCTAGGTCCAAAATCTTGTCAACCTCCAAGGAATATTTAAACTTATGCTGTAGGATATAGAAAGAGGAGTTAAAATAATCAAGATACAGAGCCATGTTAAGTAGAGTATCCATAATTTACAGATACATTGCAATATTTATTGAAAGATCAGTATATTTTCATTCAGTGTTGAAGGGATTTCATAGAAGATGAAGCTTTCTTCCTTCTTCCCCCTGCCCTCTCCAGAGGACTAGAGAGAAGTTTTGCAAGGCAGTTTTTCTGAGGAATGATGAGCGCATAATTCATTTACGTGCTGCTTTACCCCTTCTTCTATGAAGTAAATTCCATGGCAAGTTAGAAATAATATATGGATTTGAATACCTTTAAAAGCCCAAATGAAACCTAGCAGCATGCTGAAATTGAGAGGAGCTTCAGATGCAAACAAGATTGGAAAACCCCACAGCAGCATACCTGTGACTTCCCTGGAGCACAGTGATCTGTCTCCTCTCTTCATCTTCTTGTCTTAAATTTAACTTTGCAAAGCTTGACTTATATGAACTGTATGCAATCTGACAAGATAATTTTTTTTCAGAGTACTAAGTACAGGGAAAAATGTTCAAATAATATTAAATGCACAAAATTGGACATCAGGTAAACTTTAGCTTGTTATGGTTGTATGGAAGAGTAGTGAGGCATTGGGGGGAAATAATTTTAATGCATTTTAAATAAAAAGGCCTATGGAAAGAAGCCAGGCTGAAATACTTAGTCTATGCTGAGTTAAAATAATGCTAGCATTATTTTACATGGCTGCATTTGCTGCCATTGCATTGATGGTAATGTAAATTATTTTAATAAAAATTCCAAATGTTTATTCACATCATATATGTATATGCACAGACATCTGGCTCTAACAGGGCAGGTGTCCTTGTGGTTTGTTGGTTGCAACCATACATGAGGACTCTGTTGATCTAAGACACTATGATGATATAATATACATCATATTGAATGCTGCACTAGAAATGCACAATTGAGTGATGCAAAATTTAAGTTCTTGACAAAGTAAAGAGGTCTTCTTTTTGATGATAGAAAGGTCTTCTTTTTGATGATAGAAAGGTCTTCTTTTTGATGATAGAA
>JAUBOD010000824.1:1748384-1761645 GCA_032353885.1 Nothura maculosa | reverse complement strand
AGGTCTTCTTTTTGATGATAGAAAGGTCTTCTTTTTGATGATAGAAAGGTCTTCTTTTTGATGATAGAAGTTTATTTCTGAGACATTATTCTTCTAATCATCAGGTCTATTAGGCATTTTATTTACTATTGCAACAGGTCTATTCCTCCAGAACAATTTAAAAAAAATAAAAATCAGTAAATTGTTACTGATGAGAGAAAGAAACACTAATCTGTCTGAACTTACCGTGCTGCCATGAAATTGAACTAATCTGTCATTTTCCTTGGATTTTTATTTTTATTAATATGACAGCCGTAACTTGAGTTAAATGCAGAATGTTTCCATTGTGCCAAGTAATAAACCTAACAGTCACGAGTCTTATCCTGGAAATTTCGTTAGCTTTATGATATCCAAGAATTTCAGTACTAATAAATAACCAAATATTTACAAACAACGGAGTTCACTTCTATCAGTCACTTGAAAACCCTGTATAATGTTTTGATTACTTCTGTGATATTAGCTCAATAATTAGAGTAATAGAGAGCAAATTCAAATAAAGGTGTTGTTTCAGGGATTTTCTAACACCATTTTACTGCAAGTTTCGGAATAGGATAAACCAAACCTAATAAATCTGAGGATCTAACCGAGGATATTTAGTCTGTTATTTACCATTAAAATTAAAGCTTAATTTTGTTTAGTGAGACTGCTGTGCATGTTGTATGTGGTATTTCCAACCAGTTATTGGGTTGAGGCAAGCATTGCTAATACTGCTGACAAGTTATGCTATTAAAGATGGGCTGTGCTTCCTATTGCATGCGTTACACTGACACTATACTTTCTTTCCTTTCCTTTTTTTCCTGTGCCATGCTTGCTGTGTAGCAAATGGAATCTCTTGCAGTAAGTTGAAGTTCTTTCATATTCTTTGTCCATCTCTAGATGGACTAATGCATCCCAGTTTTACTGATTTTCCTCTAAGCATGCCTTCCTTTTTCATTATGGTTTTTCTCTGTAGAAAATGTGGTTCTACATGCAGTGACTGAAATAATTGACTAAGGTGTGTTCTGTGAAATCTAAAAATGCTTTGATAAGATTCTGACATTTTTCACATGCTATTTAGAACAATCTTTTAAGATAGCTTTTTAAATTTAAATCTTAGCTATTTAAAAAATCATGTTTTTTAGTTTGTATTTATAAAAAGCTACCAGTTATCATTGATGGTTACATTTCAAATTTCTCTTTTTTAAATGTTGATGAATAGTTTCACTATTATCAGTTTCTGATACCTAGGAAGAAACAAAAATGAGTCCAGCCTCATTCTTCACACTGCCTTTAGCTTGTCTTAATTCAATTTAGCAGCCAGTGGGGTGAATTAGCCAGTAAAAGTGAATTATTGCTCCTCGAGGACTAAAAAAAAAAATCACGAGTGACATTCCAAGCTATCTCTATTTTTTTTTTTGTTATACTGTGTCATGGTTTTCAGTTAATTTTTAACTCCCTGACAGCTTCAGATATATGTGTCTTTAGCTGCTAATTAGTGTTGCCAGTTCTCCAAAATTTCACCAGAGAGATTCCGAACGAGGCTGCAGGAATGCTGAGCTGTGTTCTCCAAAATTTCACCAGAGTGATTTCAATCCAGGCTGCAGGAATGCCAAGTTGTGTCCCCACTTGTGGCCCAGGGAGCAACCGTGGCTGCTCGCACTGCCCCTCATCACATCCCAAGCCGATGCTGCTCCTGTGTGTCCGGTCCCGGCCCTGGCCTCTGTCCTGCCTCAGCCTCCTTTAGGAGATACCCTAGCCATTCCCAATAGGCCCCAACTTTAAAAGGTCATTTTTCATTTCAGGATGTGAAAGTTTAGCCACAAAGATGCAGACTGATGGTGCTGTGTGGCCTCACTTTCAGAGAGCGGCCTCTGGGCGGGTTTATTTATCAGACTGTCCCCCTCGTGTCCTGCTTTATATTCTCTTGGCCACAGGCACATTTGGTAGCTGCTCACAAGACAGTTCTGTCCTAGCAGGTCACACACCCATTTCTGCCTTTCCCCCCTTCTCCTCACGTTGGATCTGCCTGCCTTTCCTTCAGCTCCTGCAGATCCCAGCAGGCCTGGTGGGATCCCCCTTCTTATCTGGGAGGCAACGCTCCGACCCCGGCTCCCCAGCAGCAGCTGAGGTGCCAGAAATGGTTTATCCGCAGCAGCACAGAGCACAGGACAGGCACATTTACCCCACCACACCCTGCCTCTGTGGCAGGGCTCTTCTGAGGTGTGGGCAAGCTGCCTACATGGAGCAGAAGGAGCTCCATCAGGTGAAGAGCTGCTAACCTGCTGTCCTGTGTTCTCCCTCTACCCCAGCTTGCCCCAAGGAGCTCCCATGGGTGGGTTTCAGCAGGTGAGTGGCTCTGCCACATCATGGTGGTGCCCTGAACTCACTGTTCATAGCTGGGTAGTTGCTGCCCACCTTTGCCTGACAAAATAAGTTGAAATTTGCTGAAGAACTGGGGTTTTTACCCCAGCCCCTCAGGCTTGCCTAGCCTGTGAAGAAATTTTGAGAACTGGAGACACTAAAAACGTGGTTCTAATTTTGAATTATTAATGTAATACCATGCACTTTCATGCTGACATACCAAAGCGTATGTAAGCAAACATTTCAGTCAAATTAATGCTTATGATGTTTTTAAAAGGACTTTTTCTTTATACTGTGCTGGCATTTGCACTGATCCTCAATTCAGCAAACAGCTAAAGTACACGCTGGTAGCTTAGCATGTACAAAGTGCATTAAAGAAGCAAAGACATTAGTTGCATCCTCTTTTTTCCTGATATGTTTGGCATGAAACTCTGCTGTAACTTCCCCAAGCAAATGGAAAGATCTCTGATCCCACCCATGGCCACTGTGTCTGTGTAGAAGACAATTCAGATATGGGTGCCATGTCTGTGAGTCATTCCAGCGAAAGTAATGAGAAGCTTCCCCACTTGTACTTGCAGAAATTTGACATATTCCATAATTTGTGAAAGGTAAAATACAACCCACTTGCCTCCCGTGTCCTACCTGTGGCACTGCTTCATGGCCCCTCCTGAGGGACACCCAGACACCAGCACCATGAGTATTAACTTGCCTTCTGTGGCACACACGGCCATTTTGTTTGAGGCACCCAACATCCTCCATGTGCTGCTGCTCCTCACACTCGGAGAAACAAGTTAATATTCGTAGGCAGCATCTACTTATTCCTGGACAATACGTAGAGGCTACTTTTTTCTTTTCTTTTCTTTGTACACGTGCAGCACAGTTTGCCATTATATGGCTTCATTACGTGGTGGAAAATCCATAAGCTGAGGTCTCAGTTGCAGGGCTGGCATTTCTTCCTTCCCACCCCGGCTGGATTTTCTGTTCTCTCCGCTTATAGAAGCACACAAGAGCTTTGACCCTATAGAGACGTTTTGTTGCTTCTCTTTGGATTTCCATCCTCTCAGAAGAGGCCTTTGGCCATTTCTGAATGCTTGAGGAGTTTAATGCTCTATGTGGCAAAGCTGTTTTCCCCCTTCCTTGCCTCTGCTTTCCTGCTGGAAAATGACAATAATGAAGCTAACCTATATAAACTGCTTGGAGATCAATGCTGACAAGTACTACATTTTGATTTTGATTTTCAATATTGTATATGACCCACCTGCAGAAGAAATAGCTTGTTCCCTGTTTTCTAAGTAGTATATAGTGTATGTATAGTATATGATCTTAAATTAGTAAAATAATGTCTTTTTGATGGAGAACTAATAATTTATATCTCAAATGTATTTTATTAACTATTCAAAGATATCCCACATCACTATTCTTTATTAATTATTTAGTCTCCTGTAATTTTTTCCTCAGCAACTGGAACTGTGTCAGAGATTATATAAACTCCACTTCCAGCTGCTGTTGCTTTTTCAGTCCTACTGTAAACTTATCGGGCAGGTGCATGAAGTCAGCTCCATGCCAGAGGTACGTAAGAAACACGACACAGTCTTCTACTGAAAAGTCACTTTACCATCTTCTTATTATTTTTCTTTCTGTACTGGTGATTGACATCAAAAATTTCACTATTTCACCCTAGATACAAGTCAGCAAACAAAATAATTCAAAACACCAACATCTTCGTTAAAATATAGTTGAGACACTAGTTTGGGGGAGTTGTTTGATTTGACCCAGATAGGTGACCTTTTTTAGATATATCTACACATCTTTCTTACAAAAATACCTCAAAAGAGCAATATTGTAAAGCAAATGTATTTTAGAAATTGCAGAAAATTTGTGCTACTTTGAAAAATGCATCTTTGCACTGTAAATTGCATAATCATCACATAAGAAAATAAGTTACATTCTCGTATGTATTTATTTTCCTGATAAAATATGTATTTAAAAATACAGAGGGAACAAATTATTTTACTTTGATAATGGGCATAAAACAAGATTTCCAACTATAAAATGTATTTTATACCACTTTGCAGTATCTGCAGATTCTTTAGCAAATAAAAATATTTTTTCATTAGAAGTGTTGTATACAGCACAAGGAGTTTGAACACATTGTATTTTGAGTTGCTGTCCTGAAAACTGTCTTGTGATGCGACTAGAATGTTCACTTTTCAGAGAAGACAGGAATTTGGTGTTAAGGGTAGCCGAAATAGCATGTTTATAAATATTTTGTGTTCCTTATTAGAAGATTGATTTCTTTAGCAATATGTGACAGTTATTGTTTTATTTTGTTTGTGTGACAATATTGTTTATTAGAAATGGCATTACATGCAGAACATGCAGAACTGGGGAGCAACAGTAGGAGCTCTTGCACTGTGAAAATAGCATATTTTGCTGGATTATTATTTAAACTATTATTCAAATACTTCACAGTGTGACACTCTTAGAATGTGTCACACAGTGACATACAGAGTGTGTCATACAGTGGTATGTTTTTCTTAAACGTTTATATGTTCATTAACTGGTAGATCTTAAAAAAATCATTTATGAATTCTTTATCAGTCTAATGCCATCTTAACTTCTCAGCCTAATAAAAGAAGTTGCACAGTTGCAGCCCATCTGTTAATCATATCAGATCCAGCATGTGTTCTGTAAATAAATAACATCATTGCTGCTAGCAGAAGTAAATGTTGTTTTCTTAAACTTTTCCACAGTGACCCAGAAACAGTAGCAAGATTGAAAAAAAAGCAAAGATTGTTTAGAAAAATAAAAGATTGCACTCTGGTATGTTAGCCAGCCAAAATTATAGTATAGAACTAGAGAAAAGACAGAGATTTAAAAAAAAATGTTGTTTGAGTGTTCATTGCACTGTACAGGCCATAGGAGTCAAGAGATATCTTGTGCTAAAAAGGAGCCTTATCCAAATAATTTGTACATCTGGTAAAATAATAAGGGCAGGCTGGAAATGCACTAGTGCGTTTTTGGCTTATGAGGAATGTAAAAACCTGTAATCTCACATGTTTGTTTCCTTGAAACAGCTGTTAAATATGTCGAGAGAACTGAGCGAGTTGAAGAAAAATCTCAAGGATGCTACTGCTGCCATTGCAGCCGAGCCTCTGAGCGTGGAATCGGAGCCCACGTTCAACTCTACAGAGGCAGCCATTCAGTCCATGCTAGAGTGTCTGAAAAACAACGAGCTTGTTAAAGCTGTGAGACAGATAAGAGAATGCAGGCAAGTTCTACCTCATGGCTGACACTGGCCTTCCGTGTTGTTGGAAGAGCATGAGTTTATCTTCCAAAGCTTGTCCTAAACCTAATGTGTTGACTTGTCAGAGGTGGTTAGGTGCAAATTGATATTAACTCTTGCTATTAGCTTTTGTGTTGGTATTATTTCTTGCTGAGGTGTCCATAAATAAAGATACCAAATCAGTAATACAGGCATACATGTATGTAATACCTATAATGTTCAATTGTATCACTTAGATCAAAAGTGAGATCTAAGACTCTTGAAAATCTATAGAGCTAGTCCCTTATCAAGGGCATATCATTGACATCAGCTAATATTCAGCCTAGTTTCTCTTTCACTTATTTGGATGATTTTCTTAAACTCTTTTTAGAAAATAGGAATTGCTCATTTCTGTGGTTTCAGTAACTGATCTTTAGACTCTGTCTAACTGCAAAGGAGATAGAGGAGCAGCCTAAAACAGTGAGTTGCTGTAAGCTTATAAACATGTGAACATAATATTGCCTTTTAGAGTTCTGTCACCTCGTTTCAACCTGTGCTAACAACTCCCTAATGGTATGCACATTGTTTTCCTGTTTGATTGCAGGATTTTGTGGCCCAATGATATCTTTGGAAGTAGCTCTGATGATGAAGTCCAGACCCTACTGAACATTTACTTCCGGCACCAAACCCTAGGCCAGACTGGCACCTATGCACTGGTGGGCTCCAACCAGAGCCTGACTGAAATCTGTACCAAATTGATGGAACTCAATATAGAGATTCGTGACATGATTCGCAGAGCTCAGAGTTACCGGGTCATCAATACTTTTCTTCCAGAGTCCAGCGTTTCCGGCACAAGTCTCTGACAGGACTCGTGGCTCCCCTTTCGAGCTGGGAGTGCTGCCCTGCTGGAGTGAGGTGGTTCAGTGTCTTCTCAGCCTTACAAAGGTTTGGTCAAGCTGCACTCACTCTTGTTACCTTTAGGATTTCTTCTAAAAAGATGTGGGCAGGACGTCAAACGTGTAGCAATACTGTCAGGACAAAGGTAGCGTAGAGCACCCAGGACAACATCCTTTGTTCTCTGTTGCACAAAAACCAGTTAGCATTTCACTGAGCAACTGCAACTCACTACTGAAGAAGTGACTTCCATTGCATACCAAAGCCTACTACACTGAACAATACTTCCTTTATAGCAAATTAACTTTAGGTTGGCAAAAGTGCAATGTTTCCTTCACAAAATAATATTTTTTGTTAAAGAGCCTTGTACATTTTTTCCTTTTTTTCTCTTTTTTTTTTCTGATTGAGTGAGAGATGGGCAGAATGAAGCTGGCCAAAGAATCTCGCAAACGTGTTGGTCGAAAGCTGAGAGCCTGTGTATATGAAACAAGTTGTAAATGGACTCCAGTTCAGTGCACACTGTAATTTGAATATGATTGCTGTATCTTGAAACAACGAGCTGCTATGACGTACATTTCCTAATGTTACTAGGCTACTGTCTCTGAAGGTACTGGATCATATTGCAGAGGTCTGTTCTTAGGCCCCCGAGTATCATGAATGGTCTTGGTAGATTTTCTTTTTTTCTTTTTTTTTTTTTTTAAAGGACCTTGGCTGCTTTTTACTAGAGGGTTGCTTTTATGAATATATTTATACTATTAAAGGATGGTTGATCTAATTTAACTTGCCATTTTGTAGGAGAAAGTCCCATCACAGAGTCAAATCTTTTGAACTGTTATGCATGCCTATTTTTATTTAATATAAATTTGGAGTATAAAAAGTAAAAATATTAACGTGAAATGCAAGTTCTCATGTTAAGTTTCTTTAAAGAGATGTCTTATTTTATTTGCAATGTATATATAAAAGTCATACCTGTATGTTTTTTTCTTACATTTAACTGCTGTCCAGTGTTAAATGTATGCATGTAAATCTGTTGCACATCTGAGACACTTTTATTCTGACAACTATGTAACTTATTCACTCTGTAAATACACTTACCGTTTTTGTGAGGTAACTTTGGTTGATATTTGGATCAGTAAATCCATTTAACTAAAATATATAAAGCCGTATATAATCACAACAGAGGATGTGCAAGTTGTGCAGATCTTGTTCTCGTCTGTCGATGGCATCAGTGATCACCAGCCCCTAAAGGACAACTTGTTGGTGCCTTGTGGTGGAACGGGTCACAACACTGGGGGAGACCAATGAGAAGCGTAAGGATTTCTTTGTCAGACTGTAGTTACAGCTCAACTGGGAAGCGTAAAGTTTACTTAAAAAGCAGCTTAATAATTCAAAAGTAAAATTTAAAATGCAAGTTAAGATTTGTTTATGTTAAAAATGGCATTGTGCTGCTATTCGTGCCATCTTTGATCTCAGGATTTTTTTCAGTTACTAAAATTAACAGAAAAGCCATCCTACCATATATCAGCTAGGCTCTGAGAATCAGACAGACAAGGCCTTTTTCCCTCTGTGCATTTTTCAGAATGCTCCTTGATATATAAAATGAGGTTGAATACATCCCTTGTAGAGGTATTTTGATGTTGCAGTCAGTCCACTGAGCCCTGCAGGCCAGTCGTAGTGGCAGTATGAAATACGTGCAGGCCAAATCTATTTAAGAAAAGGTGCCTGTTCGTCACACACTTTTCTCTGTAAAATAATCAGCAATGGTTAGAGAAGTTTCAGTTACATATTTCACTTCTGAAAGCTGTCCAGAACTTTAAATGAGGAAGTTTGCAGAAAATTTATTGTTTGGTGAGATCTGCATTATCACTTTTCAAAATCATGATCATCATCAAAAGCAAATTCAAGTTGGAAGGAGCCTCAGGAGATCATCTAGCCCAACCTCATGCTGGAGGCAGGATCAGCCATGAGGTCAGGACTGATTGCTCAGGCCTTTATCCTGTCAGATCTTGAAAATATTTGAGGATGGAGATTACAGAAGCTCCCTGGACACCATGTTCCACTGCTTGCATGTGTGGGAAGAGTTCCTCAGAAGCTGGAAGTTGGGCTGGCCAGACTGTTTGGTCTTTTTGGAAGGAAGAAGTTTGCAACATTTGCCCTTCTGCAGTTATTGGAGACCTCCCCTGGTTTCCCAGTCCTTCCGAACAGACCTCTGGCTGTTCTCTCAGTTAAGAGATGGAATTAGGACGGGATATGAATGTTTATGAGACAGGCTTGTGGAAGTGCAGCAGCTACAGAAGGCAGCCTAAGTAAAATGTGGGTCTGCTGCTCAGTGGGGCAGGGACCGGCATCCCAAAAGGCTTGGAAAAGGCTGCAGTGCACAGCAAGGAGGATTGTCCTGGTGTTCATTGGCAAGGTTGTCCCCTAGATCCCTGGGGCTGCAAACAAGTGTCTGTAGGAGGTATCCATGTGGCTCACAGGAGAAAACAGATCTAAGGACCTCTTCAGCCAACTGAACATAGCAAGTCCCTGGGATGGGGCTTGTGAGCCAAAGGAACTGTTAATGCCTTTCCAATGCTACCAGCTATCATCTTTGAAAGCTGTGGAGACCAAGAGAGGCTTCTCATGACCAAAAAGGGCAAATGAAATGATCATCCTCTAGGAGGGCAAGAGAGGGTCTCAGGAACCACAGAGCAGGCAGCTCCACTCAGTCCGTAGGAAGGCTACAGAGTGAAATTGCCTAGAAGCCTTTTCCAGAGACAGAGAGAGGAAAGTGGGAACAGCCAGCAGGGCTTTTCCAAGGGGAAGTTGTACCTGATTGCCTGGTTTAGTGAGATAGTTCAGTGGGTATTGGGATAAAGTGGATTTATTTTCCTTGCCCTTCAACATGGCCTGTGCCAAAAGTGTTGAGATACCTACTGGATAAGGCAGCTGGAAAACCGGCTGGGCAACTGTGCAAATTCCAGCTGGTTACTGGTAGCATTTTGGAGTCTATATTCTATAACATCCTTATGGAGGCATGTGATGGGACAGAGTGTCCTCTAAGCAAGCTTGCAGAAAAGGTGGGACACTCTATAGACTGGGAGAGCAGGGCTGCAACTCAAAGGGACCTCAACAGGCTAGAGAAATGGGTTAGCAGGAATCCCATCAGGTTCAACCAAGGAAAACACAAAACAGGAATGCATCAGGATGGAACAACCCATGCTGAGCACCAAACGCATGGAAAGCAGCTCTGCAGAAAAAGAACACGAGATTTTGGTGAACAAGATGAATGTAAGTCAGCGCATCCTTGCAGCCAAGGCAGCCACCAGCATCCCAGGCAGTACTGGGATTATTGCCAGCAGGTCTAGGGAATTCACATTGCTCTTCCACTCAAAGCTCTTGAGACTACTCCTGGAACAGCATGGAGTTTCAGATTCCTAGTACAGGAAGGATATAGACATTGGATCAAGACCTGCTTAAGGCTACCAAAATGTTGGTTAGGGCTGGAGAAAATGACACTCCAGGAGAGGCTGAAGGAACTGCTTAGTGCCAAGGAAAGACCTCTCTGCTGACTCCCTCCCACCTACTCCTGCTCAGACTCCAGAGCTGAAGCCAGAGCTTTGAAGGTGCAGCAGTCACAACACAGAAAGCTCTAGGAAATAAAGGAAAAGCTTTCATCAGGAGTCTGCAAAGACTGGCAGTGGTTGCACAGAGACACTATCTCCTTCCCATCCTTAGAGACAGGCAGAACTCAGAGGGACAATTAGGTGATTGAACATTGTGGGATCATTAGGTAATTGGCCCTGCAGAGCTCTGTCCCCTGAGTAGGGAGTCCTTACATTTCCAACAAGAGAAATTAGGGAATAACCTCCTTCACATTCTACCTAAACTGTAGAAGAGAACAAGTGTGTCTACTGAAGCATAGGATTGCATTCATTTCAGTGATGTACCTCAAAACTTGTGTGCAAAGTTGCCTTGCATTTTCACTCCTGTACAAGCAGTTACACCTGTCCTATTCCTTCTAGATCTATTTCTCTATGCAGCACAGTAAGGTGAAACTAAATGGTAACAAATCAATGCAAACATTTATTGAACTTTATTTACAGCCTATATACAGTAAAGTTAAATATTTTATAAATAATACAAAAGACTTAATCCATTATCCAATGCCAGGTCAAAAGCCTAAAGTCAAATCACTGCAAAGAACTGTCAAAGTGCAGAGTGCAGAGCAGAGGATGGCGGGAGGCTCAGACGATGTATTTGAAGCTGTAGGTGCTGTCACAGGACAGCCTCTTGCCTTTGCAGCGGCCACACAGCTCCTGGCGATGAGGTCTCTTCAGATCAATGTGCCTTTTCTTCTGGGGGCAGGAACAACGCGTCTTTGAACAGGTCTTAAGAAAGAAGACACTCTATTACTGGCACATAAAAGGTGACCATTTCATGTCAGATTGACACGGCTTCCCCTTAATCACAGCAAGGCATCTGACCCAATATGCTCAAAAAAGCCTCTCACTGCATTAAACTGCAAGTTTCTTGTCTAGAAGCTCAAAACCCTAATGTGTCAAAGCACTAGCCCCTACATGTCATTAGGTTTGGCATTATAAGACTGCTGATAAGAAGCATTTGCTAAAAACAGCCTTAGCATTAGGTTGTTCCCAAATAATGTTTCTTAACAGTGAGATAGAAGCAAGCTCAGGCACATCACTTGCAGCAATAGTAAATTATTGAAGTTTAGATTAGAAAATAGAGGGCTCAAGCAGCCTCCCCAGGTACCCGCATCCGACTCACCTGGCATTGGATAGCTTCCACTCTATAGGGATTGAAGCCCTTTTGGCACTTGCGACAGAGCTGCTTGAAGTATACCTAAGAAACCAGAGCTCAGTTACTGTAGGGACTTACTCGGGACATAGGGCCCTAAGCTCACGCCAAGGCATCGATTCAGCGCAGCCTCATAGCCGCTCTCGCAAGCGAGGACGTGCTTATTTGAGCTACCTTGTTGCTTCCAGAAATGCACCACACATAGGCACTCTCCCATCTGGTTTTGCAGTCCTTGCAGTGGAAATAGCCGTACTTCTGCTCCAGGAACTGCCGGGAAGAAGGACATGGAGCATCACAACAACCCAGGCCCAGCTCCCTCCTTACACCACCGACCCTCACTGGCAGAAGAGCCCAACAAGGATGGCAAACCCTAAGGACAGGGGACATGGATCTGATGTGGAGGTCCAGATGGGGATGGATCTCCCCTGGGGATCCATGTTCTTTCCAGCCCCGCTTGGGCTGCCCCCGTGCCCAGGGCAGGATGTTCCAGCCCTCAAGGCTCCCAGTGCTGCGCACCTGGAAGGCAGTCGCCCGCCTGGGAGCCGCAGCCTCCTCCCGCGGCGCCTCCGCCCGCTCCTCGGGCTGCGGGGCGGCCTCCGCCTGCTCCTCCTCTGCCTTCCCGCTCTCATCCTGGGCCTTGTGCTCCTCGGCGACAGCACCTGCTGCTGCCGGGCCCTTCTTCTGGGCGGCCTCGGGGAGCACGAAGAGGCGGCGGTCGAGCACAGGTGAGAAGAGCGCGAGGGGCCGCGCAGCGATGGCGGCAGCGCCATGGGGCAGCGTGCGGGACCCCAGCGAGCACTGCACAGCAGCATCAGCACGTGCGTTCACCTGCACGCCCACATCGCGCGTGTCGGCGCAGCGCAGCACTGGGCTCATCTGCGACAGCAGGGCCCGCAGCTGCGCCCGCCGCTGGCTGTCGAGGCGCTCGGCGGGCAGCGGCGTGGGCAGCCCCCCGAGGAAGGCGCCCAGGCCGCCGCTCTTGCTCTGCTTCCAGCTGGGCTGCTTGAGCAGCAGCTCCCGGCTGCCATTTGCCACCACGTTGCCCCTGAAGCCCCGGTAGGCACCAAATGGGGGATAGACAAACCCCTCCATGGCTGCTCCCAGAGGAGAGTCAGCCCTGCCTGCTGCCCTGCCCGCCTTTATCTGGCTGTTAATTGTTGCTAATTGATATTAGGGACTGGGCCAGGTGGGCTCAGCCAGGTGTTCATTGCAGCCCCTGTTCTCCTCTGCTCCCGGCTGCTCTCAGAGCCAGCCCAGGGCTGGATGGGATTCCATGCATGGAACCTCAGGACACGAGTCTGCAAGCTGTCCCAGGAAAAGATGGAATATGCTCCTTGTACAGCAGTCTAGGGGAAAAAGAGTCACACATGGATAAGTGGGTTAATACCTGTGTAATAAAAGAAAATACACAAATAAAAGCTTTCATATATTGGACTAGTAGTCCATCTTCCATAACTACAGCACTTTAGGTATGTCATTTCTGCAGTAGTATTGTTAAAATCACATAATTAACTCATGTAGGCCATGTGTGTGGGTCTATGGAGACAGCTGAGTCCCCAAATCCCTGGACTTTCTGAAATTAAATGTTCTCTTTGGGTGGCTCTTCATGACAGAGAATGGTTGGCAAATCCCTCCTTCAGCTTCTAATGTTGATCCTAGGATAACTGCTGTGTATCAAAACGTATTCAACCTTTCAACAAAACAATTGCAGGTCATCAGTTCTAGACAATAGGTATTTTAAAATTCGAAATGAAGTATTTAATAGGAATGCATCTAATACAAATATCCTGCCTGTCATGAAATAGTTAAAAGCCCACCACAATGATAAAAAAAGGCATCTAAAAGCAAATGCTACAATTTGGAAAAGCTATAGAATTGTTAACTGTTGTTATTGTTAAAGTACAGCATTGTTGGAAAATCAAAAGC
>JAUBOD010000824.1:1727224-1739253 GCA_032353885.1 Nothura maculosa | reverse complement strand
GTGTGTGTGTCTGTGTGTGTGTGTGTGTGTGTGTGTGTGTGTGTGTGTGTGTGTGTGTAGGAAAAATCCTTAGGAAAGAGGAATCAAAAAATACTTGGCCAGCAAAAATTTCAAAGGAATCAGTTCAGGAATTGAAAGGAAGGCAGGAGTGTCAGGATCAGGAAACATCACTGCTTGCAGAGGGATTTATGCTACTGTGTTTGTATTTTAGTTTCAAACATGAAGGATGGAAGAGAAATTGTTGCTAAACCTAAATAGTTCATGGCCAATATAGTAATTCTAGAAGTCAATTGATGCCTGGTGCCATTTTCCAAAATACCTTATCACAGCCCATCATGCTGTGGAAAAGTCTAGTTCAAATTTCCCTAGTGAAAAAGAAGCAGAAGAAATTCTGCTTTTCAAAGTTCACAATAATGTTTGTAAGTGGCTTTTTTTCTACATCTTCCCCTTTTGATAGCGTTTAAGTTGTCATAGATGCAGTGTTAAGAGAAAGACAGTTTTGTTGACAGGTGATTTCAAGGTGAAAGGATGTGGGCACAGAATTTGCTTCAGAGCAATGCACTTTTAATGCACGGCCTGTTTCTGTACTCAAACAATATATTTATTATCATTTTTCTAATATTTCTGCCCATAATTTGGTAGGTGTGAAAACTGGCTAAGCAGTATTAGTTAATACTAATACTAAGTATTTAGTACCCCTCTAAATACTTTAATATTGTACACCAAAGGAAAAGATAAAACTCAGTACAATCATTCTTAAATAATTATTCCTTTAACTGCCAACTGCAGATGAAATTCGGCATCCCACAATCTGGTATAAATTTCAGAGGGAAAAATCTAGACACTTATCTAGTAAAGTTTCCTACAAAAATTATTCTCTTGAGGAAAAAAAAAAATTTGGTTTTCAAAATTTAGGTTTCATTTTGGAAACCTGCTTAGGCACTGCAGTCTTCACATGTCTCTCATCTGCCATCTCCAGTCTCTAACAGCAGCTGATGCAGAAGAGCCTCCTGTAAAGCTGCATACATTTATCTCCCTCCCAAGTAGAGGCAAATATGGCAAATATGTATGGTGAAAAACACCGTGCTGTTTCTCAAGGTATTTCCTTTAACTTGATCTTTATTCTGTTTCTTCTCCCTGTCTCTTCAGAGTCTGAGAAGACGCTGGGTGGCTCCTTTGGTGACATGGAGAGCTTTGAGGACACGCTGGGCGAGCCTGCCAAGGGCCAGGGCAGCCTCCTGCTCGTGCCAAATGCCCTGGATGCAGCAGAGAGACGTGAAACAACCACTGATAAAGCACGTGGAGAGGGCAACATTTCTTCTGAACAGCGCTTTAGAAGACACACTGGGAGTTCACAGGAAGTGGTAACAACTGGCTGGGCTGGGGAAAAGCACCCTGAAATGAAAGAGTCTTTATTTCAGCAAGCTGATGAGGATAGGAGGTATGTTGAACATGCCTGCTTAATAGGACATGAGAAGGAATTGGAGTCATCTAGGATCACAACAGATGTGCAAGGTAACAGAATGCAGAAGTCACCTGAGAACAAGAGGCTTGTGAAGGAAGACCTGTCATCTTCACCCAGCCAGTGGTCTCAGCTGAACTTGTCTGGTCTGGATGTGACTCACTTGGAAATGTCTCTGCCATCTGACTTGAGCAGAGAGAATAATTTAGATGAGAAATCAGTACTAATGACCAAAGAGGAAGCTGAAGAAACATCTTTACTCAGTACTTCAAGTCTGTTAAAAGCACAAGAGCTGCTGAGTGTCAATTTGTCAGAGAAGCACTATGAAGTGAAGAATTCTGAAAACAATCCAGCACTCGAAAGGCCTCCAGTAAAATCTGTGTCCATGAGTATTCAAGATTCAAAATTAATAAAAGGATTTGCTGCTGAAAAGGTTTCCAAAGTGAGCTTTTTGGACTATAATTCTATTTTAATTGAAAGCACAAATGTCACAGAGTATGCTGTAGTCTACAACAGCAGCTTCTCCAGGCATTTAAAAGCAACTTCTAAATCTGTCATAACTGATGTTCTATCTCACCCACTTGTATGTAGCCCTACAGCTCCAGATAATTGCAGCGACCTACATTTAACAGATAGTGAAAATACTGTCACAAAATCTGACTTTAAAAGGCTGAATATGTTATCCAGCTTGAAAAAAAGATCCAAGAGTTTTATTTATAGAATAAATAACACGTTACTCTATCAGGAAGAAAACATTCAGAAAGAGCTGACCTCTGAATTGCCTGTTCACTCATTGCCATTGTCAGAATTTGATACATGTGGATTCAGAAATTGTCACGTGGCCACAGGTGATGATCAAGGTACAGCACTAAGCTTTCTTTATTGGTGGGGAATTTTATATTTACTTCTAATCAGTGATAAAGGAGCTGTGCAACTAACAAGGCTGATAACCAAGAGCTGGAGTCAGTCTGTTAATGATCTTAGTGACAGAAGAGCATTCATGTAACCAAGTAGTCTGGTGGTAACTCGGTCTCAAACCAGCTTCTGGAGTAGAAACTGGCACCATGAACCATTGTCCTAATTGATAAGCTCAGTTATCTTCACACTTGCTGTTTAGACAAGGAGAGTGTCAAGTGTCTTCTTCCTTTTGTAGATGATTCTTAAGACAGCATAAAAATGTTACCATTCTTTGGCTATTTTTCCAAAGTTAGAAGGTTTCCATTTATAGATCTATTCTTTCCAGGATCACAAGATTTTTTAAATTATATAATATATAGAATTTATGTACATATATATGTATATAAATTATATAATGAAAGCAAGCACATACTCTTTATTTTTAAAAGCTGTTGTTCTTGCAGAATGCTTACTTAATACAAGGAATTGAAATGTTTCTCTTTGAAGCATAACCTTTGTTGAGACCCAAGGAATGGAAGTCTGTCTTTTCAAATTAGATTACAACTACAAATCAATTATTCTAAGTGATGGCATAAACTGTAGGGTACTCTCTTCTGACTATTAGAACATGATTAGACCAGACAAACCACCAACCTTGTCAAGATTTTCACTTTTGGAAGCAAAAGTAGTATTTATAGGAGCAGTGTGAAGCATATGTATCTTGTGAATTAGTCAATTCTATGAACATTTTAATTGGCTTTTTAAATTATTTTAACAAATGATATATACTAACATGTTTGTTCTGTAATGTGTTTTTCTTTCGTAGGCTGCCTGGTTTCTCCTGAGAGAAAGAATTTTCAATCAAATATCAAGGAAAATAATTTGGGCACTTGTACCATAAAAATGGATATAATGAATAACTCGTCTGCTGACACCCTCAAGAACAGGCTGGAACAACAGGAGCTGAAAGACATGGAGGAAAATACAAGAGAGCATCAACCTGTCACATCACTGAAATGCTTAGAAGTATCAAATACTTTGCAAGAAAACACGACAGAGGCTTTAAATAGTGAAAACATTTCAAATATAAAACGTAAGGTTCTAACTTGTGCACGCCTTGCAGCAAGAAGGCACCCCAGGCTCCTGCCTAAAGGCCACTGCTTAGAGAAAGGCCAGGAGATGTATGGGAGCATTAAGGTGAGTGATGGAGCTGTTGTGCCTCAGAGCCCCAAAAGGCAGCCTGCACAGCCCTCTCCTCTTGGTGATAATGAATGCTTGGCTGATATGGAGCGTGACACAAGACCTGGGACAAGCTGTAGTTTCAATAACACCTCCAGTCAAATCAACTCTGCCATAAGTAAGGTCAGTAGTAATTGCTGGAATAAAATATCAGCTGAGAAGAAGCCTGCCACAGACCAGTTGTCAGCAGATGAGAATAGACAAATACTTGCACCTTTGGGATTAAAAGGCTCTGGAAAGTGTAATACTCAATTAAAACATGGGGATAAAATAGATATAACTTTCTCTTCAGAAATTGTAGCTGCCAGTCAAGATGTAAGGTCAATAGAAAATGAGGAAAGCAAACTTCAAACAACTGCTTGCAATGATATAGATGTAGAGAGTGCTAAAGAATTGTTGGACTGTACGGTTGATAATTCTTTAAATGAAGTAATTTCAGAAAATGATAAACAGGCAGGTCATTTTGAACAAGATATATCTCAAAAAGTAAGACCTTATCTGTCAAAGGAAGTGCCAGGACCTAACACTGAAGCTAAACATTACTTAAAGAAGACAAATGCAATTCCTTCCAAAACTATTGCATCGTGCAAAGATATATATTCAGTAAAACCTGTATATTTCAACAAAAATCCAGATGAGAACCTAGAACATAAAGAGAGCTGGTCGAGAAATCGAAATGAATGCAATTTAAATCTGAGCTTTGGTGGTTTTCAAACTGCGTCCAATAAGCAGATTAAATTGTCTGAAGAGAGTTTAGCAAAAGGCAAAATGTTATTCAGAGAGATTGAAAATGAATGTTTTGAAGCCTCTTCCATGGCTGGAGTCAGAAATACTCCAGATCAAGTTAAAGAGGAAAAGAAGTTTTTCTCACCCGTGGAAACCAAACTGGGTAGTAACTTACCTGATTCTTTAGGTTCACAGGCAGATTTTCTTGAACCAAGGCCCATACAGTTTGTTCCACATAAAGTTGGTCTACATAAGGATTTTCCTGCAAGTCAACAGTCCTTGCAGGAACCCAGTCAAGCTTTGACAGCAAGCCAAGAAGCTGAAATTGCTGAACTTTCTAGTATCCTGGAGGAGACTGGCAGCCAGTTTGAGTTTACCCAGTTTAGAAAGCAAAGTAACTTGTTACAAAGCCATGTTACTCAGCACTTTGGAACTGCAGAAACAGAAGAAACAGCAAATGTAGAAAATACTTTTACACAATGGAAGGATACTGATTTTTGTAACGCTCTTAAATCTGAAAATCAAGTACAAAATAGCAAGTATTATAATAAGCAGGAAGATGCTAATGAAGAACCTGATATGGTGGAATGTGAAAAAGAAAACAAAGGGATTTTCCATAAAAATAATGATGTTACTTTTACTCACTTAGATGGACAGGAAAGAAGCATCTCTGGTGGGCACAGCTTTCCCATGCCTGGACAGGACAACTTTTCTAGTTTTGTGGGCTTTACTTCAGCTGGAGGTAAAAAAATAAATATTTCTAAAGCAGCTCTCAGGCGGTCAGCAGAGCTGTTCAGGGACTTGGATGATGATAACTACTTATCTAAACCTTCTGAAACTAATGCCAGATGCCAGAGTTCAAATGGACATAAGTTTTCTGACTACAGTTTTTTCAAATGCCAAAACTCAACCAGAGGAAAGACAGCTGGTGTTAGAAACTTTAAAAATCCTGATCCCTGCATAGTTTCTGTTTCCCCCCATTCAGAGAAAGAATATGAGGAAAATATTAGGAAAATACCATTTAGGGGAAATACAGAAAAGTGGACAAAAAGGTCAAGAAATGATGAAAATGTCAATTTTGGTCATACTGAGAATGTCACATATTCTGCCTCTGAAGTTGGAACCACTCTGTCAGCCACTGAAAAACACAAGCATCTGTGTTTCCAGCATCTGAAAGCTTCTAAGCCACTTTTGACTCGAGGAGATTGCCCAGTTGAAGGTGTTTTGCAGGAAGACTCCTTAGCTGTGATGTATCCAGGAGCTGCTACTGCAGCTGGAGAAAAACATAGTTTAAATATATCTAATGAGAAGGAACAAACAATTCCTAGTGTGAAAGGACAAGAGGGAAATCCAGAAGAGAAATACTTAGCACAGAGTTTGCCACCTGCAGCTCATGGTGATTTGTCTGGTTCTGGTTACTTGATCAGGGTAAAATGTGGTGAAAGAGATGCAAGTGTTTCAGAGAACTCCAATAAACAAAGGACAAGCAGTAGAAATGGGGAAGCAGCAGACACTGCCCGTGATAAGAACCTGTTTGTGAATCACAGCAAAGCAAAAAGAGGCTCTTGCCATGATCATCAGATACCTTTTCAGCAAGAGAGAGATGCTGAAGAAAATGTAGTTAGTGAAATTTATCCATCTGGTTTCCATACTGCCAATGGCAAGAAAATAACAATTTCTGATGAATTTTTGCCTAAAGCCAAACAGTTTTTTTCAGAAGAAAGTGCTTTAGTAAAGAGGCAGAATGACAATTTTGAGCACCCCTCAAAGAAAAGGATATGTGGTACAGACTGGGATTCTGCTATTGAAAGCACTGCTAGGTGTGATCCAGAAACACTTGGTTGCAATGAAAACTTTCTTCATAAAGAAACTGGAGACGAGTTTAAATGGGCAGTAGAACAGAGTTCCCTTAAACAAACTGCTGTTCTTGATACAGTTCAAAAGGACATGTTTGTTAATGTAGATAAAGATTGTGAAACAAATGCTGCAATTGGACACGCACAAAAAGAAGCTGATGTTCAACTTGGGAAGTTGCAGTTAGGATATTTGCCTGGAAAGGACAGTGGTGCTTTAGGTGGAACTTCACTGCCTGAGGATGAAAAACTGTTTGCTGACAGAGATGAGGAATATCTGGCCAAAAAGAGTGGTCGTTCAGAAAAAGCATGTGTATGTCCTGGGCAGTCACCTGCAGCTCTGTGCTTAATGAAAGAATCAAGTGACCTTGCAGATGGTCCTGTCCCTAGAGATGCAAAAAATGGTACATTTGAGGACAGTAAAAATAAATCTAAACCATCCCTCCTCTTGACTTGCAACAATAGTGTCCCAGAAAGTAGCTCTTCCCATTTGAATTGGGACAGTAAGGAGATTGGCTTGGAATATCTACCTGAATCTTGTCTTGATGCAAACTGCTTTGCAGACACCATGGTTAGTGCTCACCAGGAACAGTCCCGAGCTGGTGGTCTTGGGGACAAAACTGATTTGACCAGATTGGAACAAACATCACGTAGTTTTAATCTTGAAAAGCAAATGGCTGGTTTGAAACCCGTTATGTTCACTACAGCCAGAGGCAAAGCAGTTTCTGTTTCAGAAAATACATTAGCAAGAGTCAGACAAATATTTCAAGAAGATCTATCTGTAAAATCTGAAACTAAGTCACAAACTAATCAGCTGGAAGTTGCTGCAAATTCATCTTTCATTGGTCATGTTGAGTGTCCTGATTCTACTAAACTCGTAAATGATGCAAAAAATGAGGAGACTAATTCAGTCACTAAGTTACATGAGAGTACAGGTGAAAATGGTCACCGTGACACAAAGATACTTGCAGACACAGAGTCTGTTCCGGATTCTCAGGTGCAGTTTAGTGAACAGAATGTGAAGCTTTCAGGACACTTGCCCATGCGAGATAAGCAAACCAAGCAGCCGGTTTCTTCTGTAAGTAATCTTGGCTTTTTCAGTACAGCGAGTGGGAAACCAGTGCAGTTATCCGAAGAGTCACTGAGGAAAGCTCGGCAGCTCTTTCTGGAAATGGACAATAACAGTTCCTCACATCAGCACGAAATCCTTCCAGTTGAGGAGGATGTTAAGAAGTCTGAAGTGGGCACAGGGGCAGCTCCTAAGAACACGGGGCTGGTGTTGCCGAAAGGGAGAGCAAATTCCGACGCCGGCTTGGTTTTACCTCCTGCTTTGGGATTCAGCACTGCAAGTGGAAAGCAGGTAAAGGTCTCTGAAAATGCCTATCGGAAAGCTAAGGCCATTTTAAAAGATTCTGAGGACTTTGCAAGCAATAGATTTTGCTTTGCAAATCATCTTGGCTCAACTAAAGAGAGCTCTCAACCTATGAAACCTGTTACTGGTGGCAGTGATGCAGCCAAGACAGCAGATAAAGTGATCTCAGAAGCCAAAGCTGAAGAAAGCTTCAGTGAAGAACCTGAATTGGAAAACATCTGCTCAGAGGAGATAAAGCCCCTTGCAGGCACTTGCCATGTTGAAATGCCTGAGTACGTTCCACCTGGTATCAAAAATGAGCAGCTAATGTTATATAAAAATAGTTTTCAGCGAGAGGGGACTTGGCCTCTAGGAGAAGGGCAGCAGAATCTGGAGAAGGGGTCGAAGGCTGAAGCAGTTTCATGCAGTTCTGTTGCTAAAGCAGAACTGAACATTCACCGGGCCTGTTTCCAGCCTCCACACGCTCACCTGGAAGTGGAGGCAGTAGAAAGTGCCAAGGCTTTTATGGCAGATGATCTTTCAGAGGCTGGAGCACAAGTTAACACCCCACGATCCTTCGGCGGCAGAATGCGGGATAAAAGCTTTCCAGCTAGGACGTTTGGGAAGAGGCGCCTGGAAGGATGTGTCTCCCTAGGTAGGTCTTTGTCATATGTATGTTCAACTTCATACCTCCATATTGATGGGCATGTTTTTGCCCTTTTTTGATATTTTTTGTCATCTAGAAAAATTTTTGTCTCTTGGTGTCAACAACAAAGTTCTTGCTGCAAACGAGGGTTTGTTCACTCTTAAGTTGTGTAGTATAAGCCAAGTTCATTTATTAACAATCCTAAAGCTGTTTAGGTTTTGCTTCTCAGTGGAAACTCCAGTTGTTGTTTAAAGGTATGGAAAAAAATGTTACTTCTTCTCTGAGGAGATGGTTTTAATTTCCCTTCTTTCCCTTCTACCTTTTCCACAAGTTCTGGTAAGAAGGGCAGGGGGGCTGGTGCAAGAAAGCTTGGGTAAGCATGGGAAGGCAGGTGGGACTCTACTGCAGCCTGCTTTGGTTTCTGTGTGCTTGTGTGTGGGGTTTGGTTTGGGTTTTGTGGCTTTTTTATTTGTGTGAACTGTGCAAGGACCCCTTGCAAAAGAAGGATTAACAAAGTATCTCTGATCTGGAAGATTATTCCACCCATGTGGAAGTGTGATCTGAAGACCTGCTACTCCTGCTTGCTGTGACTTCTTGTTTTATTTAGGAATGCACTTAACTTGCACAGCACTGGGTAAGAAACTGAACTTAAAAGGAAATTCATTTTTTAAATCTCTGTTTTTAACCTAGGAGAACCTCCAATTAAGAGGAAACTGCTACCTGAATTTGATAGAACAAAGAATGCTGCTCCATCTTTGACAGCTTCGAGAAGCACCCCTGATGGTAAGTTTAGCATTCATGGGTCCCAAGGTGTAACTTGGCATCAGGTGTTAGCTTGAGAATTATTCCATTTCCAATAAACTAATGTAAACTGAAATTGCTTCTCTTATCAAGGAAAAAAATCAAGGAAGCCACTTCAAATGCCATGATTAGTTGCATGCCTTATCATATCACATTTAAAATATTTTGAAAAGTACTTGCTCTTCTTGTGAGAATTCTGTTTTATTTTCAACACAGTAAGACTTCATCCAATTTCTCCCAATTTCAAATCCCATTTGCATTACATGTGCAGCTGATGATGTGCAGATTTAATATTTTGAGCCAGTAATGCAACTAGTCTTAGGAAAATGAAACCAAGGGGAGGCAACATGTGAGGCAATGCCTTTGTGGAAAGCTGATTTTACCAGGGTGTTAGAATAATGTGATTTAGACCATTGCCTTTCCTCATAGCATAAACTGTGCTTCTTACTGTTTAGTAGGGAACTTCTTACTGTTCCCTGAAGTAATAGTGCTTAGAAGGAATAACTTCCCTCTATTGGAGCTTGCCTGGACTTGAGTAGCAGAATTCATTCACTAAATCTGAAAAGCCTGAACAGCTAATAATTATTATCAAGTCTTTTATCTTGGATGAGAGATGTTCCTTCAAGCTGTTGCTTTTTGAAGCTTTGAAGATAGCACAGAGTGTAATAGAGTCCAGTGGGTTTTTCTGGTGATGTGGAGGACTCCTTCTTTCTTATATCCAGTTCTGTAACAGTCCTAGCTAGAGCTGGGAAACATTTTATACATCTCATCATTGCCTTTGCATTTTGGACTGTCTAAGGAAGCTGTTCTGTCACCTAGATTATGGGCAGTACTCACTGCAAGAGTTTGGAAAGCCTCCCCTTCCTGATTCTTTAGATAGTGTGGTTGGCTTTTCTCTTGAAGTTGTAATGCAGAAAGATTTTGTCTTATTCACTTACGTGTTCTTGTTCACATACCCAGTTCAGTTTTTGCTCCAACTTTGAAGTCTGTTGAAGGAAATGCCTTTCCATGCGAGGCTACTCCCAGGGGCAACCAGATTATGAAAGTTTGTGCTAAAAGTTTTCAATATTCCAAAATTGTAAAGATAATTGCTCTTTCCATCTATAATGGGTTTCTAACAGCACTGTTGAGAAAAATCCTTAAGATATCAAGAGTAAGATTAGCCGTGGAAGTGTCAAATGTTTTGTGCTTGACTGTTTTTTTCTATATTTATTTTTCTGTTGTGGTTCATCGGAGATAGCTAGGAAAACAAATGGAAAACAAACATCCAAGACATTTTATACAAAGATTTTTTTATTTCCCAAAAGAAAAAAAACAAAGAACTGTTTTAATCTACTCTGTGAACTTGTCTTTTCCCTATTAACATTATAAATACATAGATACATTCTGTAAATATCCATCCATATAATACAACATTTCAAACTTTTCTAATTTACAGGCATTTTCAAAGACAGAAGAAGATTTATTTACAACATTCCTTTGAAACCCGTAACTTGTGGACCTTTTGGGTGAGTAAATAATATGTTTTGAAGTTGCTTAAGACCTCACAGTTTCTTCTTTTTTTTGCCTTTTTTAAATTTTTTTTTAATCTGTGATAGTAATTTGCTGCCAACTTTCTAAAGACCAATCAAATTTACCTCAGAATAAACACATTGAATTACCTGTGACATGAATTGCTGCAGTAGTCTGCTGAGATGGAGGGGAAAAAAAGAGAAATTTTACACCTGTTTCTGTTATTTTTTTTCTCAGTAAACGCAAATTGACACTCTAAAAACTGAATACTTATCTAGTCTTTGACATTTTGTATTTTTATTAGCATGATGTCGAAAGCTGCTTTACTGAATTAAGAACAGCAACAATTTTACAAAGATTTTTGTCTCGGGAAGCTGAACCTATGTGCTTAATGTTTGTGCCTCTGCAGCGCTGCTAAAGAGCGACAGGAGGTCAAGACTCCCACCTTTACTCTGCCAGATCAAGACCTCAAAGGATTTAAAGCTCAATCTGCCATTTTTCAGCACTGTGCCCTAAGACAGTCTTCTAGTGGTACCTCAGGGGTTTCCACTCCACGTAAGGCCTTGGCTGAAGAGGCTGAACAACCCAAAAGTTCATACAAACCTGGCAAATCTGTTAAAACTTTTATCCCACCCTTCAGAACAAAGCTGACTTTTTCTACAGATGAACAAGAGCACAGCAGCAGCTGTGACTCCTTGGTGAGCAAAAAGAGGACTGAAGAGAGGGAAATAAAGGAGATCACAGCTGAGCAAAGCCCTGCTGAAGCTCACCAGCCCCAGCCAGAGGGCAGCAGTTACATCCAGCAAGCAGCAGACACTGCCTTAGAAAATGACAACTCAGGTATTTTCCATAATAATATGGAATAATATTTTATACTATGCTCATGATATGACCCATGCATCTTGCAAGTTCATTATGAACCTAAGCAGAGTGTTCTTGCACGCTGCTTCAAGAACCAATCCTTAAGATCATTATGCTTCAAATGATACTTGATTTAGCTAGTTATATATATATAATTTAAATATTCTAGGATCTTTGCAGTACTTCATTTACTTTTATAAAAGCTTTAATGTATTTTGTTTCCTGATTAAGATGTACACCTAACCCTACAAATGACTAACTGTGGTGTTCTCAGAGCAGCAGTGTGTTTAAAGGCTTCGGTCTTTCATTGGTATGCAGCCTCATAGCCTGTCTAGAATGTCCAGTACATTTAATTAATGTAACTATTAAAAATCAAGTAATTTGGATTCCTTCAGAAGGACTCATGTATATCAGTTTATATCAGTTTAAACATAGTGTTTGTAGTGCATAGCTTTTACAGAACTAGATTCATGATTTACAGCTCAGAATCTCAGAATTACAGACCACTTAGTTATCATCAACCTGTTTCTTTTCACTTAGTGTCTTCTACGAAGATAGACGTCAGTCTGTCTATTCAGAAATATAGAGTGTTTAGTTTAGGAACTTCATTTTATGTCAATATTTTTCAAATGCCTTCAGTAAACACTGCTTTACAGGCAGTAAACACTGCTTTTTACATGC
>JAUBOD010000824.1:1671758-1698827 GCA_032353885.1 Nothura maculosa | reverse complement strand
ATTGGGGGGGAAAAAAATCATATGGTTTTGATAATAAAATGCTGCCTCCTCTCTTCCCCAGACTGGTGGTAGGGAGTAGGCAAAGAGAAGAGAAAAGCCTCAACCTTAATCTGAAGGAAAATATGTGTCATATTAGATCACTCTTATAAACAGTAACAACCAGTGGTCTGAAGATGTTTGGTCAAATATAAGGCAAGAATGGCACATACTCGAAGGTATGATTTATTACCTTGTCCTTCATGCAGGATTTGCTATTTAAGGTGGCCAATCATGAATGCTGAGATACAGTATCCAGGCAGTCAGTGCTAGTAGAAGTCATGATGTTCTCTTCTATTGCTCCTCGAAACAGCTCTATTTCTGGAAGTGCTTCAGAAAACCCTCGATTCTCTTGACAATTTTTATTTAGATCTTCAAGATCAATAGTATCTTCTGAAAAAAAAATAGAAACTGAAGCTGAAGACATCTGAAATCACTTGATAATCTTATTTCTACCATGTCAAAGTAGAAGATTTCTAGAACAAATCAACAAGCCTTTATGTTACCAGAATGCTACTGATTTTACATCCTAAATGGCCTAAGAAATGAACTAATTTATTTTCAGCTATCTCTGACAATTTTATACAAATATATCCCTACTTCTCTTCTTCCTCTCAGCCCTCAGCAGCTGTCATCAAATAAAGAGCCTCCTTTCCTCTTTATTAAGAGTCTCATATCTCTTTTCCTATTTCAGCCACAAATCACATTTGTTTCCAGGGAACAACTAGTGGGTATTTTTAATCTCTCGTTATGTGGCTTATGAAATTTTATCAAACTAATATGGAAATCATGGAGCAAGACAAATAGTAACATTAAAATATGTAAAATCTACCCGCTGCAGGAACTCACACAGGCAGAACCCCTGAGCTTCTCATAGACCTCAGCTATTTTGGCCTCTTAAGAGCCTGATCTCTTGCCATGCTGACGGTCTCCAGTGACTGTTAAGTTTAATCAAGTTTAAGATGCCCAACTTCTCAGGGGAATAAAGTCTGAAGGAAGATCCTTCTTTTCCCCATGTTAAATGCCATGCCAATATGGAACTAGGTAAGCCTGAGCTAAATATTTTATTAATTTGATATGGAGAAAAAAGGCAGAAGATTTCAATCCATGAATCAAGAAATATAAAATGGTGTTTCATAGCAACTATAATTCTGCCATACTAGCCTATGTAACCACATATCATATAGTATAATCTACTGCATTTGCCCAAATAGGAGCATTATCACTCATTTGCAATGAAAAACATAAGAGAATTCAGCATGAACCATTTTCTCTTCTGAACAACAAATATTTTATACAGGATTTTTGGATCATAAAATATACTCACCAGCCAAGGTAATCGGCAATCCACTCGTTTTCTGTTTCTCCTAAAATAGATAAAAGCAGCCCAGCGAAAATATGTAACAACAAGAGATTTTGTTATTTTAGAGACTGAACAAGATTCATGTTCTATTACGCAATTACA
Source organism: Nothura maculosa (assembly GCA_032353885.1). Classification (NCBI taxonomy): domain Eukaryota; kingdom Metazoa; phylum Chordata; class Aves; order Tinamiformes; family Tinamidae; genus Nothura; species Nothura maculosa. The sequence continues at coordinate 1,697,326 of JAUBOD010000824.1, read as the reverse complement.
CTATTTTAATGCAGTTACAGGATTTTCATTACTGGATAGTACAGCACTCCTAAAATAAATAAATCAATCATGAGGTATCTTCACAAAGCATCAATATAGGGAAAAGCAGCAAAAAAGTCATCTGTAGGCAACAGTTTAATTGGATAAGGACAATCAAGTCCCAGAACTGAGCTGCCACTAGCAGAGGATGGCATTTCCATAGGTGATTGGAGAAAAACATAAGAAGGATTAAATGGCAAATGATGGTAGGTTCTATTCAATGAGCATAGGCTAGGGCAGGAAAAGTACGAGGAAGAAGGGGATTTTTATCTGAATTAGATCATAAACATTTCTGAAGATCATCTTTCAAAATCTCAGTCCTACCCAGCCAGGACTGGCTCTGGTATTATTCAGAACAGTACACAGAATATCCACTTCCTTATTAATATTTAACTTCCTTATTGTGATTTAAAAACAAGGCAAAATTTACTAACAAAAACATCATCTTGTTTCACAAGCTGAATGACTCCTCCTTACACGTAGACTATTGGGAAGCCTTCCAAAATCCCCTGGAATTCGTACCTCCACAGAGGTCTTCCACAGTAAATAGATCATCTTTGAAATTTTCCAGTCAAGAGGTACTATATAATCATCTGGCAACAAGGATTCTGCAGAACAAAATATTTTTGCAATTGATTATTCAAATCTCTTCACAGCCAAAATATATATTTTTGCAGACTTAAACGCGTTCTTGCTTTTTAATAAGCACGGATTTAAATGAGCCAACAGCAGAGTCAGATTTCAGCTTCTATAGAATCTAAGGTCAATGCGTAAGGGGGGAAGGAGAGAAAAAGAGTTGGTTGAGGTTTTGTTTTTAGCAAAGCACTTTCCTGCAGCACTTTCATTTCCTCCACCTCTCCCCTGCAACTATGCAGAACAAGAACGGAAAGCTTTCAGTCTGCAGATTAAAATTTCAAGTTTGTTGCTTACGTTGCATTGGCTTCTAAAATTGTTTAAAAGCTTTAGAAAGCTTTGCAACCTGTTTAATCAAGTTACGTTTTAAAGTGTGTGTGTGTGTAAAGTGTTCACCGTTTAAGACGCTCAAAAGAGGATCATCACAGGAGAAGTGTGAAATGTATTCTGCGGTTTTATATGAATCATAAGCAAACAAATCAACTAAGTATTACCTTGATAACTACTCAAACCATAATTTATATTCCCTCCTCTTAATTCTACTGAAACTAATAGGACTTATGTGCTGAAGAGCTGGGCTGGCTCTTCTAATCCTATTTTCAGACCAAATGAAAGTCAGTTTTTCCACAAAGGCTTCTGCACCTTGTGAGCTTCAGTTATCAGTCGTATCTATAATATTTAGTTTTTGAAACAGTATCTTAGTTTAAATTGCATATGTTAATAAAATGACCTGTTCAACCCGTTCAGAAAGTTTAGCTCCTTTCTTCCTCCCCCTCCAAAATTTTGCACGTAAGAAACAAAGGAATTTAGGGTTTACTATTTTCTGACCTTTCAGTCACATTACATACAGCATAAAATACTACAGTGATTTCCACACAAATGTTTCTTGTTGCTGGTTACACTATGTGTAGTTATGCTAGCTTGTATTAATTTGGAAATCACAGTTGTGATTTCCACACAAATCCTTTCATGGCTGACTGTAATACTTATAACTATGCAATTAAAATGATTAAATTGAAAATATAAGTGACAATTAGGGCTCTGGAATGATAGGAAACACACCGCTGATGCTTCTTAAACATGCATGATTAAAATAATACATTCAGCATCAGAAAATGACTTTTGCAAGTTTGATTTTCAATCTAAATGAGATTCTGGGATATGTTTTCAATGTGTCCAGCCACACAATGGTCTATGAGAACTTTTCTACATAAAGGAATAGTACTGTTCTAACAAGGTGAACCATAAAAACAAGTGTATGAACATGACACAGGAGGAAACACTTTGTATCACATTTTCATGTAATATTGTAATCAGCTGATTACAATTTTACTCAACACAATGTATTTATGCAATGTATCTAAAAGAGCTTCAAGTTTTGGATTTAAAGCTACCACCCATCACTACTAAAGACACCACAAAAATGAGGTCAAACCAGACACCCTCTTAGCTGTAATGACAATGACATCTTGGACTGAAAATGAAAGTTTTGGGCAAATTTGCCAAGTAAGTAGCTGTTCCTTACAATAAATTTGACTATTACCTGCAAGGAAAAGGAATGGTTAATCACAGGGGTGTCTACACTGAATTAGTAAGAAGAGTTTTACCCAGTGGGAGGCCTGGAGAACCAAAGAGCTGCACAAGTTGAAAAGCAAATCCTAAAGATAGGGGAAGTCCGAGAAAATTAGGTTTCATGTTCACATCTTGCTTATCTTTGACCTGTGAAGCCTCCAATGGCTCCACGTTATCTGCTTTGTGCATATTTTCACTACAGGTTTCCAATATATCAAAACCTTCTGGATTTTCAGAAACCACTTTACCAGAAGACAAAATATCAGGTTTGCTAGTTGTAATCTCTGAAGAGGCTTGTTCACTGTCACTCTCTTTCTCATCAACTACAGGTTGCTTATAGGCTCCTTCCTCTGGTTGGCAAATAACAACAGGACACAGCATCAAGGAAGAATCAGATTGTCCCAAATGGCTACATGAAACTTCACGGAACGGAGAACTGGTATCATGGGTGGGTGAGGAGGAGGCTGCCTCACCACCACTGTAAAGTGCAGAATATCCCTGAGTAGGAAGGTTCTCACTATGCTCCTTGCTACTGTCTTGGTTCGGAATTCTCTTTTTCTCCATTTCTAAAGTGCTTTTGGAGGAGGTGTCATCTCTTAACGAGTCTTCTGTCCTTCCCTCTGTATTGTCAGCAAACTGTCGTGGTAGATTAAATTTTGGTGCCAAATTGAAAATTCTTTTGCATCTTTTCTTCTTGGTTGTAGCTGGCGCAAGGCTGTTTGCTGGGAGGTTTACTTGGCAGCGTGTGGAATCCAGGGACACTGTCACAAGTGAATCAACAGGCAGTTCACCCTCAGGAGAGGTGCATGCACTGCTGCTTATCACATTACCAGGCTCCGCAGTTGCCATCACCTTCACCGATGACTGGTTTTCCTTTACCAGTTCTTCAGAAGATTGACAGCAACTTAGCTCTGCTGAGCTGTTATTAAGAGTTGGTTTGAGCTTCCTCACTTTTTCTTGTCTTTGGTCACCTGCAAAGTTATCCTCAGACCATGAAGAGAGAGAAACCTGCTTATCAAAGTCCAGCTGCAATTGCTCAATAGGCAAGTTATTTGGAAAGCATGCCCAGCCATTAGAGCAATTCTTCTCTGCTTTTAACGCATGTTTCTCCTCTGTGTTATCCTCAGATACGTTATTGGATACTTCTGCATTATAACACTGAGAGATTTCTTCTTCTTCATCATTGTTCAAACTCAAAAATTTATCTTCCATCCCAGATTCACATGTCAGTTGATCTGAGCTAAGGTTGCTTTTTAGGCCTAACACCACTGTGCTTTGATCAGCACAGCTGTATTCTACTTCTTGGATTAAATATTTAGCATCATTTATGTTGGGGAAATTGCTCTTGCTTTCTACAATGCTTTGTTCCTGCCCTTGGTCTGTATCTTGACTATCAAACACATGTTTGGTTGGGTTTTCATTAGAAACAGGCTTTAAATTTGATAGAAATGAACCGCCTCTTCCTACAGACGATTCATTTTTCAATGCACTGTCCAACATAGTTGACATTTCAGACCCAGTAACTGGAGACCATTCTCTTGAAAAGGCTGTGACTTCTAGGCTTTCGTTATCACCATTAGGCTTCTCCTCACAACACACTATTGGACCCACTGCATCTTCACTAAATGTACATGAAGATTTTCTGTTTTCTTCTTCTTCTTCTTCTTCAGAGTCATCGTCTTCACTTTCTGATGTTTCCTGGTCATCTGCAATTAGATGATGAGCTGCTCCACCCATCTTTTTCTTTGTAATTTCTGTGTGATTGCTTCTCATTTTTTTGTTTCTTTTTCGCTTTCTTCTCTGCTTCATTTTTGTGAATTGGTGTCCTGGGCTCTTCTTCAAAATTCTCTCCCTATGTAAAGAACAAGAGAACTAAATGTGGAAGAAAATATATTGTAATAATTCTATCTATGAGGTACTCAATCTGAAGAATAAGTATTTTACATTAACATCACTATCAAATACACATCAGCTCTATTATATCAGCTGTAAACTGATAAAATCTAAATTTAGAAATTAAACATAAATGCACACTTTACTACTCATAATTTGGAACATTTTAAACCTGCCTTAGGTATACCTGCAGTCTCATCAATTTTAGATCCAATGAAGTAGTTCCAATTTTGCAAAAAAAGTAGCAAGAATCATTTTAAGACTAACCAACATGTTTGAGGATGTCTAAGTTATGCTTGAATGATAAATATCAAGTATTAAAGATGTATTGCTATTCTAAAATTTCATGCAGTATCAGGTAACTGTAGCTGTAGGCTTTTTTTTTTCCTGGTTTGTTTCTTACCAAATTCAACAGATGGCCTTCAACCAGCTAACCCCGAAATGAATCTGAGTAAGGAAAACTTAGTCCAGGAATCTAACTTCTCTTGAAGTCACTCTTCAAAGAGAGACCGACTTTTCAAAGTTACCCAGATCTATCTGCTGCTCTTATAATTGTTTTTTTTTTAGTTTAGGATTCAATGACACTTTGTTTAGCTAAAACACTAAATAAACAGACACTAAAACATGTAAAAAAAGCAAAAACACCACAACGTGAAGTGATTTTTCATTTCGTGCATTCTTAATTAACACAGGCTGTTTTAACATCGTGCATCTTAAGAGAATAAAAAAAGGTGTGTGCATCTGTTAAGCAAATGTCAATGCCATCCATAGGACCTACAATTTACCTACAGAGATCTATCTTCAGCGTTCATTCTTTAATTTATTCACTGTTAAAAGCACATATTATATGTACCTTTTACAGAAATAATTTTGAATTTGAAGCCCATAAAGCAAACTCTACCCAATTCTCAGAGTTGGAAATAGTTCAGTTCTAGACTTCAGTATAGCCACCAAATCCCTAACTGGAAGTGGATTCGAAAGTCTTTGTTCCTTGATATTGCTACAACAAGCACTGTGGATTTCACATAAAAATGTAAAAATTATATATTTTATATAAGTATATAAAACTTATATTCATATAAGATTATATCTTATTTCCTTCTGCATTCACCTAAACTCCTTCAAATAAATTTGCCCTATTGTAAAACCATATGGCATCCAAAAGTGGAAAAACAAGGGCCAGCATGGAGATAGGCTTGCTTCTTGACCATGACATTTGTTAGTTGTTTGCTTGTAAGACACTCTACATACACAAAGGGAAAAAAGTGTCATTAAATTTTACTATTTTTTAAAAAATATTACTGCACAGTAATCCAAAGTGATGTAAAAGATCTGAAAGAGGTAACAAAAGATGTTGTTCAAACAGGACTAATTTCTCTAACAATACTTGGAAACTTTTCAGCCTATCACTTAGACAATATTAAAATAGCTTTTTTTGCCATTTTCCTCTTCAGGGTTGGGACCTAATTTTAAATTTAGCATTGTACAGTGCATTTGACAGTAATCAGACAAGACTTTAAAACTAAAAAAATAGTTTTTAAAACCTTTAAAATCATGGCAAAACTAAAAACATTTCCTAAAAGATTGGCAGTTTTATAAACCTCAGCTCTAGCATACATCTCAAATGACATCTATTTGATATTTAAAAAGTCTGCAATGATTGTGACAAATATAGAGGAAACAGCAAATTTTTTTTTTTAAAGCAACCATAAGAATAAAATTTAGTGGTAAGAGCAGCTTTAAGAAATGTACTAGTATCATTAATCCAAAAAGTCTCTGGACTGTGTTTTCAACAGCAAAATTACAACAGAGTTGCTTTTGCAAAAAGATTTCTACTGAGAATAAACTGCATCTTCTTTACCCGTAAAGCCCAAGTGCTTTTTTTGAACAACACTCTTCTGTTCCATCTACTTGCACTTCAACAAATGGTAATTAAAATCACAGTTTTTGATTCACAATTGTAGTGACTGCACCAGTCTTTTTGTTACATATTTTGCTTATTACTAATGAGTCCTTAAAAATCAAATCGAATATGAGTATGAGGTTATTAACTTGTAAATAAACACATCTAGAAAGTCTGAGCCTTATACTTTTAAAAGTGCCTTTCGTCATTATTGGGTTCCTTGAAGACTGGTTCATTACTGCTAGAAAAAAGGTATATATATATTTATACATAAGAGATAATATATATATATATATATTTATTCTCTCTCTTCTTAACATCCCAGACATTGTCCATGCATTTCCACCACCTGCTTCTTGTTGCTTCTTGCACCAACCTGTCTCCTTGGGGATGGATTTTAATGCTGCTCTAATTTTTGGCAGCTGAAAATAATGCAACTTATAATAAATTTCTTCCATTTAGGTTTATGAAAAGAAAAATAGAATTGAAGTACAAGTAGTTTCTCATCTACAAAGTGATTACTCAGGAGCTTTAATCTAACAATAAATCGTGTTCATACTGCACTTTGATTTCAAAAGGATGAGAAGATACTAAAATGAAAAAGTTAATATAGAAGTATGGAAGCAAAAAGGCAAAATGTTTCCATATATCTAATATTTATCTGAACACTCAGACTGAATATTAATTCTGAATTTAACAAATTGCCAATTCAACACTATATGTCTTCTTACTGCTTACTAAGGGGAGCTGTAATACTGGGGAATACCAGATAATCAGCTTTGGACATATGCAGGTATCTACCATTTACATTCATAACACATTAAGATTCAACAGAATAAAATTTTGACACTGTTAATTTATGAAATCCTCTGAACTGGCACCTAACTAACACACACAAATCAAAAAATAAAAAATCTTAACTCCAGATACTACTTGGAGTAAAAAGCCAACCTGAGAACTGCACCAACTCTATGCCAGATAGCAGAAATATTTACATCTCAAATTTGAATACAGAGTTCTCCAGTTTCTTGGATTTAACTGCCAATAAAATACTTCACTTGTGAGGCAGCGGGATAAGTTAAATACCTGTACTCTGTATTTCACATCCTCATTTTATGCTCCTTACATATATTTATTAAAATGCAATTTATTTGCCATCCACAGACAACAAAGTAATTTCTCTCTCAGGGATATAAGTATCTGTAGTTAGCAGCTTAAATCTGTCATATTCTCGTGACATATTACCATACTATAAAACCAAGACAAATACTGCACCACCAGACAGTATTTCCATTAGGTTTTCACTTACCATGCCATTGTACTTACCTTAAAATACAGCTTTATAAGCAGTTTATGACATATTTTTGATACACTTCCAAGTTGTGAAGCATTTTGCTCTTGCTATGTACTCACTGTAAATAGCCAGCCTACACTGATGAACATGGTCTGCATATCAAATAAATGTACCATCCATCAGTGACTAAAAGGATTTCAAAAAGACGCAGCATTTTGTGTTAACTGATAATAATTCATACCTATTTTAATGTAAAAAATCCAGTTAAATACAATGTAAATAATAATTAAATCCTTGTAAAAATAACCTTGGTCTCCTTTCAAAACTATAGATAGAAGCTATCAAAAAGCCCCTCACGTCTAACATACACTGGACATATCTTTTGTCTTTCTTAAGGGACTGTATAAGCATTATATAAGAATCTCAATAAATGTTACATTTTTTTTGTGGACTGAAGTAACACAGATAGGAGTAAATAAAGCAATCTCTTGGAAAACCCTACTAGGTTCCTCACAGATGAAATGCACTTTCATGCTTAAAAGTTTGGGATAACTGGAAGCATTATCATGATAATCTACAATGCTTTCCAAGATTCTCTGGAGACATGAAAAGAAAGGACCAAGGAAGCTAAAAAGCAGCAATACAAATGGCATAAATAAGATACAACAAGGAAAAACATTTAATACTACCGGAAAGATTTGTTTTTTGCCTTTTGTTTTTTTTTTTTTTTGAATGCACAGAAGTTTTAACATATTAATAATTCATGCACTATTGAAGCTTTTCAAATTATTTGAAAACAATTACTAGAATATGAAATTGCACACTCCAACTGATACAGGAACTTAAGAAAACATTTTGCAAAAATGAGGGTGCCAGAGCCCTGGCACAGGCTGCTTAAGGAGACTGTGGAGTCTCCTTTTCCGGAGATCTTTAAAACCCACCTGGCTGCCACCCTGTGCCCCGTGCTCTGGGTGACCCTGTGTGCACAGGGGGCTGGACTAGATGATCTCCGAGGTCCCTTCCAACCTCAACCATTACGCGAGTCCATGACAGTTAATAAGACGTCTTACATAAACATTATTTTAGATATACTTTTTTCCCCCCAAAAAATCATTATACAATAGGTATACAAACAAACAAAAAAAATCACAGAAAAATACTTCATTAGATGGCTGCATTCTCAATTTTGTTATTCAGACTTTAAGAATAAGCCATTTTTAAGGATCCATTCAAAAGCTATCTACAGAGAATGAAAAACTCATGTTGTTGTAGAATTTTCAAAACTAAAGCCTTTGAAAGTGCACGCGCACGCGCACACACACACACACACATATATACATATATATATACACACACACACGGTTCAGCTACATAACAAGCTTTTTTTTAAACTATCAGACTGGTAATAATATTATGTACATAAATTTTTTAAAAAATATATTTACATTGAACTACCAAAACAACAGTGAAGACAAATATATTTTATTAATACAGCAAGCAGTTAGAAAGCAAGCGAATTGAAATCTTCCTAATTTGACAGTTTTTAAGAGGAAAAAAAAGGGACAATAAATCAAATCTCCATGCTGGCTCCTACTTTGATATATACTAAACAAGTTACATCAAGTATGCCAAAATTAAGAATGCAACATGGTTTTACACAACTGTGTCTGCTATTTTTATTAATTTAATTCATTCCAACTATGGATTTGGAGTTAACAGGCTAATGTTTTGTGTGTGTCATTTTTATAACAAACATAATTTGGCTCAGAAAGGCAAGTGCGAACTGATTTTTGCCATGGTAAAATCTAGTGTTATTAATGCAAAAAACAGTGGTGGTATGTACATACCATTAAACTTTATAGACTACTATATAGAAAAAAACCTCAAAACTCAAAGAAAAATTAAAGCTGTTCTGTTTTAGTCTGGTGAATACTGTATTGGCACAATGTTGCTTCAATGTTACCCTTTGGGTTAAAAAAAGGGGAGGCAAAGAAAGTTTCCTAAATTTTGGATACCAATTAAAGCTTCCAAAAGTCCAGGAAACAGCTGCGTTTAAAAAAGAAAGGTAAAACATTCAGAGTCTTAAAAGCTGTGAGAATTGTTTAAATTAGATATTATATAAATACCTTCTCCTGGGCTTTAATTCTGTTTAGAAGATAATGTGACCACTTTAGAAAACTGCTCAACAGTCACTCAGTGTGCTAACTTCATTGCCCTAGGTTTATGAAGGAAGATTTTGTTCTACTTTATACTATTCCAAACACTTTACTAAAAATTTAAGTTATTACAACTGTAATAAATATATATTTAAAAACATCTAATGTACATTTTTATCTACAAGTAAGCCTGTTAGAGAAACAATCCCCAGAAAGGTGGAGACTGAAAATCAGCCCATTTTAAGATCCACTATTGAAATAGTGATGAAGACAGATTTATGAATGGCAAATAACAGATTTTCATTAACTGTCTGAAACCTGTGTTATCAGTTATTGGAAATACTGAAATAATCCCAGGAGTCTGTATTGCCTTCCCACCTATGTCTTCGCTGCAGAGGCGGTTTTTGCGTGTGTTTGTGAGGAGGCACCACCGAGTTCATGACAATGGGAATGGATATTTGATATTCGTATCGTTCCAACATGTGAGCAATCTTCTCTCGACTGACCCCATGTTTATTCCTCCTATAAAAATAAAAATGTGAAAGTTTTCTGTTATGTTTATACATGTATAGACTTAAAAAGAAAAAAAAAAATTAGAGAACTCTTCATAATTTTTCCTTGTCATATTTGATAGAACCACATGGATTTTCCTGCATTATCTAGGAGTAGGCTCCTTATAATGGAAATATATCACTAAACCAAATGATTGCATATATCTTGAAAAAAAAGTTCTAACACAATCTAACATTTAATTTCACTGTGTTCTCATTCTTCCAGGATTTAATACATATTAAGGTTTATTTTTTAACAATTCTTCATTGTATTTTTTTTCATTTAATACAGCCATGCATTTCTATGTAGAAATGCAATATTATTCACCAGGACCTACATTAAAAAATTCTAAGTGGTCTTTGCTTCTTACTTATTCACTAGATATTATATGGTATGTTAATTAGCCAGTACAGGGATGAATTATGAGACTACATCTTATGAAAGCTACAATGAGTTTCTGAGCTGAAAATAGCATTAAAATGAAATAAGCAAAACAAAAAAAACTCACTATAGTTACAAAATCTTAAATACAGATTATTTTTCTCATCAATAAACTTCCCCATAAAAATAAGGAGAAGTTTTCATTCTGGATCAGGACAGCATACTCAAGATACCTTTACCTAACAGTTCTTATTGATGCTGTTTTGAACTTAGAAATACAGCAAAACACATCAGAGACCAGAAGCCAAAAAAAAAAAGTAATATTCTTGCAAGGTTTTGTCAACAGCTGCTATTTTCACTGAGAATTTGGTCAATTAAGAACCTGAATAAAAGGCTATTTAAAATATGTTTTAGCATTACAGTGTATCTATCTCAGTGTCTATGGAATAGGATCTCAAAATCCAAATTAGCAGAAAATTTCAGACTCTAACAAAAGGAAAACTACAAAGCCCATGCACAAACTGTATGCCAGAGAATTAACAGTAACAGAATGGAATGTCAAAGAACAGACCTGAACAACACAGCACACATGGAACATTTCAAAAGTGTCGGCAAACATTTACCATAACCCCACATGTTCTTATCACCAAGAAGCCTTGTTTAAGATGGATTATTTGCAAGTCACACCACTAGGGAATAAGGCCACCCCTTTGGGTTCCCTGCTAAGGACAGAGGGCACGGGTCCCTTTACCAACTTTCTCAGTTGTTGTAAGGGAGAAATCAATGGTCAGAGCAAAAGGGCTGCAGTAGAAAGAGGATTCTCTATAGGGAAACATTTTAATGGACCAAATACTCTCAATAGTTTGTGCAGATTGTTCCAACACTGAACCACACCAGGCTGATGAGGTCTCACAGTATACAGCACCTTGCACACTCTCGTTTCATACATGCCATGGAAGAAGAATTGCTGATCTCAGAAGTATTTACAATTAGTCCAACTCCTTGAAGTGCATTTTATTAACTTCTTTGTTTGGGAAGGAAAGATTTAGGAAGAATAATCACTCACAGAAGCTGCTCTTTGAAGCATCATCACAGTCAAGAGGAAACATCATAACAGACTTGATGTCAACTGTGGTAAAGTTTTATACTGTACTTCAAATAAAATTAAAAAAAAAATCCAGAAGCAGCAGCATGCTGAGCTGGCTATCTAGCTAGTCTTAACAGTCAGCATATTCAAAAATAGGAACAAGATATCCCCTAGAGATATGGGAATTCTAGCCAGCATTTGATTCAAATGGTAAAAAAAAGAATCCAGAAGAGGAAGTAAATACATCCCTTCATGCCAGCAGGTGGTAGCACAAAGTTATTCAAGATTCCCCATTCCTCATTACGACGGGAAAAAGATTAGAGCGCAAGAGCGCAAAACAAAGTGCACGTTCATCTACAACTGAAAGTGCAGACATTTCAAGAACAAACTAGTTCTTTCCCTTGAAGAAGGTGGCAGGATAATACAATCACTAGTGGCAAAATTTCATTAAGAACAGAAATCAATTTTACGATGCAGGAAATCTGTAGTTTTTTTGACATTTAATAAAAAAATCTGCTTCAAAGTTGCCTTCGCTCATTTTTTGGTAACACAGCTATGCTGAAAGAGGACAGTCATCTCACTCCTAAAAACCCACAGATGCACCAGCAAAAACCCCTAATAGACAGCTAAGCTTTGCAAGCCTTTTTGCTTTCAAGAAGAACACAGAATTTACTGCTAAAACTCTTGAGTGTTGCCAAGCAGAGCATACCAATATATCAGCAAAATAATCCCACATGGACATTATTATTGAAGACAATTAGCAGGTTTTAAAGAAATACTAACTTGCAGATTCATGATCATACTGAAGAAAAAAATAACTCTAAGAAGCATTTTTGCATTTTACTTTTCAGTATGTAGAAACAGCAGATAACTTGATTCTTTTTCAAGAAACAGCAGCTGCCCTGGAACAGGTTATGTAGGACACCTTAGCAGGTGCAGACTTAGCAGACTTCCAGAGTCTAAAGTGAAGTTGCAACTACTTTCTGCTTCCTACTGAGCAGGAGCTCTGACAGGACACAGACAGCCAATTTTCCATGCATTCCGCCCAAATACAAAAGAACTTTTCCCTTCTACCAGTTGCTCTGTCACTTGTTTGTTCTATGACTAAGTAAATTTGTAAGATTTGCTAAAAATGATTTCTGAAAGAATAAAATCCTTATGTAGTGGTGTAAATGACATGCAGGACATTTTGAGCACTACAGAGCAAGAACCAAGATATTTTCACAAATTTCACACGCAAAACTAAAATACAAGCAAAATCATGCACAAATCTGGAAGTAATTAGACAAACCAGAAAAAAGAAACCCACAAAAACCAATGGTAAGACCTAATCCACACTAAAACGTTTGTCAACTTCTTCACATCAAGAATTTACCTAGTACTGTCTTAACACGCTGTTCCATATTTTCCTTTTGAAGAATTCTTTTCACAAACATGTTCCCGGTAAAAACATCCATTTGTTATTTCTTATATTACAACTTATAAGAAGTTCTTTTAAGAATTGTAAGTTTCTGTAAGTTTCTTATAAGAACTATATAATTCTTATAAGAAATAGCAAATTCTTATAAGAAACAGCACCCAAAAAATATACTTGGCAGTACTGCTTGCTGTATTAAACCACTTGATAGCAAGTACTACCAAGAGAGATGACACAACACCACTTAAAAAAAAAAAAGTAACCAAAATCCTATGCTAAATAATTAAATCAGAAGCTACTGCATTTCCTATTGCAAAGAGAAAGACAGAGAGACAGACAGAAGTCTTAAATGATTCTGTTTAGAAAAGAATTAGACCTTAGGACTTCAGACTACTAATGAAGTTATCTGAACTTATTAACCCAATATTTGCTCAAGTATTGCACAACATGTTCACCTGAAAATTCGTAAGGGAAGTCCCAGAATTACAGTAACCTCTTGTTCAATATTAACATGTCTGGGAAATACTAATAAAAAATGCTAAGAAACACGCTGCCGTCCCAAGCGTTGAATAAAACCAAAGCAAAGCCTCCCATCAGCACTTACTCTGGACTCTCCGTAAATTAAGTTGCATGACAAGGGACCTCCTTTCAAATATTTAGAGTAATTAGAACAGCTAAAGTATTTCCATCCTTCCTAGGATGCTCAGAGGATTGGTAGGAGCACTTATCTCACACTAAATATCTTTTAAGTATCTAATCATTTAAGACAGCTTCCTAACCAGTGCTGCATCCAGGGCTAAAACACCTGTATTAGATCTCTGCATGCAAAGCCACGACCTCATCTCTCTGACTAACTTAGAGGTAGCTTAAGAGCACAGGATCTGAACATAATATAATTTATAACGTACAAACAGAATAGAGGCTGAGTATTATATACACACCTGATGCTTCATAGGAGCAATCTTACAATGCCGAGAACAATTATGAGCCAAGTCAAATAAAAATAATGATCAAAAGGAGCAAATAAAACTAAGAGAACTGAGTGCCATCATGAAAATATCACACTGGGTTTTGAACGCCAAAATCTTCCTAGAATAGACTGATACTTCATATATTTACAAATCACATAAACTCGAGACAAAACACAAATTAACCAAAAATATTAAATAGCTTCACATGTTTTCTCAAGATCCACAGGACCAATAACTTAATGTCCAAAAGTACTCAAAGGCACCTCCTTTGAAAACTGGGGATGGAGTTTCAGAAATTCCTGCAATGGAATAATCTGAACATAGGAACTTTCTTTTTCACCTTTACTGATTAGTAATGGACTATTACCTCTTCTTTGATATTGAGACATATACAAAAGCAGACAAAAATCACCTCTACTAATACACTCTTTGTAAAGCACACAAGATCTTTTTGCCTTCTACTAATTTCATGGTTTCAATTATGTTTTACTATTATTCATTATACAGCAGTCCCCTACATAGATCTATTATTTTTCTGTTCATACCCAACCAAGTTTTTAACAGTCTTCAATGCCCAAGAAGTGAGAACTTCTGTTTTTTTATCCATAAGCATTTAGATCAATGAGATGCTGAATAAACTAAAAGCCATGACATTTTTATATAAAAATACGTAAAAGCAGACTGATTACTATAACATAAATCTTACTTTTCTAATTCTTCGGGATTAAACTTCCACCAGGTATCTGGCTCACGGAACTCCACTCTGTATCCCTTTTCTAGGGCCTGTAGCAAGTAAAGACAAGTGTCTGATATGTGTATCTTTTTATATAAACACAGTGACTATAATAAGATGCTTACTAACCACTCTAACAAACATATGCAGTTAATTCTACAGTGGTCACACACTGAATTTCACTTACCCTAAAACCTGTGAGGGTTTTCATGTCATGTTAGGCATATTAGGTCTAGTTAGTCCTCATATCAGTCTGGCTTATTGCTGATCAGTTACTGATTGCATCAGAAAGCAGTCTTTAGAGATTTCAGCACAAAAAATGGTCCTGAACAAAGGAGACCAGCGTCTCTCAGGTAAAATTGTAAGGTAATAGAATTACTGACAAAACCTACCACTTCCACATAAGGTTTCATTTCCCAGGCTTGAGTATTAGTGTTGTCTATTATAATTGGAGACTTTCCCTCCTCCATCGCTTGTTTTGCTGCAATGGAAAATAGCGAGAGCCAATAAACAATTATACAAGCCAAATAAAATGGTGAATGCAAGCACAGTGTTCTAGAGACTGTCTGCACTTCTTTGGCCTAACTTGAATACAAAACATTCTAAGAAAAGGATCCAAAGCAGTATAAGGTATACAGAGCAGCGAAAAGAAGCGGAGAAAAGAAAAAGAAAAGAAAAAAAATGAAGAGACATAAAAATGAGGTAATAGTTAACTGAAACAAAGGGGTACACAGGAAATGTAAAAGTCAAAGACAACATAGGAGAGCTGCTCAAAGATTGACACCCCTTAAGTATTAGAATTGACATTTCAACATGAAATCCTATCCTGAGTCTAGTTTTATCATCCCTGCAGCTAACATATACTGCCGGTCCAACTGGGTCTTGTCTTCAGATACTGAGTTCTTCTTCAATAAACTACAAATACGTGATCTTCACAGAAAGTATCACATTTCTGAGATCTTGGATAGAGTCATTATTAAATACAGACAATTAATACAGACAATTGAGCAGTCTCTGCTTAAGACTGGTACAGTTGAAGGACTGTAGGCAACAGAAGAGGAAAAAGCTGTTGACTTTCTGACATTCTTAAATTCTTCAGCATAGTAAACTACCTTGATGCCTATAATGGTAACTCTTCAAAAAACTCAGGCTGTTTTAGCCTTGATAAAGCAAATCAGCACCCTTCTCATATCAAAATAGAAAGACACATTTTGCCAACTGTACTTTTGTTTGCCAAAGTAAATTCCAGAATATGATACCATTAATGCTCATCGAGAGTTTAGATGGACTAGAGAGGAAAAAAAAAAAATCAAAAACTTAAAATACTAAAGCTACTCACGCAAAAAAAACCCAACAACTGAATTCATAATGCTCCATAAAACAAGTTACTCATTAATTTTAATAACCGCTAAAAACAAAACAAAAGAGCATAGAGTTAAAAAGGAGACCAAATCCAATTGGATCTGTCAAATCAACATTGTTGAAAACATTAGGAAGGCAGCAAGAAGCTTCAGCTAAGAGTGGCAGGATCAATGTGAGGGTTTTCTCCCATTTATTCTCAAAAATATTGGCATTAGAAAAAAAGTAATTTCTAGGTTCCACACATAATTAAAACTAGGAACTTCTGAAATACTTTGAATCAGAGAGTTCTGTACCTAGTCAAAACAGTAGATATGAAGTCACTATAGCTTCAAACCAAAGCTACTCCAGCAAATGTTTTGCAGTGTGGATGCTGGAACAACTAAAAACACTGAATAAATAAATGACATAAACTAGAGAGATCTGCATTTTGAAATCTAGCCAGAAGCTGCCAGAATCCATTACCATGTGAGAAGTGCCTAGTGGTGACCTTATATTGGTTAAAGTATTGAGCCCTCTCGTCTACAAACCTCTGCCTCCAACTCCTCTGTTCCTCAGCTCTTATAGGCGACTGCGTGTGAATTGTTTGTTACCGCTACACTCCAACATTTCTTTTTTGTAATTAATATTCTGCTAAAAAAAAAAAACCAAAAACACCAACTTGCATTGTTTGGAGATCACACATTCCATACTAATGCGTCTTTCCAATTTTGTCCAATATGTCAGCATCTTGTACTAGAATGTGGAAAGGAAAAGACAGGATGTTCGTAACTGCTATCGTTTTTTCCCTTGGCTCTCCCTACCTTTTCATGCGGACAAGAATTCCTGTTCGTGAAAAGAAAACTTCTACTTCAGACACTGCAGCAGAGAAAGGATCTGCGTGGACAGGCAACAGATTTGCTTTCTTTGTCCAGTTCTTGCTGTAGACTAAACCCCTGATTAAATTCTTAGAAAAATCACTAGAGAAAGTGAGAAATAGTCTTTACTTTGTTTTCCAGTCCTTCTGACTCCAAGTGTCTCTCACAAGCACAACCACCTACAGCAATAGGGAAAGTAAGCTCTTTGCCAATTAATCCAGCTTCTGGACACTGTTGGTATTAGAAGAACGACTATTAAAGTCGTTCTACTCAACTTGTGTTGTCAAAATACACAAGTGAAGTAATATTTCTCTTAAAGAAAAAAAAGCATGAATTTTGGATGAACTTCAGATCAGGAAACATACTGGAAAATATTTTATACTTTGTTGTTGCAAGTGTTAAAAATGTTCAGTTCTACCACGAAGATGCAACTAAAATGTAACAAATGAGCAGCTGACAGCACAGATTTTGTCCTTTAAAATCTGAACCTTTGACAAGCACAATATCTAATGCATGAAAATTACATATTAATTACACACTACTCTTGTAAACACTGTTAAGACATACACATCCTATCTCTATTTTCTAACTATATGTGTATCTTATTTAACTTTCTTTACGAATTCACACCTCTCTTCTGATTCCAGTCGTGGGCATCCCCAAGGTGAGCAGCATTATATGTATATCCATCTTGCTGACGAAAATAATCATCGGTGCTGAGTACGATCCCATCACAATCTTGGCTGAGCAGCAAACTGTCAAACAAAGGAGAATGCAGAAACATTACAACCTTCCCCTTTCAGAGAGGGAAAAGAAATACAGAGGAAAAGAGTAAGGCAAAAAAATACCCTTTTGAGCTATTGCAAAATTCCAACTAGATTATAAAAGTACACATATGTATTTCCAAGAAATCCAATCCAAATTAAAGCAGTATGTTTCTCATCCCAGGGATATTTAATGCATTTGTTAACATTTTCCGTATTATTTCCCACTTGTAATTATATTCAGAAACCAATATGATCCCAGGGAATTCCAATGCAGCTGAATTGGATCTTTAAATCTTTGTATACTGCCTTACAATGCTAAACATGTCCTCTTCTGACCTTTGCTATGCTACGCGCACAACAGAGGTCCAACGGGCACAGGAAAACATAAACCTAGCAGTATTTTGTGTCAGTTCCTCTACTGCCAGAAAAAAACCCTCCAATATTACAACAACCTTTCAAGCCAGTTCTGCAGAGGAAAGCCAAGATCACCGAAAAGCACACATATTCCTTCAAGATCCTATTCTCTTCTGTTGCAATTCAATGTCTTCTATCCCAGTCCCACCCATAGAGTTTCACCACAACTTTCCCATCAGCACTGGCTCTCACTGGATCTCTAAGCCACTGGAATTCACTACCCAGAAATTGCTCCTTTTTTTTTTTTTTTTTCTCCACTCTTGGGTTACTTTTTTGAAACTTCAGCAAGTTGACTCTTTAAGGAAAGAGCCAAAAATACATGGGAAGAGTCTAATGACAGTAAAGACCAACCTCAACTTTAGCAGCACTGAGCATTTGTTAAAACATCTAGTAAAGCTGTAATGTCACTAAGAGATTAAAAAAAAAAAGGTTATATTCATAGTTTAATTTCTCAATTTCTCTTAAGGAATTAAACTGACTTAACCTGCCATTCCACTTTGAATACAATGATAAGAAAAACAGGGTTTGTTTGTTTTTTTTTTTTAATTGTTCCATATATATCCTCAGATGGGTAGAAAGATAATCACTTTTTGATGACAGTATTTATCACGTTTCAGGTAAAAAGTGCAAAGCTTTAATAATGTAGCAATTAGGAAATGCAAACTTTCTTTATTAGTTGTTGCCCACCTTAAAAATAAATTTATTATATTAGTTCTCAAGCGGGTTAGCCTGGCTTCCCAAGGAAATGCCATTTCATGGCAACTTCTAGACATATAGAATAACTGCAAACTAATTCTCTCAGAAGGGTATTCTCTCAAAAATAATGAGTTTTGTGGGGGCAAAACAACCCATCCTCCTTGTCCTTGGCAATTGGGGTTTGAAGAAAAACCCTGTGAGACTATGGTGATTTCACCGCTGTAGTAGATCAGATTTTAAACAATCCTGTGCCAACCTTGACTGCTTTATTTTCTATGATATATTAAAATATGTAAGTAGGAAACAGACTGCCAGTGCCTAAGTACATCAGCAGCCTATTGCGAATTTCCCATTGCTCTGCCCTACAGAAGTTTAGGTAACTATTCCAACTCAGAAATAGCCAACGCACCCAGAGGCTATAGAAGCCAAAAATTATGAGCACGTGGGAAGTACTAATGCTGAAGCAGCAGGAATGGAAGAGAGTTGGCCAAACCTCAAATAACCCAAGGGCACAGAACAGTTAGCTCTAAGTTGCCACACTTGCCCATAAACATCTGGGGAAGAGCTACTTGGGTCGAATTCCAGCAGAAAGAATATGTTACTTTTTGCTACCTGTGGATGCATCATTGTGAATGGTCTAATGAGACAAGGCATCAAGCTATAGCCTTTTATTTAAAACTCAAATAAAAAAGAAGCCACCATCAACTTTTAACATGTTAATAAAAACAAAAAACAAAAAAACACTATTTTGCATATTAATGCACATTACATTAACTCTCCTACTCGGTTGTTATTTCTGACTTTATTTTTAAAAATAAAGAGTCCTGACAACAAAAATAAGCTACAAAAGTTGCAACTCCCAAAGCTGTGTACCTTTTTTTCCTTCTTGCTCTTTCCCTCTTTTCCAGGGTCCCCTTGAGCAAGACATGTATAGTCTTGCTATAGGACTGTATACCAGTGTATAGTGTAGTGTAGGACAACAGGTAGGACAGTACAGAAGAATTTATTCATTCTTTTTAAGCAAATAAATGGCACCAGTGTCACAAAATACAATCATGTGCCATACCCATGTATGATGCATTAAATTGATTGATGGTATATCAGGAACATGAGGAACATTTCAGGACCTGATCTTAGCTTTTACAGTAGTCTACATTTGCCATTTAATAATACTAGAAAAAATAGATTTGCCTTCTATACTCACTTCTCTGTGCTGAATGTATAAATAATAAAAATCAACCTCTCTTAATAAGAGACAGCAAATAATGATTTTTCATCCAACCATATTAACACCTCTACAGCTCCCAGGAGCCAGGCTGACCTAGGATTTTCACAGGGATATATATGAACCAATGAGTCACCAGTAATTAACTGCTGCGTTAGTCTTTACTTTTATTTATATAACTGACTTGTTTCTCAGTGCTTTGTGGTACTCAAATTCTTCTGCCATATTTTCCAAGCAATAATATTTTAAAGAAAAACAAGTGCAAAGTTTTGGAGATCCTGCAAATCCACAAACGTTTCATATTTTGACATATTTTATCACTATTCCTCAAAGTTTAGGATGAACCACAGTTTATATCAGAATCTGTAACTGATGTAACAGAAGTAATACTAAGAAGAATAGTCCTTAAATTGTGCAATTAGGAGAGACAGAGTGACTGCAAAACAGACAACTGGAACAGTCTTTCCAACAGACACAACATACACAAAGTAATGATAACTAACGAGATAATAAAGCGAAGCTTCAACTTCAGCTTCAATAGCAACGTTCATAGCCTGCTTTGTAACTGTGAACTTATACCATAAAATAAGTTTTAAAAGCCTGATTATCTCTGTTAGAATTAATAGCATTTAAACTTGTAAAATTAAAGCACACATACTTGTCAACTTCATACAGAATGATGCAGACAATTATAATTAATCTGTTATAACAGCAAAAAGATTCTCAAATTCCTTTATTAAATAATAAAAATAAAAGAGAATAATATAAAAAAGAAGTGACAGTCCATGCCATATTTGGGCACTTGAGAGTTTTAAAAGATTGAGAGATTATAGAACTTCATGGATAGTGAACATTTTAAAACCAGCATAAAACAACTCCTATTTATCAATTTTCTTATAGAGAAAAAAACCCCAAATCTAATGTATTCAGTCCTTTCTATCATGCCACTAAGTAAGTCACAGTATTTTAATAAGATAATTTACTAATACCAACATTTGCTAAGTGCTTACAAATAAACTTCTCAAAAATAGCTTTCAAAAATTCACGCTTTTCGAAAATTCACATCTTTACTCACCGAGATAGTGTTGATTTCCCTGAACCAGGGAGACCTCTCAAAAGCAGGAGCAATTTCTGTGAGCTAAGTAGCTTTTCCTTGGGTGCCTGCAGGAAAGGAAAGCTGGGCATTCTGTCTGCATGGTAGTTTTTAGGATTTTCCCAACACTCTTCTCTGGTTTCACAGAAACCACTATTTTGGGGTACATTCCGGTCAATATTTCCATTTCTGGATTCCTGAGCACTATGGATATCAACATGACCAGCACGGCCGGCACCTTGTTCAGGTAATGGACCAGGCCATTCAATATCATTATTTCCATGGTAACCATGGTAATTTTTGTAAGAAAGTTCTTCATTATGAGAAAGGAAAGCATTTGTTTTTCGTGGTGGGGAATTAAGTATTTGAAAGTGTGACTGATGGTCGAATCTAGGAGGCAGAGGAGGAAGAGGTTCCTGAGGTACTATGAAAGATTCTGTTGTCTGCCAGGCAGGTCTGAATTCAGGCACTGAACTGTTCCAAAACTTTGAATCTACTTGTCCATTAAAAGCATTTTCAGTTTTCCAGCCACTTGTTTCCCTGTCATGCTGCTGCTGCTCAGTACTTGCTTCCTGATCCTTCTGTTCCCCAGAGAAACAGTGTCCATTCTCATAAAAGGGTTGTGGGCTGCCCAGCAATGCCTGCTGAGAATCCTCACGTGATGTTTGACTGCAATTCAATGGAGAACGTTGCTCTGGAGAAGATTTGGTTTCTTCTTCCTGAAGGTTACTCTCCAAATTGTCCTTTTCAAGCTGCTCAATTTCTTTATAAAACTGGCACAGCTCATCATCCATTAGAGCAGCAGCAGCTGCCTGCGTTCTCTTTGCTTTCCTTTTTGCTTTGGTTTCATGCAGCTCATTCTCATCTCTCCCATTACCTTCACTGCAAACTTTGTCCTGTTTGTTACTTTCAGAGGGCTTGTAAATCGGTCCAATAAATTCTTTGCTTGTAAAAAACTCTTCATTTGATTCATTTCCATTCATCAAGAACATTTTACTGACATTTTTACTGCTTTCATGAACATCAGTAATAAAGGGGTCCTGCTTATCTTCAACTTGAACACCACCTCCTTGTACAAATGGACGATTTCTATTCTGCCCAACCTCGGGATCAGCTGGCTGGCTAAGCACCAGGGTTTTCTCAGGAAACACTTCATCCAGTGTTGTCAAGACACCTGTAGATACTTTCTCTTCCCTCTGCATTTCATGCTCTGCTTGGCTATCTGAGAGACACCTCGAGGCCAAGTCACCAGATGTTCTTTCAGCATCCACTTTCTGTTGGCAACTTTGATCATCATCATTACAGAGTTTCTCATAGGCCTCTTCTGCTGACTTCATTTTTTTAGAACGTGGCTCAATTGTGATTTCATCCTGACAATCCAACAGTCTTATTCTACATTCAGCATGAAGCATCTTATAAGAAGAAAAAATTAAAAATTATCAGCACACACATCTTTAAGGAAAGAGGTAAAAAAAGAAAATGATTCAGGCTTACAATACCCTCAGACTTTCAACTGCCAACAAGTGTAACATACTCTGCCAGAAACAGACTCTGACATTGCCTATGGTCAATTTTTATGCAAACCTGTTGTTGTATATACAATATTGCACCACAGAAGCACTTTGGTTTTGTGCTTGCTTGGTAATTCTAGTTAAATGTGAATTTAACATATGAAAAAAATAGATCAGCTCAACAATCTTTGCTCTCCACTTACTGAGAGTCTGAAATCTGCACTGGCCATTCACTTGCACTAACCTGTGCCAACCTGTAAGTGTTTTAAGTCTCCTTTATAGGAATAAATCTATGCCAACCTCAATCCACAAGCTAATGCCTGGCATCCCTACAAAGACTATCAACCAAAGTGCCCACGCTTAAATCACTAGGGTTCTTTTCTGTAACAGGAACTGTACTCAGCTAACTCATTTAACACCAAACAGGTGCTGGCTTGCATTTATAATTTGGTATAAATGGTATTTATGCATTTGGTATATTAAAATAAGACTTAAAGGTACCCAAGAACAGATTATGTGTTTATCAGGAGGACAAGTAAGGACCATCATCAAGGATCAATATCTACACGTTTTACGAGAATACACACTAAAAGGCAATCCCTGCCCCAAACAGCTTACGCTTTAAGAGCAAGCGAACAAGTAGTCAAAATACACAGGCAGACGGGGTGAGAAATAAAAAATAAATTGCAAGTTGGTGCTGCTGCTTATAACAGGACAAGCAGTCAAACCATAATTCCATTATTATTTATCTCTTTAAGTAATAGTTAGAATTAGTTGGATTTTCTTTGCATTACAGGGGTCTAAACAGACTGCTCCAGGGTAGCCGAAAAAGTTTCACACAATCCTCATTCTGGATACAGAATTAATCATTTTCAATTAAAGAAGACTTTGTAGGCAATGTTTATCATCTGGTGTTTTCCTGCAAAACTAACAAGATAAGGTCTTAATTTCCAGCAATTTCTCATCTCTTACCAAAGGGAAGGGGGGAAAAAAAAAAAAAAGAGAGAGATTTCTTCATGTCTCTAACTAGAGGAGATGTTGCTTTACTATTTCTGAGACATTACTGCCAGAAAAGGGAGAAACATGGCTATGCACCTACTCCTCTTCTAGAGAGCACAGCCAGGGGTACTGTGGTATCTCCTCCGCTCAGGATATACGGGCTGTTTTCTGCACACCTCCAGCTCCCCGGTTGCTCCTTACTGCAGATGAGAAAGCCAATATGACATTTTACATACTGAGGACTCCAACTCACAGCTCCCCAGAAGCATTACTCCACCTACACTCAAAGCCAGGCCGGGATAAGGGATGAGATGCTTTATAAGCTTCTATCCTTTACCTTCCTCCTGGAAAGGAGGTTGAGAGAAGCAGTGCTTTTATGTAAATTGAGAGGAAAAAAAAAAAATGTTTGTGAACACATTGAATGAAAGTTAAGGATGAGATGATACTGCTCTGGATGCCTCACACACTAATCTCACTTCTAGTTCATGTGAGATTTCCTCTAAATATTCTCAGGGACATGGAGCAGCAGCAAATGACAGCAGCTCCATTTGCAGGGAGGGCAGAGAGGGGAGTCCCCTTCCCACCTGTCAGATAAAGCAAGCACAAACAGAGGAAGCACGACCTGTAGAAGACCCTCTCACCTCTGGGATAAGATAAACATAGGGCTGCCATATTTCTATAAAGAATTGTCTGTGAACGTTGACCTGTGTAAGATTTGCTTGCCTGGGGCCTGCAAGGTACCCCTTTAACTACGCTGCCAAGCAACTAAGACAAGTTGACTCACGCTGTTAGGCTCTACCTAGGCAAAACAAAGCATCCGCCAGAGGAGGGGGATCTCGGCTGAATGCAGGAGAAGGGCAGCGCGGCTCCCTCCGGGCAGGGAAGCGGCGGAGCGCGGGCCAGGTGCCCAGGCCGCAGCAGCCCCGCCGGCACCCAGGCCCCGTGCGGAAACGCCCGGCCCTCCCGCCACGCCGGGGAGGGAGGAACCCACCTCAGAGCGAAGCCGCCGGCCCCTGCTCCGCCGCCCGGGCCTCGGCGAGCGGCGCGGAGCGGCCCGGGGGAGGCGAGCACGGGCAACCCTTCGATCTCAAAATGGCGCCGCCTCCCTGCACCCCCGCCGCTCCCGGCGCTTATGGGGCTTGTAGTTCCGCCAGGACGCGCCGTGGACTACAACTCCCAGCATCCCTCGGGCGCCGGGGGCGGGAGGGGGCGGTTACGGCCGTTGGGAAGGGGCCAGGAGGGGAGGGCGCGTTAGGGGTCGCCCGAGGTCGGTTGCCTTATTTCAGTAAAATAAACGCGTAGTTTTTTTTTGTTAAAACATTTCGAAAGAAAAAAATATCGAATCCCGGCGCTGGGGAGATGCCCAAGGGGGTGTCGTGACCTGTCCTTGAGCAACCAAGTGTGCAGCCTCAGCGCTTGGACAGCAGAATCAGCTGCTGCTTCAATAGCAGAATCGGCTATCAGAAATAGCAGCTAGCCGGCCACAAAAACAGGATCCAGACATTTCCTCTTTTCCCCAGACAGCCGCTTAGCAACTAACCTGGCAACCAATAGAGATAATTGATAGTTAGGAACCCACCAACCCTCCCTCGACCCTTGGGACTGTTGCTATCCGCACGCTTTGCCCAAACAGTATAAGAATGTAACGCAAACGCAGAATAAAGGAAGTCAGTGTCTAACCTCCTTGAGTGTTGGCTCTGATATTCCTGACCCGCCGAAGCTGCAACAAGTGGCGCCCGAACAGGGACCCTCCGCTGACAAAGTTGCAGCCGCTGGATCCGTCCAATAAGGGGACCGAGGCGGGTAAGCCGGCTGTGAATGCGCACACGGATTTAGACTGCGGTACGTGACGGGGAGGAAAGCTGGGACCTCGAGCAGGGCAAGGCGTAGGAAGCTGAAACACTGAGTGCTACCACCAACAATGGAGCGAGAAGCAGCGGTGCAACTGCTGCTGGACATTTTGTCCAAGCGCCGAGCTGCAGTGAGCACGAAGAAATTATATGAACTGCTTAAATG
>JAUBOD010000824.1:1624869-1639642 GCA_032353885.1 Nothura maculosa | reverse complement strand
AATGTGTTTTAATAGACAAGTTATACTGAAGGCAAGAAACACAATTTTTTAGAGAATAATTTATTTTCAATGTGAATTGGAGAATTTCAGTTACAGTATCTGTGATTCCAATAGACAGAGGTGGTTAATTGGAAAATGCCAACTGTGAGAACATTGAGAGGATTGTTAGAGGTTTTTTTTTACTTTGATTTTTAATAGAAAACTAACTTTTTTTCCAGCTCTTAATTGACCAACTTGTGAATCTAGGCTGGTGGACTCGCTCCTATAGGAAATATAGGGGAAAATGCACTGAAGAGCTCGTGGCTCTTGCTGACGTGTCTCCCTCTTCTGAGAATCTCTTGTGCTGAGTAGGAGAAACAAGGCGTGAAAGGCGCATCTGTTAGGGGGGAAGAAATCACTTATTTTTTGATCCAGGGGTAGCACCAGAAGTGCTTTGTAAGTAAGATGAGCAATACAGGCTCAGCTCTAGTACACACCTTGTTTAGCTGACATACTGGGAGAGAGAATTTTACAGATCTGTTAGCTTTGTTGATGCTTAATGATTGCATCTCTAATTGCATGCTTAATTACAGCATTTACAACTAAAGACACATGTTCACTTTCCCTCCCAAGCTATGTCTTTTATTTGAGCCTTCCTGTATTTTCCTTCAGTTTTGATTTTATATTTTTCTTACTTTAGTAGTATTATCTTTCTCCTTTATTTTTTTTTCCTCTCTCTGAATTGACATAGCATTTTTCCCAGATACCTTACCAAATCTGGCTTAGGAAATGCTAACAAGTGTTAAGTGTTATTGTATGTCATATTGAAAGGTTCACGTTAATGATCTTGCTCTTTTGCTTACACTGCAAATTTTACAGCCACTTGGTTGTAGCTGTAAACAGATCGGGAAGTTCTGTCAGAATCGGTTCTGTAATCTGTACAGATTGCAGAATTCAGTCTCTTCATGCAGATTTCTAAATTCATTTTGAGAAAATTTTAAAAAAAGGTGGATAGAAGTGACCTTGCATATTGGTACTGAGGTAGAGTATTGCAAACCAGCCTCCACTGAAGGTAGCTTTTGTGGTTGCAGGCCAAGCAACAAATGTTGTTGCGAGATACAAATGTTGAAAAGTTCCTCCATTCATGAGAAGAGGAAGAGTTC
Organism: Nothura maculosa; assembly: GCA_032353885.1. Lineage (NCBI taxonomy): Eukaryota > Metazoa > Chordata > Aves > Tinamiformes > Tinamidae > Nothura > Nothura maculosa. Next base: position 1,638,500 of record JAUBOD010000824.1, on the reverse strand, counting down.
TTCCTCTTGGCTCATTTTGGCATCATTCTTACCCAATATTTAGCATTTATGTCCTCCCTACAGCCTTAAGATTCTCCTTGGATATGTTTAAGTACCCAAATTGGAGAAGGAAAGTGCTGAAGAGGATAGTTTTGAGAGGGGAAGATGCCAATTTGGAGGTTTTTGTCCTTGCCTGACTATTCAGGTCATCTTGCATCGCTTTGCCTGGTGCATAATGTGTAAAGAGAGCAGGGAATGCAAGTGGAATTAGCTCCATCTTACATGTATCTTCAGTATAAACCTTGAGTTCCTCACGACATTGAAAGAGCTTTGTCAGCAGGGATAGAAAATGTCAGGAAAAGGCCCAAAGTAGAACTGCACCAAGACTGGGCTTTGTGTGGAACCCTCTGTTGTGAGGGAAGGTGAGGTGCTCTAATCGCTGCTCTGGGTCAGAGAGAAACATTTTCACAGAATCCTTAAGGTTGGAAGGGATCTTTAGAGATCTAGTCCAACTCCCCTGCACACACAGGGTTGTTTTCTCTTACGTAGAGTCTGCCCAGCTCAGCTGAAATGGCTGAGCATGGTAGCAGAATTTCAGGAATATGAGGGTGTTCTGTGGTGAAGGCCACGACTTCCATGCGCCCTGAGACTTTCCATTGAGGGTCTTTCTCTGGATTGATGTCTTGATACCAATGCTCTCCCTAAAGTGAAGCCTGAGCATCTGTGTTTTTAGGCTTTGGACTTCAATGTCTACTTGTTTTGTGGTGTCTGGTATGAACCATGTTGTCTTTATTTACAGACAGGTTGTGATTTCTTAGCTGCAGTCCAAGTTAATCCTATGTTTGGTGTGTATAAATGCATGTTCAGATGCTGTATTCTAAGTAATAGTGTACAATAAGTATTCAAAATTAGCAAGTACTTTTGATGTTGGTCTGTTCTAATTCCTGTAGAATAGGAACAAATTACCATGTTTTCAGATGATGCTGTTGCTCTTTGCAAAGCATTCAAGTGCTGTATTGCGTATGTGTGCTGTACATTAATGTCCTTGATGGATACAGTGCAGTAATGTATGCCTTATCTGCAAGGAAAAATAGTTTTGGTCTCAGTATAAGCTTTGAGTTAGTTTTGCATAGGGAAGAGCAGGATTAGAAATATTGAGTGTAAGAGTCACCTCCGTGTGCTCTGTGGCTGATCCACAGCGTGAACCCGACAGGGCTAAGCAGAAGATTTCCTTCAAAAGCCCATTTTTGATCCAATGCCTCACATGAGCTTAGCTGCACCTTTGAACAGGGTCCTCACTGTGGTTTTCTCCCACAGGTAGATACTGTCAGACCCAATTTTGATGTGGTTAGGCTGTAGTAAACACTAGACTTACTAAGGTGGGATTATGTGATTGCAGCTGTTGGAAGAGGGACCGTGTTCCCTTCTTTTATCCGGCTGCTCATCCTCAGGGTAAGGTGAGGAGCAAGACAGTGATGCCAAAGGCCCTTGGTAAATGATTGTGCTAAAAAACTTTCTAGACTCAAGCCCTTTATGCACATTTAAATTTGTGTCAAATTTTGTTAATTATGTGAAATCCGCTTTATATTTCAATTTCTTTTCTTCCTGTGGATCCCTTTTTCAAGGTCATCTGTAAGGCTTTCATATATTTACTACGGTAACTTTATGCCTTTGGAAATTATTAAAAGGTAAAATTTTCCTTACCTCTAACTGAAAGTTCAGTCTATCCTTTGGAGGTTTTTAAAATTAGAATTGAAACTTAAAAAAAAGGAACTTGAAGGCAGGAATCTGCTTTATACCTAGATAATTAGGTAAAAGACTGTGGAAAGAGTTGAGGTTAAAGAGACTGTTCTTGAATGATGGGAGATGTGCCTCTGAATCTCGCTTTATATAGTGGTTATGAATTTGCAGGCATTGGCTATCTTAATGCAGAAATGATTTAATAACGATAACTTTCTGTTTTTATTTTGTTCATAATTTATTTTTTGTTGCTTACTACCCTATTGATTATATCATTGTGTGAGACATTTCTCATATTGAAAGTTGGTTTAAAAAGGGCATGACAAGTTTGATTTATTGGTTTTGCCTGTTTGTTTTGCAAGAGACGTGGTCTGTTTCAGTAGAAAAGAAATGTTTAGAGTAATGATTAAGAAATGCACAAATGCTGCCATAGAAGTCTGTTATAGACTTTGGGAAAGCTGCAGTTGGCTGCTGTTTTTCTCCCTTCTTGCTCCCTTTCCAAAACTGTTATAAAATGAAACTGTAAAACTCGTTGTTCTCTTATGCTACATAGGCCATAATATTATTTATCAGGTGGATGTTACTGTATTGTCAAGTTAAATGCTTTCCTTTGGAACTGCTTCCTAAAACTTTTTTAAAAAGTTGACATGTTCTAATGTTACTTCTTGACGTTCTTCCTCATGTTGTATAGATCTTGTTTCGGACAGTGAAATGGTATTACTGACATGACTGTGTCTTATGTTGAGTGGTACTAGCAATTAGAAATACTGGTAGCAGTGAGAAATTATAATTTTTTACATTTGTTCAAACTTGTGATTGAACAAATATCACTTTTTTTAATTTCCAGGATATATTTATGTTCATAACAAGGCAACTTAAAGGTTTAGAAGATACGAAAAGCCCCCAGTTTAATCGCTATTTTTATTTACTTGAGGTGAGTTTCATAATTTCCTGTTTCCTAAGTAAGTTTAAAAACTCTATACATTTAAAACTTACTATGTATTAACTACTTCTCTCTCCCTTTTTGTCCCAAACAGAATATTGCTTGGGTGAAGTCTTACAACATATGCTTTGAATTAGAAGACAGCAATGAAATTTTTACACAGTTGTACAGAACACTGTTTTCAGTAATAAAGTAAGTATTGTTGTCCTAATTATAATATGTTATTGTGTATGTGAAGTGGGATGTTTTGAACATGCAACTTCAAACCTATTGTGTGGCTGTAGCATTAACAAGAAGGGCTTAGTTCAGATAGCCCAGTAGTGGAGGCTAAATAAAGGTAGCAGCCTAAATGTGGCAGACTTCTGTCACAAAAGCAGGCAAATTTCTGCCTGTTTTAACTAGTGACAAGATTAGCTGCAAGAACCTTGTTTTACAAGGAATTTACTATGTCTCTTATTGCATTTACTTTGCTTTATTCTTAAAAAGCCAAGTGGATGGTGCAATATGCAGTTCATGAGGCCCTCATAATTTTATAGCAAGAATACTCTGAGTTCCAGAATGGAATTCTGGTTGGAAGGGTTGGAGGGGACCTCTGGAGATGGGCTTGTCTGCTTGAAGCAGAGTCAGCTGGATCAGGACCTGGAGCTGTGCCCAGTTTCCCAGGAATCCTGTCGAGATCTGAGGATTTCCATAACATTTCTGGGGAAACCTCTTCCAACGTTTGATCACTTTTCCAATGAGGAAGTTTTCTTTCATATGTTTGAACAAAATTTCCTGTAGTTGAACTTGTGGCTTTTGCCTCCCATCCTTTCCCTGGCTCCTTTTGCTGGCTTGTCTCCCATCAGGTATTTACACACAGTGATGAGATCTCCTCCTTGACTGCCCATGTCCTGAGCCTTCCAGGTTGAATGGTCTCAGCTCACCCTCAGGAGAGGAGAGGAGTATACCAATAGGCCATATTATGCTCCAATGTTATTCTCTTAGGGACAGATACAGTCATCTTTCAATATAATAGTAAATGGAGAGGAAAGTAAAATTAGAGTAGTTTGGGAAAGTGGAATATACGGTCCGGAAACCTGAGTAGTTTGACTTCTAAAAACACCTCTTATTTGGTTATTATGCTCCAGTGTCGTTCAGCATTATGTTGGTGAGTGGAGTGGAAATTGTACTTTGTATAAATATTATACTAAATTCTTGTTTTTAATTTCAGCAATGGTCATAATCAGAAAGTGCACATGCACATGGTTGATCTTATGAGCTCTATTATCTGCGAGGGAGATACTGTGTCACAAGAACTTTTGGATACAGTGTTAGTTAATCTAGTGCCAGCACACAAGGTAAGACTTAACAGTGATTTAACTCTCCAGTAATCATGATAAAGGTTTATCAATTATATGTATTTAGTTATGTAGACTTCACGCAGAGAATAGCTATAACAAGTAAATTCCTATTATCTCCTTTATTTAAACAGCAATTTCAATAGCAAAGAAATTTTATAACATTTTATTGGTGTGATTCACATGTCAGACTAAATTTTGTAGATAACTAAGCACTTAAATTATGCAGTCATATGAGTTGGCAAACCATTTTGGAAATGTGGTTCGGGCTATTAGAATTTCACAGTAATATGTCCTTTGGAAATTACCATTCTAAGTGTGAAGCGTGGGGAGAGGTTTTGTAGTGGGTGATTTACAGTTAACTCTAACTGACATGGTTTCAGATATGACAGTGACTTTGTGTCGCTGGAAGCACGCTGGTGTGTGTTTGATGTAGCTATAGAAGTAACTGTGTTCAGAAAGTGTGCTGCAAGAAGAGCCAGAGTGATGGGAGGCTTGCCTTAGTAAGTAGTATGAAGAGGGAAAAATGTCATTCTAGTGACCCAAGAAAGAACTTCAAACTTTCTGTGTCATGACATTTTAGTTAAAAGCAAGGAAATCTCACTTGTCTGTTCAGGAAAATGTTTGGATTCTACTACAATCTCTTGGGCTACAGGTTAAAACTAGTGAATAGATACCTAATGGATGCTGGCTGTGCTCTGACAGCACTCTTCCTGAATGCAGTGTTCGTGTGTGTGTGTGTGTGTGTGTTCCTTTTTTTTCTCTTTAAAGTTGAATTTGGAAAAGAGTTGAAGTCTTTTTTTGTTTGTTTTTTTTCTTCTTCCTCCCCTTCTTGAAGAAATTGAAAGGCTTTTCATAAGATGCCCTTGAAAGAATGTAGGTAGTGGTATAACATATACTTTGCCAAAAGTCACTAAATTTTGTCAATGGGAAAAAAAACCTAAGCTGTTTGTTTACTATGCGGGACTAGTTGTGCAATACTGGCCAGGGGCTTGCTTGATCAGAAAGGTTTTGTGCCTTCAGGGATCCTAGTACTCCTGCTAGTAGTAGTGTCAAAGCCAGACAGAAATTTACCCACCTAAAACTCAGGATTACAAAGTAAAGCTAGACTACGACAAACATAACTGTGTGAAATGTGTTACTATGTATTTTTCAGTTGTTACAAGTTTGTTGTTGTGTAGAACACAGGACATAGTGTGTCCTGTGTTCTAATTGATTAGATAGTAGGTTTTTTTTTGTTTTGCTTGTTTTTAAGTGATTCAGGCTTAATAAAGCGACTATAAACTGGGGAACTTTTGTGTGATCAGATTAGATATAACATTGAAATAGTTCTGTGTTACAGCAGATTTAAAGCTATTGATTAGGAACTTGTTAACAGGATAAGGCATTTTGACTTTTCATTTTCTTCTGTGATGCAAACTTTGACTGTATGGACGGAATACTAGTCTATGGTCTGTAAGTGAAGTTAAAGAACTGAAATAGATTCATAATCTTGATTCATGTTCTGAACACTTTTACCTTTCCTTTCTATGTTTTGTCTTTTTACCTTTTGCACCTAGTGGAAAGAAGCTTCTTTTTTATCCTTCTTGCTTCCTCTCAGTATCTTTAAATTAATCTTTTGATTAGTGTGTGTTAATTGAAGCCTTGGGAACTCACACATACAGAAAGTGTTCAGATAAAGTTATATTGGAAAAGTAGGGTAATGAAGTCAGAATAGGAATTTCTCAAGCCTTTTCCTTTGAACCCAGAGCTGCAAGGTACGTAACGGTAGGGGCTGCATTGCCAAAAACTGGGTGTTAGGTGACTTGGCTGCCAAAAAAGGAATTTCTAGAAATCAGATTCACCACCAAAATGGCATAATGGAAGGTTATGATGAAATGGCAAGTAGGAAATTTGTGTCTAGCTGAAAATTCTGGTTGCAGAAAGAAATATCGTTTATGGAGTGGAAGAAGTGTAGATTTCTTATTGAGATTTGAAAATTATCAGATTGAGAGATTCTTTTTTTAAGATTACCAAGCACATGGTGAGTGACAGAGGTAAGTAGTGCGTTTTCAGTACAGCCAAAAGTGCAGTAGAGACTGCAGTGCACCTGTGAGCTGAATGCCTCTGTTCTACGTAGTAGTGATATGGGTGATATAACTTCTGGTAAATAAACAATAATATTGACTATTGGCAAACGCTTCTGAGGCTGAAGACTTGAGGAACTTACCTATGTACTTTATCAAGAGCAGTCTGTAAATATTTATTAGTTATTAAGAACAGAAGCTTTGGACAGCTCTCTAGTTATGAATCCTGCTGCCAAGATTCAGTAGTTTTACTTCAAAATCAATATTATAATAGACAAATCAATAGTATGTGAATATTTTTAAGAGTAATGGTAACTAACTTGGACAATATATCAAGGGTGAAGTCTTTACTGCTCATACCTTTTAAAATTAAGGTCAATATTTATAGAAATACCAGATATAGGCTTTTCTTGTGTGTCTATGGTGCTAACTGGTGTAGAACTGAATGTCAGTGACTGATGCTCATGTCAAGTCAATTCCATGAGCGTGTGCCGGCCAAAGCAGATGTCCAATAACTCAATAAAATGTCAAACCTCATTTCCTCACTGTGTGCCCAGCTGTTAATTTCTCTGGTCTTTAATAGTTTCCTTCATCTTGTGGTTTAGCTCTTGGTTTCTGTGATCTCCACTATGATTCTGTGAATAGGAGTGTGTATAGAGGGAATGACAAAAGGAAAAACCAAGGAAGAAATCTGAAATGAGGGAAGTGGAGGTCAGCATAAAAATGCAGGCATGAAGCAGCATGAGTACTTTTCCTCTCCCTTTGGTCTTGTCTGTTTAAATTGTAAAGGCTTCATGGCCAAACCTGTAAACAATTTCTGTAAAGTCTTTCGGAAAGTAAATTGTACATTATTTATTTGAATTTTTGCAGACTGTTCCGTTTTCAGGCTCAGATGTACCACAGGGAAACATGCTTTGCATTTCCCACGTGCTTTCCATGTTAATCTCCCTCAAAGTGATACTGACAATTAAATTCCTCACCTGTCCTTATTACAAGCTTGCTTAATAATGAGTGTTATCTGCCGTGGCAGCTCTTCAGCTAAGCCTGCTCTTTATTGTCAGCCATCCTTAAAAGCCCCTTCTGCACCCGCACCCCTGGATCTAACAGATCTGCAGAACCTCTTGAAACTGCTTTATGAAACTCTTTTGAATACGGGATCTGCTGCTATGCTCTGTTATTAAAACAAAAATGAATACCTTTACAAATTATGAGGAGATATAGTGTTAGAAATTACATTTTGAAGATATCTTAACCAGATGAGCAGAAAAAAAAAGACTTAACATTTAATTTTACTCTTAAAGATATATGATTTTTTTTTTTCTCTTTTTGGGTGGGGAGAAAGAGTCCTGGGTTTAATCGTACTCATCCTTGAAGAGAGAATTAACAATTTACTTGGTAGCTTTGAGCTTTGTGGAACATTGAGAGGCATTTGAAAAAGACCTAAGACTATTATTGATCTACATTCTGCCCTCTTCTGGGTTCTTTGATTTGTCCTGATCAGTCTATTTTATTTTTGCGTTTTCCTTCAAAATATAATAGTCAGGAATGGTTTCTTTAAACAATACCGGAATTGGATAGTTTTGCCTCTGTCCAATATGGTGTTCATGACACTTATCCCTGCTGGGTGTTCATTTGCCTTTAGGAACATCCTGAGTGAGATGGTTGGCCCCATCAGTGAGGGGTTTTTCAAGTCTTTTAAAAGATCTTCAAGCTCATGTCTGTCTTTCTCCCCTTGCTCCTCAGTGTATGGAAAGAGTGAACTGTGGATAACTGCTTAGAAATATATGCAGAGAACAGCATTGTTAAATTAGGTCTTCCATACAAGATATGAAGTGTTTTTATGGGTATTATGTTAACAAAAAGATGTTTTTGACCTTTCTTGAAAGGCCTTTGAACCTGTTTGCATTTGGCCTGGGTTCCTTGTGTTTCATTTGAAGCAAGCCAGTGCTGCTTTTTCCTTTCTGCCTTTCTAGATGGGAAAAGGGAGAAGAAAACTTTCTCCTGTATATGCATAAAATCTCTCCAAGGCTTTCTCAGCATTGGTTGTCAAGTTTGGCCTCTGGATATACTAGGACCCTGGAAGCCAGTGCAACTAAATCAAATTCAGGAGACATGAAGAAATCTCTAAGTTTCCTTATCTAGCTGTGATCAGAACTGTGTTTTTCTCAGCATGATTTGTGTGTCTCTCTAATAACTGAATGCAGGGCAATGCAAATACTTTATTCAGTGTTACAAATATGCCTAGAATTAATCTAGGTGCAGATTAAGGCATTGGGAGGTGTTTTCCCTGGCCTGTAGTAGCTTAATTACGTGAGAGGTTTTCATTTTACTACTTTTTTCTCTTTGCTAGTAGTTGTGTAGATAAAATTATGGCAACTTTTTTAATATCTGCAGCGGTGTGAAAGTTGAGAGCTGAAAATGCAAGAGTTTTGCATTGGAGCAGAGGTGCCTGTTGCAGCTTTGCCCTGTTAGCCCTGCAGACCAGACTTGTTTTACACCAAAGTCGGATCTTAAGATCTGGAGCTCGTTCTTACGTGGCTGAAAGCAGCTTTCTGTGTTTTGGTGCGGGGGGAGCTGTGGAATTTGAGAAGGATCAGAGCAATAACTGAACATTTCTTATTACTATTTGTGCCTTTTATTTCCTGAATAGCACAGGTCTGGCTAAATAACAGAAAGGAGATGCTGCAGGTAGAAACCTTCTTACATGAGCTGCAAGGGAGAACCCGGCGTGCAAAGACTTTCTGTGGTGGGCACTATACAGCTTTGTGAACAGGCTGTGCCTATGGTGCTACTCCCCTTCAGAAAAGGAAAAATAAATTACAAGAGCCAAAATTAACACATATACTGATATATTTTTCCTTGGGAAAAATTGCTTAAGTGATGATTAATGATAATAATGAACAAAAACTTTCTGATGAAAGTTTCTGATGTTGAGCATCTCAGAAAGGTATCATTAGAGGTCAGTCTTAGTATGATAAGAGTCTAGACTCAGCATTTTAAAGCTGGCTTACTCTGTGGCTCAACTTAGCTAATGGTTTAATTTTAATAATTTGGGGCTTTGATTATGATTTGATCTGCTGGAAGGTACTGTGACTTGTTTCTTGAGTGTGATAATGGCAAATGGCTTTTAGAATAAAAGAATTTTAAGTAAGCAAGATCCGTTAAATTACCAGAGGAAAAAACCTGTTGCTGAACTATTTTTTTTTTTTTAACTGTTGCAACATAAAGCCAACAACCTTAGCCTTAATCTTTGTATCTCTTCTATTCATGATGGGTTGTGATGGTTAAAATTCCTTTTTTTTTTTTTTTTTCCTCTGATAGATGTTTTATCCTCTAGGAAAAAGTCAAGGTTTCACATGCAGCTTTTTACAAAAACGTAGAATTCATTCTAGTTTGATTATTATTTAATAAAGTCTTTCCATGTTAGCATGTACATATGTCTCCAGTATCTTTCCAGAACTGGAATTTTTATTCACCTTCTGCAGTGGCTTTGATTGCAATGAACTTTTCACACAGACTCCTCATAGGATTTTGACTGCAGGCCTCGAACTTACTGCTCTCAACAGACAAATCAGAAACTTCTTTTGTTTTATATCAACAGAAAGCATTCATTTCTTCCCTATGTTATTTAGCAGCCTGCATCCCTGTGTACAGTTTTTAGGACTGCAGACGTGATCTTCCCCATCCTTTTGCAAACTTTATCTTGCTCTTTCAGGTAGCTGCACAGAAGCAGAGTACGTGCACGCAAGGAAATGCTCTGTTGTGGCTGTAAATGCCTCTGGTGTTTTACAGGGCTTTGCTGGTAGCTGGGGAAAGTGATAAGGGGTGGCAGCAGGATGCAGGAATTCACATTGTTGGGTGTTGGGCTCAGAAAGGCGCCAGAAAAATAGGCCCTTATTTGCCAGAGAAAACTCTTTTCTCAGTTTTGTTAATGGAGATTTCAAAGCCATTCTGAGTAAAAATAATATTTGGAGAGTTTATTTGACTAGATTATCTTCACAATGGAATATTAAAAAAAGAGACTCTTTATTTAAGTTTACCACATGTTAGTAAATGAAATTATCATTACATGAAAGAATCATGTTTATTTTTAAAATTAATATATGTACTTTTTTGTTTATCTTTCAGAACCTAAACAAACAAGCCTATGATTTGGCAAAGGCTCTGCTGAAGAGGACAGCTCAAGCGATTGAGCCATACATTACTAATGTAAGTGAAGACTGTAAACAAATATGGAAGAGATCAATTTCCAAAGATTAGACTGTCTTTTCTTTTTTTTTTAAGACAGTAGTAGTAAATGACATATGTTCAGATAAGCCTGGGTAACTTTCAGAAGCTCTGTATCTTCTAGGAAATAATTGTTATGTTAATGAAATGCTGCCCAGCTTTGAGTCTAATATTTTAGTGTGTAGAAGTTATTAAGCTATGAACATTTTGACTTCTGAAATGGAATAAGCAGTTTACTGTGTGCTTTCTTGGGGGAATCTTGCGCTTAATTCTTCTTTGATGTGGTTGAAAGACTTAAGTGTACTTATATGTATCAAGGATAAAATGGCATCCAAGAATGGAGAGTAGGAAGGAGAAACCATGAATGGACTGAGCAGCAGCTGAGTTCAGTGAGAAGCCCTCATAGACATTGCAGGAGAGAAAATGGATGGAGGAAGGAAAGGTCAGATGAGAATTTTCTCAGTTAAAGTTACCGAGTGTTCCAAGTTCAAGTTCCTGAACAGAATAAACTTCCTGTTCCTTCCCCTCCATCCCATGTTAACCTTTGGAGTGAAGGGCTTAGCAGGTCTTATTGCAGCTACATCAAACCTTAAGGAAGGGCTTAAAAGCAGTGGAAAATCTCTGATGCTTTTTGTTGCGCCATGGACATTACAAGTCTGAAAGCTCTGGAAGCAAGTACCTTTTAAGGTTAAAATAGTGTCTTCTTCAAGTGAAAACTTGCATCCCAAGCATGTTGGTCGAACCCACTGCTGTGCACTGTAATGCTAGATTACAAGGGGATGAGGTTTTGTGGTCCTAGGATGAAGCACCATAAGAAGCTGCTCTGCAGTAAGAATCTTCTCCTGTGAAGAACGTGTGCCCACGTTCCTCTGTTCTTGATTACCCGTGAGACTCTGCTTGCTTTGCTTTAAGAGTGGCTTTATTTCTTAAAATGTACTGGGCACAGTAGGATTTAATTATCCACCTGGAAACACTTACACTCTAGGCAACTGTGTGTTCACCAGTGACAGCAGAACCTTTCCTCCCAGTCAGTGAGCAGCCTTGGCTTCCAGGGAGCTGATGTGTTTATCAGTCCTTGCTAGTCAGGATTACTAGGAACTGCCGACTTTTTTTTGCTGTGCCACCTGCTGGGATTCACTTGATAACTTTAAAAATGTGCATTTTTTTCGTTGTTCCCTGTCACCATCCCTCCTTCCCCTGCCCTCTCCCTGCCCTATGCTTGCAGTGTCTTTATTGGTCTGATTAACTTTGTCAGGCACAGAGTAGTTAATGTTCATCTGTTGATATCTGACAATAAGAAGCTGCAGTGCTAGTTAAATGTGTTCTGCCACCTCACTTGCATGTGGAGATAGTCTAACTTATTTAGTCACATAGCTTAGCTGCACTTATTTTAATCCAAAAAAAGGACAACTTTTGCAAATTAGGTCTTTTCTGCTAGGAATAGAAATGAGTAAATTCCAATTAATTGCTCCATTCCCCTTTATTGTCTAAGTATGTTGTAGAAAGTAGTGTGTAATTAATACTTGCTATTAGAAAATATTTTCTGCAAGAGAAAGTGTGAAGTTTGCCTCAGACCCATCAAGATTATGCAGAAAGAATAATTGCTTTACGGCTGTTTTGCACTGCTTATAAATATAAATTCTGGCATAGTCAGTTATTAATTCCTACGCTTCCACTTAAAACTTCTTAAAGTGTCAACTGAGTCGTGTGGTAATTAGCCAGTTGTTTAAGTCTTGCTTTGACTAAAAGGTTAGAATGCTTTTAAAGTAAATTATTGTGCTCTATAGTGAAATAATTTAAAATACAGTCACATTATAAAAAGATCTGACTGCAAATCTTCTAAGGCTGTGTTGCTGTTTGAATTGTAATTTGTAAGTTTGCTGTGGTAAACCAAATGTCACAATTTGGTGTGCTTTACCTGTAATTTGAATATAAAATAGAATAATATAAAGTTTTTGCCTTCTATTACTGTGAAGAAATACATTATTACATAAGATAGGTAGATTTTAGTGGAAGTAAAGCTTAAAATCTAGAAGACTGTGTATGTTCTTGATATTGATTATATATTCTGTTTTACTTTGCAGTTTTTCAATCAAGTTCTCATGCTTGGGAAAACATCAATTAGTGACCTGTCTGAGCACGTGTTTGACTTGATTCTGGAGTTATACAATATCGACAGTCACCTCTTGCTTTCTGTTCTACCACAGCTTGAATTCAAACTTAAGGTAATTGCTTTTTATCTATGTTTTAAATAGATGGAGAGTATTTGTTTTGACTGTTAGTATGCTCTTATACTGACAAGGTCACCACAAACTTTTATGGGTACAAAATTAATGCTAACGTGTAAAGCATCTTTTGTGTTGTTCAGAAAAACTCTCAAAGTACCCAGAGTAATTAGACTTTAGACCCATTAACCTACTGTGTGTGTTTGTGTTCTTGTTTGGGGGGAGGAAAACTAGCCTCCATGTTGATGGAAACTGATGAACAGCCTCTGAAGAGCAGAGAACTGGACTGTGGAAGCATTTCTTGTATTTATTGCTTTAGTGTCTTCCAAGATAAATACATATTTAAGTGGATTTCTTATGTCTGAAGGACAGCTGGTACTAAGACTAAGGCTATTTTAGTAGCTATTCTTGGTTTTGCCTTTCTGTTTTTTCAGAGTATACGGGTCTTCCTCAAGTGGAAGAAGTAATTTTGGTACTCTTATTATTTAACTAATTCTTCATATTGGTTGTCATTCTACAAGGTTTCTATGGAAAAAGAGTACATTCCCTCTGGAAAAGGGAATGTTTTGTGTTACATCCAAGGAATGTGTTCTTTAAGGGCTAATTGGAGCAGGTGATCATTTAAATTCATACTTATTTTTACTATTGAGGATGAATTTCAGGTTTTACAGAATCTATTGCCAGATCTTATTTATTACTGTTCATGTCCCTCCTTGACTTGTTTACATCCCTTCCTGGATTTTTAGATGAGTTGGTTTTAGTGGTTATATTGTCTTGCACATTCCTTTTTTTTCTGAAAGAAGTGGGATTTAATTTACTCCTTGTTTTTTATGTGTTAAGGTAGTCTTTTCTCAGCCATAAATTCTTGGTTTTTTAGATGGAGAAAGATTACCATTTTCACTACATTTCTCCAGTCAAAACTGTTATTCAGGACATTTTAACCTAACTGATGCCACATCCTCTTTCACAGCCATAATTAAAGCAACCTTTCCATCCACCGCAGGTCACTTCAAATTGCAGCTTCTTGGATCATCCACCTGCTGTGGTGCTGCCCTCACACCTTCCTTTTACTCACTGTATTTCTATATTTGAATGCAGACTTCTTGTTCATGTC
>JAUBOD010000824.1:1588634-1605047 GCA_032353885.1 Nothura maculosa | reverse complement strand
GCATACAGTTTATATTTTATTGTATCAAATTTAGAGAAGATGTTTTGCCCTCACATGGTTCCCGTGCAGTTTGGCCTTAAATGGTAGCAAGGGATGAGGAGATTGTGTCTAAAGTCCCATTGTCTGTGGTGTTTTGGCTTACTTTAGTCTGCTCAAAAACACATGCACACACACACACACGCGCGCGCACACACACACACACACACATACAGCAGATATGTTGGACTGTCAGCTGAAATAAGGGACTTTTTCTGGATATAGGAACCAAACACTACCCATTGCGACCGGCGCAGGATGTTTTAATGGCTATCAAAATTATGGAACACTAAGTTTCAGTAGAAATTTTTAACAGATTTTAGTTTTAAGTGCAAGAAAAGGATCTTTAATTAGTGCCCATCTGCCTTTTGAAGGATGAATCAAAGTTCATTACTGAAATTGCCATATTGAGATATACTGTGCCCACTTCAACAGGAAAATATCCTTTTAATAATGTGCTTCCCAAATGGCCCTGCCTGAACTACTACTTTTTGAACTTTTCCTCCCAAGTGTGGTTAGCATTTTCTTTCTGTCATCTTGACTTCCCTTGTGATTCCTGGGAAGCCTGTTTCTAGGTTCAAGAATAGTGGGGTGTGTGGGTTTATTTATTTATTTATTTATTTATTTTTTTTTTAATATAAATGATTAATCATTCTTTCAGAGTTCTTTTTCTGGAATGGAAATATGTGAGTAAAATAGTTAATACAACTGTTAGAATGACCAACTTCATACAGCCTTTTTTCTTTTACTACACAGATTTTATCAGTAATATTTGAATTTGTTGCCTTTATTACAGCCACTGCATAAGAGTTTGGACCCAAGCAATTTTGAGCATCTCATTACACCGCTGGTTACCATTGGCCATATAGCCATGCTAGCACCTGATCAGTTTGCTGCCCCTTTGAAATCTTTGGTTGCTACTTTTATTGTTAAAGACTTGCTGATGAATGACAGGGTAAGTATTTCTTGCATCTTGTCTTCAGGTTCCTCTTTCTCTGCTAGAAGATGATAATCAACATGTCAAGTATCTGCTTCAAAACAAAACTTAGACTTGCTGCTTTCCCCTTTTGCATATATTTGTCTCTGATTTCCTGCATGTACTGTTCATATCAGCTGAGAGCCCACAGTACAGAAGGAATGGTAGTGCTAATGCTGCAGTCTTACAAAAACATCAAGTTAACTAGAATTGATGCCCTGCCCTTTGTTAAAACTGAGAGAATTTGTTCTTGACTTTGTTTACTTTGTTTCATCTTAAGCAAGTTGTAATTTTTAGGAAGTATAATTTGTTTAACATGCACTATTTTAAATGCAATGCTGGGATTATGAAATTATTTTGATAATTCTGTATTTATAACAATTATAGAGTTAAATACTTAAGTTTGGTCAGCTACCTTTAGGGGAGGTATTGTCTAAAATTATGCCCTTGAGGCGCCTGCCTACTGAATATTGAAAATGAACATTATTTTCAGAGCAACAGCTATTATGCATCTTCAACACCAAAGCCATGTTTTTCAAGAACTAATATTCTTAAAAAAACCACTACTACCAAATTTGCTGGTATTTGAATAGGGAGTTAAGAATATTTACCTCACTTCTGTACTGATCACTTTTGTAATATGCAGAAGCCATAATATAAGCCATAAGGAAGTCTCTGTTGTTTATTGAAGCAAACAAGACACAGGAGATTACAGCAGATTGCAGTGAAGTAACAGCAATATAGTAAAATGTAAACTTTGGTTTAGCTTCCAGGGAAAAAGACAACAAAACTTTGGGTTCCAGATGAAGAAGTTTCTCCTGAAACACTTGTTAAAGTAAGTAGCCCTTTATATCTTCTACCTTTGTGTGTGTAATGGCTAACATAGTAATGTAAAGATTCCTGAAACAGCTGCTTTTCTCTATCTCCTTGTCAGCTTCTAAAAGTTAAAAGGAGAAACTACTTTTAAAGGCTGCATAAGAATAAAGTAATTGGATAGCCAGGAGAGAAGTTTTTGTAAATAAACTCCTACACATGTACCTTATTGAATTTTCATTACATTCCTGTTTGGTGGGGAGCAGTTAAACATGCCAGATATTAAGTATACTCAATGATTTCGACTTAAAAGTTAAGTGTTGTATAAATTTGTTTAAAGTTTATACTTTTCATTGGAATTATAATGACATTATAAAAAAAAAAAAAGCCTTCTGTGGAAAATAAACGCTGTAACTGTTTTGTTTTTAAATCCCTTTCTTTAGAAGGTAGATTCTACATCTAGTCTCTGCAGTTCTAGTTTATGCTTTCACATTTTCATCTGTAATGAGAAAGATGCCCATCTTTGCAGCCTGCTGTTTGAGTTAAATGTAGCAGCAGTTTCATCTTGCGCCTTTTTTGTAGAGTTGCTCTGGCACCTTTAAGCTCTGTACCTTCTCTCACAGGTTTGTTAAACTCTTCCTAGTGTCAGAGCGCCTTGCCTGTCAGTGCAGTGAGTTTTCCGCTTGATTCAGAACTCAATTTTGGAAAAATTCAGTTGGTTTATTAGTTCTTTGATCATCTGACTACAGCGAGGCTTATTTTCCTATTTGTGCGGTGGTTGCACATTTTAGAAAGAAATGATCACAACCTATAATTTTCGCTGGCACTTAAAAACACCTGGTTTGAGTTGCATCCTTTATCTAGTATGAGGGGAATTATTTATGACCTATTGAATGGTTGTGTTCATTGTGGTACTTTGGCTTTCCTGTTGTTTCAGTGTTGTACAGAATCTAAACCTTGAATTTTAATTTTAGAGGAGAGTTCTAAGCTCATGGGGAGTAAATTGGAACAAAGAGAGTTTCAGATGGAATGTTAGACTGTGCGCTCTGATGGTAAACTAGGATGAAGGAGGAAGAGAAGAACAAGCTGGGAGTGCTCAGGAGCTGACCAGAGAAGTCCTGGTGCACCTTAGTGCGGGAATGTGTCCTGGCTGGTCCTTTGGGCACCATAGTCCTATGTTAGTGCAACTGGAAGTTGAGCCGACCCAATACTGTTTACTTGGCTATCATGTAGAGTTAGCAGGTTGCTCTCCTCCAAAAATGGGCAGTAGTAACGATGCTGTAAGTGGTTGTGGCAGTAAGAAATTCAACAGGTAAACTGTGGAAAGAGCAATTATTCAAGTAAGCCAGATCATTTTGTTGGAAGTGGCAAGCTGTCTCAGTGGAAGATCCTTTGAGTGTTAGGCAAAAATGAGCTTCAGTTCTGTTCATATACAAACTGCATGTGAATTTTGAGCTCTTGAGTGACTGACATCCTGCCTGCTGATGGTGTTTACAAGTGGATTTAGTACCAGAGTAGCTGAGTTGCAGTGCTAAAAATCAACTCACAGTTGATAACTGAAGAACTTTGAGATCTGAAGGTGACCATTTTGATCATATAGTTGATCTCTTCCACATAGTAAACTGTAGAGCTTCAGTAATTTTACAATCTCAGGTGTAAACATATTGGAAATGCCTTTTCTGCTAAAGAGAAAATTCTAAGATAAGGTGTACAAAAATATCTGTTTAAAAATATCAAATGACTTAATCAGCCATGAGATTCCTTCCAATCCTAGCTTCTATTTTTTTCTATATCATAATTTTTGCAGAACTCTTGAATTCTCTTTTTTGAATAGCATTTCTTTTCAAGGGTGTCTGCCTGATTTGGATAAACATTTTTGTCTAGTTGTAAGACTATACTCTTCCATTAGTGTTTCTCCTCTCAAATATGAGTATCTAAATCCTTTCATTCTGTAATTTTCCTAAGAAGAACTTAATCTTCAAATTCATGCTTTACTTTTGCTAAAGGAGTATTTGAAATTCTTTAGTGTTTCATAATAGCTGGATCCTTCTTATTCTAGAAGCTTCTCTCAAAATACTTAATGTTTCCTCTAGAAAGGGACAGCTTTCCAAAGTAGGAGACTTGCAAGGCTTTTCTTTAAATAGTCATGAAAGAAGCACAGTTTCAAGACATGGTTGTCTTTGATATAGGTTGATAAACAGTTGGAATGTCTATGAAATGTTTGTAATGTATGTCCTAAATAATTTTATGTCTAAATATTACCTATGTTATGAAAAAGGGGCTTGTTTAAGCACAATACATATATGAAAATATCTTTTGCATTTTTAATTCATTTTTGATTCTTTTGGGGGAGGCCTAACAAATGCAGATTTTTTTTTTTGTCTCTTCTGTAGTATTTAGTAGCTACATTGTCAATTAAGATGTTTTTCATGGGACAGGATCCAATTGATTTAATTTTTCAAAATAAAGTATTTAAACTTTGACTAGAGAATGATTTTCATTTGCATGAGACTTTTGGTAAAAACTTTCTTTGTGAGAGTTTGTCTTGGTAATTTTTCAGTACATGATACAATACTTTATAGTGTTTTGCAGCTTTCACAGGCAGTATTTTCAGTAATAAAAGCTACTAGGGAAAATGCAGCATGATTAAGAAATAAATTATTTTTAAAATAAGGTACATAATGCGATTCCGTTCTCCTGTTTCTCAATTTCTTGCAGATTCAGGCTATCAAGATGATGGTTCGATGGTTGCTAGGAATGAAGAACAACCACAGTAAATCAGGAACATCTACTTTGAGGTTGCTAACGACAATATTGCACAGTGATGGGGACTTGACAGAACAGGGGAAAATTAGGTACATAACAGATGGTAACTTTTGGATGTCTCAGATGTTGGGAGAGAATGCACACATTTTAGTCATAATAGTACTTAAATTATTATGCTGCTTAACAATTTCTATACATTTCATTTAATTTTGTAGGAACTAATAGCAACCTGGACCGAATTTCTACATAAACTTCAATGTTAGTTGTTTTTCTTAACCCTGTATGATATAGCAGGATTTGTGTCATCTTTGCTTCATCCCCTTGTTTGAAGGGCTACTATATTACTATATTGCAAGGATAAACTGAGTCATTCCGTCTTTCCCGCTGTAAATTGGTTTTAAGTTTTTAATGCATCTTGCCCTTCCTGATGGACAAATTGTGGCATGTACAAAGGCTGCTAGGGAGGCCTTCTAACAAAAAATAATAGCATATTGCAAGAAAATAGGTGGGACATCTAATAATGCCCTTCTGCTTGAAGGGCAGCCTCTCTTCCTTTGGGAACATTAAAAGGGAAAGGAAGAAGGAAATATATGAAGATGATCAAGTGTCAAGATAGAAATTCCTTTTAGCTGTCCACTAGACAGTATAAAGTTTTTTTGTGGTAACTTTTTAATCCTCTGCTGCAGCACAAGTGAGAAGCACAAGTTGCTAGTCATTACTGATTGCCAAACATATCAAAAATGTGTCTCTGGAAGCTTTTTTGATGTGGAGTAGCTGGATTGTGTCAGTAAGAGTAAACAGTGAGTCAAGTTAGTTTATAAGCAGGGGGGAGAGCCTCTTCATAGGTACCTACATAAAAGTGCAATTAGTTTGATCCTAAGGACTGATGCCCAAGGAAAGCCCCCTGCTCCTCTGTTTTTTCCTGTATTTGGCTTTTTGTTCCTCCCCAGCTGGTCTGGGTTGAAGCTGCTCATGGCGCTGTGGGTCTCTCACCTGCCTTTCCCCTATCCCCTCTCTCACACAGCAGGCCTCTGACAGACCCCTTGTACACAGGGGCTGCCTTCACTTCCCTCACTTTTCTGTCCCTTAGCCTCCATCTCGCTCTGACCCTGCCTTTGTCCCTCCCCTAAACATCCCATGGGAAGTCCTGTGCAGTCCCAACACACTCGTGTTCAATCCTGGAATTCCCTCACCCCCTGACATGCATCTCGCAGTCATTTCTGTAGTTCTCTCCCACCCCTTCCCTTTTCTAAACCTTCTACGGATCATTCCTTCTGTTCAGTTGTCTTGGAGCCCTCTGGCAGGATCAGCAGAGGTGCCAAGGGTTGGGTTTGGGCTTAGGGTACCAGCTAGCTCATGCAGGTAAATTAGCGTGTCTTGTTTTCCCACCTTAATTTCTGTCTGCCTGGGTGGTGGTCTCTTGGTTCCTCTTATCGCTGCCCAGTCTTCATGCTCTAAACGTTAGCCTGTGCTACCTCCACAGGCTTTAGCAGGATCTATTCGGAGTTGTCAAGTGGATCTCCCCTTTCCCAAGCTGGTGAAAGCTGCAAGCTCTGTGCAGCTTGGTCCCCCTATATGAGGGCCTATGGTGCCTTCACTAACAAGTGCTCCCAACACCCGGAATATGAGAGAGCTTCTTCACATGTGTTAGTTCTGCACAGAGCTTCCAGGGGGCTGCCCAGACTGCTTTTCTCCCCCCATTGAGAATATGGTGATGCCTCCTTTCTGGTTACTGCTAAGGTGGTCCCTCCTGTGGAAACCTGATGTTGGTCCTTCCAGGTTAGGTGGCTTTGGGGGTTAGCACCAAACCTGCTAAGCGGTGCTGGGCTTCATGTCATTCTGTGTAGAATCAGTTTTTGTGCTCATGGCTTTTACTTACAATAATGTGTCATCTGCTAAGGATAGTTCAATTTAGTAAAAGGAGTGGGTTTCAGATGCTTAGTCTCCTGTAGACTGATTATCATATTGCTGAGATCTTGTTTTCAGTGCCATTTGTTTTGGTGTTATAAAATGCTCTAATCTTAGTGTTTCATGTTGTTAGAAGTTTGCAATGCATTTTTTGAGCAATTTCTGGAGTATTTTTCAATCAACTATAAAAATAGCTGCTTCATCTCGCTTTCTAAATCAATACCACTGTACTTTTCAGTGACAGTACAAGGGAATGGGATTTATTAAACTGTGAAGCTTGATTCAAGTTGAGAATCTCAGGTAAAGACAAGACCACATTTGTAAAAATAAATAAATGAAATCATAAACTAACCAACTTGTACTGCTGTTCACATTCTCACTTTGAAGTAATTGACATAGGTGTCTCTGAATTACTTGTAATTTTTAGAGAATAATTGCTTTGAAATGTTGATATGCATAGGTTAAACTTCCTAGTCTCAGATACACTTTATTTTTTACTGAACCAGTTCAAGCTCTCAAGTACCTTCTCAGTCTTTATTTTGGACTTTTGTAAATTAACAAATTTTAGATGTGAGATGGAACTGACCTTGTTTCTGATCAAGTAAACCGGTTTAACTTTGCGTGCCTTCTTTGTCATGATATTTCTACTTTAATCTATAATAAGCATAAAATCAGAGTGTTTCACTACTGAGGTATACCAGCTGGTGCAGAAAGTTTTGGTATTAGACATGAACCTGAACTGAGGTATTTCTGAGATGCTATCTGTATTTTTCTCAAGAAGAAATTTACCAAGAACAAAATGACTTAAAGCTACAAAAGCCAAAGTATTTATAATTCTGTGCTGTGATCTGCTATACTATGTGATATGCAGCAGCAGCAAAGCCTTTAGATTCTGGAAGAGCTTTTGGTCCTGTGGAACATGGATGTTGCTAACAAAATTGGATGCTGGCATCTGTCTTCTATGGAAAAAATAGTTAACTAGTGAGAGAAGGTAGATGATTATGCAGCAGATGGGTTTTCAAGATGCATTTGTTTAGATTATCTTTGCAGCTTGCTACTTTAATTAAGACTAACTATCTCCTGTTCAATAACATCTTTCCCTGTGGTCACACTTCTGTTCTCGCTTCGAATTTCTGGTGTTCAGAGGCTGGAGTAGCAAACTGGAGAATAAATGTCCAAGTCCCCTGCATAGTTCTTGAGAAGCTTCTAGTAACTAGTTAAGGCTGTCATCCTTGGTAATAACTACTTTAATAATGATTAGAAGAATTTGGAAACTACATTTGAATTGGTCTGTGGGGTTTTTGTTTGTTTTTGTTTCCATCTTTAAAACTCTGAATCTTGGAATAACTTAGATTCGAAAGCAATTTACTATAACATTTTGAACAAAAATAATTCTTCTATTAAAAATGAGTAGGATGGATGGGTGTTATTTATTTTCTTAGTCTTTTATCTCTCGTGGGGAATAAGAAGGATCTGACCATCATTTTAATTGAAAGGGACACTCACTGATGACACTGTCTTGTTTCTCCTTCCTGTGTACATGCTTATGGATATTTCTGTGATGCAAATATGACTTATGCTCCTTAAAGATTTGGCCAATTTATGTGAAATCTCTTTAATTCAGTTTTCAGAGTTAAATGTTATCACTGCCAAAGCTGAGTAAGATTGAAAGTTCTTAATTTTATTCTTCCCTTCAGCTTACTCGTTCTGTAAGAGCAGATCATTATTGCTCAATTGTCACTGGGGCACAAATATGTGAATGAATTTTTATTGGCTTCACTTATCAAAGTAGATTCAATTTGAAGTAAAATTTTACATTTAAGAAGGAAAATTTATCATGTACATCTTCATGTCTTATTTGAAAGTCAGTACATCTTTTGTCTTGTCATCTCTTTTATGTATGATTTATGTGTGTTTTTGAAAAGTGTTGATTTCTATAAAGTACTGAGAAATATGTAAATCTTGATGAGAGATTTTTGAGGTTTGAGTATTTTGGATTTTTTTATTGTATCTGCTAACTGCATTTGAATGTATTGAACAGTGGCTTTATTATTGTTGAACTGCTTTATGTAGCGTTTGGATTTAAGACACAGGACTTTCTGTTCCTAAGGGTAAAAGGCAAATGGTTAAGGAGTTAAAAACTATTTATCCTGCCCCAATAAATATTTACTTATAATTATGAATAAATTGTGATTCCTGCTGCAATTTATTAGAGGAAAAAGCTGTATTTACTGCTTCTGAAATGAATAAATTCATAAAATACTTTTTTTTTTAACTGTTTGAGGTTAATGGATGACTATTCATTGAAATGAGTTTCTCAAAAATACTGAACTTTAAGTTTATTAATGCACAGATTAAGTGGATGTCAGTTTGTAAAGACCCTGCAAAGATAGTTTTGATGCTCTGATGGCCTTTGTGAATATGATAGTAGATTGTAGCCCAATCCATTTATTGATCTGAAAAATAACAAATGATTTTGCTATATGAGTATGCACTTTAGGTGAACACGTGAAGTAAAACTACTTGCAACATGTGGAAAAACTTGTATTTCACACCTATTTTTGGATATCATCTTAGAAATACTAAGTTAATTTAGTCCCCTATCATAAAACTTGATTTATCTTTAACACATGTAGAGATACAGCTTACATTTTGAGCTGTCTATGCTGGAATAATTTGGAATTACTCATAAAGGAATATCAGGATATTCTTGGCCACATTAGGCCTCTTGCAGGGAGTACTTGCATTGCCCTGTTGGTACAGTGTAAAGAGCCTGTGGCAACAGCTCCTCAATGTGGTGGCTTAAAAACTGCTTTTGGTTTCAAATTATTTGTTGTTGCTTTGAAAAGGGGAGGAAAAATTCAGACGATATTTTCTGCTCTTAATACTATTTTTCCTCAACAATGCAAATGTAACATGATCTAATTAAGTATATAAATATATATGTGTATATTTAGCTAATTAACCATCACATCTATGTCGTTATTTTGCAGTAAACCGGATATGTCTCGCTTGAGGCTGGCTGCAGGGAGTGCTATTGTGAAGCTGGCCCAGGAACCCTGTTACCATGAAATCATCACCCTAGAACAGTACCAGCTGTGTGCACTAGCCATAAACGTAAGGAGCTGGGGATGAAGGGTAGATACCAGCAAATGTCTCTGTGTGTGCTGTTCATTATGTTGTGCATCCTGCTACTAATCTCTAATCTCATGCAAAACCCTCAGACTTGACATGAATTTGTTTTTCCCATCTTATTAGACAGTTAGGTCTCTAATTCTACCCCAGGTACCAATATGCTCAATATTCCAGTACCATGCAGTGTGGGAATGGTATCTTGAAGTAGTGATGTGTTAGAATACTGAATCAAGGAATTGAACATTCTTTGGAAATAGTATCTCAGAAGCGTTATGACATTATTAAAAGTTGAAACAAGATGATGCAAGTTAGTTAAGACTTGGTGACATTGAAACTTTGACTTCCTGAAGTCTTGGAAGAATATACTTGAGACACGGATGTGCAGAGAGAGTTGCCCTTCTTTAGATATTAAGAGCTAGGAAGGATTTCTCAGTAGCTGCAGGGAGCCACTATATGTGACTTTTGACTTTAAGACCAAGATCAGGGAGAAGTACTTCTCAGAATATAGGCAGAAATGCAGGACTTGTCCATGCTCTTGCCTCATAAACCCTGTAAATTCTTCAGAAATTAATTTTTACCTCCATCCTCTGCCATCACTTCCTCTCCTAATAAGTCTAATAAGTCCAAGAGGAGTAAAGAGATCATGGAGGGATTCACATATATTTTAAAAATGTAGCTCCTATATGAATATTGTTTTTTGGTGAGAAAGTGCTGTTTTTAATTTAATTTTTTTTTAAAATGTATTTAGGTCAGGAAAATCATTCATATACTGGAATAAAGTTGTCCATATTAAGCTTATGTATTGGTTTATTAAAGTGTTACATGTGGCTTTTGAACTCCTGTGTCCTATATGCAAAGAGCATTTCCCTGGTTCCCATATGCCTTGAAAACCTAAGGAAGTAGGACAAAACTTAAACAAACAACAACATAGAAATGAAGCCTAAAAAAATGCATCAGAAATTCAGTGCTAATAATTGAAGATCCTTCCACCACAAAAAAGGACTTCTGCTCTTCATCCTTTTTTTAAGTGATATTTTATGTCAAAACTAATTTTAAATATTTTTACACTTCAGAAGAAAATAGAAGAGGGGAAAAAGCCATGTACTTTAATGACAAATAAGGTCTGTTGTGTTCTAGAAATTAGAAATATCCTAAATGTTAATCTTGCAGTTCTCCTCTGTCAAAAATCCTTTTTCATTATTTGGAAACTCTTCTCAGTATATCAGATATAAGCTCCTTGCCCTCCATTATTTGATTACTCTCTTTTTTCATGTGCACTTCTATTTTCTAGCTATATCTGTCTTAGCTGTTTGTGAATATGGGTATCCACATGCATGAGTTGCCTTCTTTACTACTTGGACTCTCAAAGCTTATCTGTCCTGAACTTTTGAAAGGAAATTTTCACAGATGAGACTGAAATGAAAAACAGTTGATAGGATCATCAAGAATAAGAAATACTTTAATATCATACCTTAATATAGTATCACTCTTGTACCTCTTCTCTGCACCACTGGTGTTTCTTTGTCTTATTGTGACCTTCTCATTTTGTCCTTACCAGAGTTTAGATTCTAAGCTCTATCAGGACAGGACATCTCCCTCCATTTCCCTGTGAGGTTCCCAGTAGATTTTGTGTACTTAGTCACATATAAATAACTTTTCTAGATCTTGATGTTTTCTTTTCTTTCTATGACAGTCCATTAAGTTCAGGCACTCGCATCCAACGTAACTGGAAGCACTGGCACTAATGGAAATTTTGCACTTTAAGTGTTTCTGCATTAAACTCTCATAGGCAGCCATCCAGATATCTGAGTTTTCAGATGTTTGCATATATATGTTTGCTTAGAATGTTTAGTTTAGCCCCTTTATTGAAGGCAGGTATTTCATATTTTAAGGCTGTGTTCCTTTTAACACTTCCTGTGCCTAGTCATCAATCAGAACATCCACACGGTATCAAGGTGAGCCCTGATATGCCGTAATTTGGTTTGTAGCAAGTTTTCTTAAGCAGGCATTTCAGGAAACAGATTAAACAACAGGAGAAGTTTGATTTATTTTTATGGTCTGTAGTTGCTATTCAAGTTCTACTAGGGTTCTTTGCTCTTATTTCCTTTTTTGAGAGTTGCTTTGTAATAGTGTGTGGGTAGTGTAAAATGATTAGGGAGCAGAATGCAATTGTTATTGCTCGTTGCTCTATTAAGGTTGTGCTGGTAAACAGAGAATTTATGATGATTAAATGTGTGTAGTTGTATTGTTTCTAAAAGAAGTTATACTTGGGTTTGTCCCAACCTGTAATCTCATGTGTAGTTAAACTTTCTTCTGCAGAACAAATGTGGGTGACAGCAAAGCTTCATATTGAATGAAATATAAAATAATTGAGCACTCGAGAGCCAAGCACTTCAGTATTCAGCAGACCTTAGTCAGACATAAGATTTAATAAGCTTTACTGTTGAAAATTCTCTTTTAATTGTTATTTGAATAAATCTTCTAGATTGCTTAAGCTTCATGAGTAAAAACATTTTTATGTTTCCTCCTATCCGTTTTGTTCGATTAGGAGAGCAAATAGACGGAACTGTGGATATTGTATGTTGTTAAAAATAGAGGGCTGGCTTTAGTTCGGGCACCGTTTCTATCAGTAACTAGCATCTGAGTTTAAGGTTTTCCTTTAGGAGATGAAGAAAAAGAAAGAAAAATCCCTCCAGTTAGTGGCACACAAGCCTGCTGCTTCTTTAATGTCCCTGCGAGGCTCTGGGTTTAGGTGGTGCCGATGAGCAGGAGCAGAGGGCTCTGTGACTGCAGTAAAGCTGTAAAGACCAGTTATAGAGAGAGGCAATAAGTCCTGAGGGGATGTTACAGACCCCTGACCTTGTAGCCTTGGGTGGCTGCAGCTGCCTCAGCTCTGGCTCCAGGAGACATTTCAGGGCTTCACGGTGGCTCTGTAAAAGGTGGCTCCACCTTGGAGCATGGAGTGGGAATGGGGTCTGAATCCCGTCTCCTGGATGGGAGGAGAGGAGCAGCTGGTTCTAGCCAGCGTGCAGCATCTTTCATCCTGTGCAGGAATTCAGCACATTGCATGTTATCAATGGTTAGATTTTCTCTCTCCACTCATTTGGTAATTTAATGCCTGAAACGCTGTGTTTCTTTTCCTAGTTTTTGTTATTTTTATTTAAATACAATATCTGACTATTCCTGCTAGTGTTCTCCTCATCTTTAGAGGTAGCTTGGCCTCGATTTTGGCTGCTTGGATGTGCCGAGCTGCACGGGTGCTCTCCCCTGACAGGCTGCCTGGTTTTGTGTCTTGTCTCACAGTTGTTTTCTGAGCCAGCTTCTACAAACCTTCCATGACCTTGGATGCTTGGTGCACTGGAGGGCGTCTTGAAATGTACAGATTGGTTTTGTTCGTATTACTTGACTTTGTGTACTTTGACAGCTAGTGCATAGGGGTTACTTGCCTCTGATCTGTGTGGTCTCTCAGGTTTACACATTGTAATAGAAGTGCTTAGTACTCTCTTAAACATATGACCGTTTTCTTACTCTGTTGAATTTTATTCTGTTTCTAATATTAACGGCTTGACAAAAGCTTGTGAAAGTGAGAAGTGGTAAAACTTACTGTTACAATTCTTGTTTTAACAGGATGAATGTTACCAAGTGAGACAAATATTTGCTCAGAAACTTCACAAAGGCCTTTCCAGGCTACGGCTGCCACTGGAATATATGGCCATTTGTGCACTGTGTGCAAAGGACCCCGTGAAGGAGAGAAGGGCTCACGCGAGGCAGTGCCTCGTGAAGAACATAAACGTGCGCAGGGAGTACCTGAAGCAGCACGCAGCAGTCAGCGGTAAGAAGCACAAGTCCCTCTACAATGTAAATGCTGTTGTTAAAGTGTAAATGGGAATAGAATGGGAAAGTGTTGCTTTACCGTTCACATGCACAGAATGGTCCAATGATTTTCACTTAGAGATGTATCTGATGGAAACTGCACATACAGGGTGCATTTTCTTGTGAGCTTGTCACAAGCTGTTCTGAATCCCTCAGTTTTGTTAGGGGTTGTGCACATGTGGAGGTTTAGGTATCAGAAGTAAAGCAGTTGTTCAGAGGCACTGTTAGATGTGGGTACTGTCAGAATGTAGTGATTGTGTTGTAAATGAACTGGCAGTGATTTATTTGAATTCCCTAAATAATATATGACCTTAATGACACTATAATGCATTAGCTGAACTCTTTGAGCTGCTGTCCGGAGTAGCTTCTTGCCTCATGTGTTTTAGGTGCTTCAGGAGGAGTTTATTCCTTTTCTTTGTGTGACAGCAGCCTGCATCATCACCCTCACTCTGAGTTATTATGGACCAGTGTTACTGCCTAACTTGCCTCTTTTGATTTACTCAAAACTACTTACATACAGTATACCCATATACCTAGGTTGTCATATGTTTGAAGCAGACCTTTATGAAAAGCTTAAAGCATTTTGAACAAGTGTTGGGAAGCTCTATTTCTTCTAAAGGTTCCTGATGATTCTTGGCTTGGCTCTTGCATTAAATGAGACATTTTTCTTTTTCTTTATTTTCTTATCACTGGATAGACCAGGCCTATTTTGTGAATTTGTCTCTGATGCTATCAAATAACTGATTTAATTCATCATTTACGAAGCATAGACTTTATAGTAGCCAAAGAGCTTCATACCAATCTGTGTATAGCTCAGTCCACTTTAGAATTTGAGCAGGGAGTATATATGTGGAGAAATCCTTTTATGTGTTCTTAATTAGACTTTTTAAAAAGAAAATATCTCCGTTTTCTCCCTATTCAATAATGTTGAAAAAAAAAAGGAAAAAAAAGTTCAGCAAGTGCCTTTAAGTCATCCTGAGGCTATGAGTCTTTAAGGTTGAAGTCATTTTTCAGCCACATAGGAGGGCTGTGCAGGCATAGCTCTCATGTAACTGAAAGCAGTTGCCGATTTCTTGCTATCATTGGAACAGGTATCGGAAGCGACGCTCGGAGCCGGGCAGGAGGCGGCCGAGGCTGCCTTGCCTGCAAATGCTGTAGGTACCCGGTTAACGTTGGGGTGTTTGGGCTGACCAGTGTGAGCTGTTCAGCAAGCACGTTCTAGCAAAAAAAGTAGCCAAAAAGAGCTGAAGCCTGTTTCTTGTAAGGTAACAGGGTTTGAATGCCTGCCGTGCCTCCTCCCACCTTATCAGCTGTGCAGCAACTTATGGGAGCAATTACTTTAACACATATTTTGAAAAGAATCAAAAAAATAATTTACATCTGCTTTGGTTAATGTGTTTTCTTAATTTATATGTATTAACGTGACTTTGATATCCATGTGGCATATTTCTGTAATGTTTGGATTGGGAGGCTAAATGTCATATTAATTATAAATAGGCACTGTTGTTTGGTTAGTAATGACACTTTTCAATCCAATTTTAGACTAAGTAACTTGATAGAGATGAGAGAGGATTGTGTAAATGGTGTTTTTGACATGCCTGGAATTAATGTCATGTTAAGATTTATTCTTTGTCTGGTCTGTTTGAGTTTGGTTTGCTTGGTTCCAAGTGGGTCTGGAAAACAAGTACTATAGGTACATTAGAAATTGTGTAAGTAAAACACCCCCAAGTTCATAAACTCTTCAAGAGCATTCTACCAACACACCACCACCACCACCAAGTTGAGTCTCACCCAGGACATGTTTAAAGCAAACTGGAGTTATCTGGAGCACTGTGTCCAGTTCTGGGCTCCCCAGGACAAGACGGATGTGGAGCTGCTGGAGAGAGTCCAGCGCAGGGCTACCAGGATGATCAGGGGCCTGGAACATCTGCCCTATGAGGAAAGGCTGCGAGAGCTGGGTCTGTTCAGCCTGGAGGGAGGGAGGAGGATGGGGTGGCCTCTTTTCAGTGGTGGACGGTGATAGGACTAGAGGAAACGGCCACAAACTGAAGCATCGGAAGTTCCACAGGAACTTAAGGAAAATTTTCTTAGGAGTGAGGGTGACAGAGCCCTGGAACAGGCTGCCCAGAGAGGCTGTGGAGTCTCCTTCTCCAGAGATCTTCCAAACCCGCTTGGATGCAGCCCTGAGCCACCTGCTCTAGGTGACCCTGCATGTGCAGGGGGGTTGGACTAGATGACTTCTAGAGGTCCCTTCCAATGTAACGATTCTATGAAGCCAGTTTTACTAATGAACTGAAATCATAGTGATGCAGTTGGTGCCACTTCTTCATTTCTTCTTGTTACACATACAACTCGTGGCTACAATGCAGGGCACTGCTTGAAGGAGTGCAGACTGTTTCACTTAATAGCAGAATGTCAGTTGGAACCTCAGCTGCTTCACCAAATACATTGCATTTCTATTAGTTCAATTTGTGCGTGTGTGTGTGTGTGTGTGTGTATATATATATATATATATATATATAAAAGATGGCTTGTGTTTTATTCTTTGCTTTAAATTTCATGATTTAGGTTTTTGTGTAGCAGATATATTATTCTTGCTCTGGTTGTCTAAAGATGTATGCTTGCAATTGGAACTTGTCAGGGTTTTCTGTGGGCCTTCATTTATATTGAATACCTTCTCTGCTCTCCCTGCTGTTGTGACTGAATCTAAATATTTTATATAGCCTGTGTGTTCTACTTATGCAGACCTTTAAAAATGGAGTAGATTGAATAAGACTTGACTTTGGCATGGCGATTGTGAGGTTGTGAAAATGTGCAACAATCAGGGTTTTTTTTTTGAGATATGCAGTGTCTCTCAAGCACATTTTATGTGAATGCATAAACTGGGAATCACAGTGTCAACATTT
>JAUBOD010000824.1:1575023-1585217 GCA_032353885.1 Nothura maculosa | reverse complement strand
TCATGCTGCTTCCATTGCTTCAAGTGAAGCAGTTTCCTAAAATTAAACTGTTTGACTGTCAAATTCAGAGTACTTGGTAGAGCCAGAGTAGACCGTTTTGTTTCAAATGTCTTTTTTTCTTATTTGAGTAGTCTTTCATTTATTCATTTTATTAATGAAGAGTGCTGTATTTCTCCTTTAGATGCCTGTGGTTCATACTGGAAATATTGATGGCTAAAAATGAAAACAACAGTCATGCATTTATCAGAAAAATGGTGGAAAATATCAAACAGACTAAAGATGCTCAAGGACCAGATGATCAAAAAATGAATGAAGTAGGTGGTATTTGGATTGGAAATTGCATTTAGGTCTGACCTAGTTCTTGAAATGAGTTGCAGTTTTGTCTACTCACCAACTTTAAAATGCCTTTCAGTAAAAATTTATGTGGGAAGTAATACTCTGTGTACTGTAATCATCACCTTTGTAGTTTCAGTACCAGCTTTTCTGTGCTTCAGTAGACTTTGTATACTTGCAAGGAGGTGGTAATTATCATCCTTCTATTTCTGTCTTAGTAATATTGAATAAAACCTCTAAATATACCTAAAATATGATTTTTGCTCCTTATGTAATCAAGCAAAGTACCTTGTGCTTTGTAATTTTTCTAAAGTATGCGATAATACAATTAGTAAAGGAAGAAAATAAATTTGTCAGATATTCCTGATTTATCTTGTATAATGAAGGTATCAAACCCTGATCCTGTTTTAAATTTTTGTATCACATGATATAGAACCTTTTTTTTGTGTCCTTTTTACCTTTTCCACACTGAGCTTTGTTAGCTTTGTCTTCCAAACCACGGAGTACCCCATTCTGGAGCGTGGGGAGAACATGAAAGTTGTCTCTGGATGCATCCTTGTTTCTGTCTTTTGTTTGTTCCTTTTAGTGCTGTGATACACTGCTTAAGATGTAATCCAGTGTTAGTGTTCAAGATGGTTATTTTAAACTGTGCTTCCTGTTCTGTGCTCAAAACCTATTGTTTGTCAAAATATGCAATAAACTTCTAAGGGGTCTTTTGTTTAATTTTTTGATTTTTTTACAGAAACTCTACACAGTCTGTGATGTAGCAATGAATATTATTATGTCAAAGAGCACAACGTATAGTTTGGAATCTCCTAAAGACCCTGTACTTCCAGCCCGATATTTTACTCAACCTGACAAGGTATAGCTCGGAATTTAAGTTTTCTTAAGATAATGATCAATTTTTTTTGTAAGAATGGTTATAATATGCTGTATTGCAGTAGTCTTGTGACTTTAGACTTTTTCCTGCTATAATTTAGTTGAAGATGTGTGTGTCTTCATCTGTATTATGTGTATGTGTACACACATTTGAAAGGAGATATTAATGTTTGAGTTTAACATTTCAGAAGATGATAAAGAATTTTCGTTATATTCTGTGTGAACAATTCAGAACCTACTATACTAATCTTTGGTTTCTGTTGTTCTTCCCTTCTTTGTAGAATTTCAGTAACACCAAAAACTATCTTCCTCCAGAAATGAAGTCTTTTTTCACTCCTGGAAAGGTATGTATCTATCTATGTGGTTTTTTTGCATTTTCTTAGAAAAACTAACCTGTGCAGTGGATTAAACAGTTTGAGATTAAGACCCCACAACTCTGTGGACAGCCTGTTCCACTAAGCCCTTGCTCTCATAGTGAAACAGGTGTGTTTTTTTTCTTAAATTCAGACAGAACTTCCTGTATTTCAGTTTGTGCCCTTTACTTTTCATGCTGTTACTAGGCACTAAAGAGAAAGTCTGTCTGTCCCCTTTATGTGGTGTCTATACACATTGATAAGCCCTCTCCACCACAAGCCTTCTAATGTTGGGCTAAACAGTCCTAGTTCTGTCCTTAATCATCTTGGTGGCCCTCTGATGGACTTGTTCCAGTGTGTCCATGCCTGGGGAGCCCAGCAGTGGACCCAGCACTCCAGGAGTTGCCTCCTCAGTTCGTGTCGAGGGGAAGGACGGGTTCCCTCGGGCTGCTGGCCACACTCCTCTTCAAGCAGCCTAGGGTGGACTTGTCCACAAGGACCTCTCCAAGTCCTTTCTGCAGAGCTGAGTGAAAAAGGAGCAGCAGTATACTTAGACACATAGAACTTTAAAAATTTTGCACTATAACTATACAAGTTTTACTATTTTACGATTTTCCCCCTTTTTTTAACCATTTTACAGTTTTTGCAATGGAAGACTAGTTTGCGTAGACACTAGTGATAAGCAGAGAATGGTGCTACCCCCATCTGAGGGCAAGAGGGCTTTGACTGTGGGTTCTGTGTTGAGGGAGAAAGTTAATATAGGCCTCTCAGGATGGAACTATGAATCCAGGGATCTGAACTCATGCTGCTGAACCTTTTCCTATGTTCTTACCCGTAAATGTTAAGTTCTGAACTAATAGATGTAAATTCTTAACACAACTTGGAGGAAAAAAGACTTTGGAGAAACTATTCTGTGTTTTTCATACTCAACCTTAAGAGTGATATTTTTATTGTAAGTGTAGAATTCACTGTATTAACGTATAAAACCATAATGGGCATGTCCATGGCATATATATCCCAAGAGGAGGACATGCTTTTTTCCTTTTTTTTCTCCAAATCTTGTCAGCTTAAGTCATAGCCAAAATCTAATATTGAAATAGAAAATGGATCCTCTTAAGTACTGTGAAATTGTGTGAATTCTGTGAAAGAGCTCAGTGATAGGAGTGATCATTAGCTCCTTGATGTTTTTGTACATGTGTGCCCTAAACACGTGTCCTGTTTCAGAGTAGCTGAACTGTCTCAGCTGTCATACCAGTTGGTGTCAACTGGGGGGCTTTGCCATGTCAGCAAGGTAGCCAGCTTAAATAGCCTGAGTTCACTGGTATCTGGAACCAATTAACCATTTTTAAATTTATGTATAAAGCCTCAAAATCTCCTCCAGAACATCTGATATCTGAGGTGCTTATTCATTCCTGTTTGAAACTAGTGTGGTTTGCCATTACAGTGAAGCCAGTCTCATGGCTGACTTCCTGGAAGAGCCGTCCTGCTTGTGCTGCTCTGCTGGTGCAGGTGCTTAGCTGATCCAGAAAACAAACTGCTAAAAATGGGGTTTAATGCAAGGTTAGATGAGTGCCCCCATGCCAGTAATTCAGCATAAAGCTTGAGAGTTGGCACTGTGGGGTCTGCTGGTTATTTGATTTCAGCTCTCCAAACTTAACGGCTTCTGTTGTAACTTTGGTATTTAGATGTTTGTCGCTTTGTGTTGTAATTAAGGTACTGATTGCAGAATGTGAAATTTTTGAGTATTTTAAGCATAGCATATGTTATTTCAGGCTAGATATGAAATCTCTAAATGTGTAGATTAAAGGAAATATATTTTTGGTTTCAGCCCAAAGCAGCCAATGTTCTTGGAGCAGTTAATAAGCCTCTTTCGTCAGCAGGCAAGCAGTCTCAGTCCAAATCTTCACGAATGGAAACTGTAAGCAATGCCAGCAGCAGTTCAAACCCAAGCTCTCCAGGAAGGATCAAAGGGAGGTTGGTAGACAACAAAGCAGCTTTGATATTTCAAGTATTTGTAATGGAAGCTTTATATTTCTATAACACTTTATAAGTGAGAGACAGAACTCTCTTCTCATATGTTGAAGTTAAGGTTTCAAATACTGGTATAACTGAAACAAAAAATTTGGCGCTCTAACATCAGAAACAAATTTAAGATATAAAAAAAAAATCCTTCAACCATTTACATAAATATGAACAAATAATATTCAGGTTGACTGAAGAGAGGAAGGAGGCTTGTACATAGCTTGTGCATCTCAAGCTTGTGGTCATCTCTCAGCACAGATAGGGTATTGTGGTGATCTGGCCTGACTTCCTCTTGTGTAAATTTGTCCTGGACTTTGCAGATGAGAAAAAAAATAAGAGATTTCAGAAGAATAAATATTTGGGGTTTTAGATTACTTCAGTGATGGACAGGAATATACTGTGGTGATAGGGAAGTCTTCTAATTGTCTGTAAAATTCATACCTTATTTTTGTTTTTAGGGTCTTCATCATCAGTGTCTTTCAGTGTTCACTTGTTTAACAGAAAGTCACATCATCATTAATTTGTTTTCTGGAAATTCACAGATTGTGAAGCCCCTATTATTCGTCTTTTCTCATCTGAATTCAGGACTGAGGAAAAGTTCAGTTTGGAACTAGGACTTTTCATTTAATTCTTCCATGGCTCATATATAATCAGAATTTTAACTGTAGCTCAATATGTTTTAATCGATACGTTTCAAGTCCCTGGGAAGTCCCGAGGAAGGCTTCCTCACAATAAGTCATGGGATTCACACACACGGTTTGTTACTGGCTAAACACAAGCTGGAGTCCAGGTTCCCCTCCATGCCCAGTGAAACAAAGATGGAGCCAGTTTCCTTTAGCCAAACTGGTTACATTCCCAGCCTAAGATATTCTGGCTTCTTTCTAAACTCTGTTCATGTCGGTTAAACTGAGCAGCATTTTGAAGGATGACACGAGAGAGCAGGGGAAATAAGAAACCCTCCCGTGTAACTGATCATAATGATTCTTTTAGTATCACTGACCATGACAGACACAGAAGCTGAAATAACAACTAAATGGCTTGCTTAATGCTACCCTGAATAACAAATGAAAGCTGAGGGATGAGCTGGTCTGTGGAATTTAAATATGCTATTTTATTGCATAAAGCTCAGCATAGCGTGCGTGCTTTGGCTGGTCTGTCTGTGGGCGGCTTATCATGCTTCATACATAAAAGTGTGTGCAAGTATATGCAGATGCACAGATCTCTTTGTAGCTCAGTAAGGTTTTTCTGTTTCGGAACTGGTGGAATTTTCTTTTTTTTGCTGGGAAATATATGCTCTGTGGTTTGTGATAGCAGCCTTGTCCTGAGACTTGGCTCTTCTGGTTTGTGATATCAGGTGATTGCTATAGAAACCCCAGTGAAACCCACAATGCTACCAGATTGTCTATGGTTTAGGAATAGATTTCTTTTGAAGATTGTTGCTGTTGTATTTGATTTTAATGAATGCTTGCTGTATTATAGTAATCAAAGGAATAAATGTATTTATTTCAGGCTTGACAGTACTGAAATGGACCATAGTGAAAATGAAGATTTCACGTTAACTTCGCCATTACCAGGGAAGAAAGCTGACAAACGAGACGACTCTGATCTTGTAAGGGTGAGCTGTTTGGCTGCCTTGCCAATGTTTCCTTTTGAGTCAACAGAACTTAAGAAATGGGTGTGGTAATACTTGATATCATTAAATCACACGTGCTTTACGTGAACCTGAGCCGATGGCGTAAGCTCCTGCACAAAGTGTCTTACATCTGGAGATCAAAATGCAAAGACACGTGTTCAACTTGTCCATTTCTGGGTGGGACGTTACCTTTGAATCATGCTGACAATTTTTGTAAGCAGTCAAGACTACTTGGTATGACTTGCAGGATATTGATAGGATCTGGTGGTGTTGGAGCGACGGCGGTGGGACTTGATCTGTGCTTTGTCCATGCTCGGGATTCATCAGTGAAGCAGTTGACTTCTCAGTTTACCAGTGTGTTTGGACTCCTTTTACCTAATATACAGTGACTTATTGGTTTACTGTGTGTTTGACATTTCCTCAGAATATAGCTGTGCAAGATTTACTTGAATTAGTGTGAGAATGATTAGCTGTGTAGGAGTTTGGGGAGAGTGGTTTAACCACTTGCATGTTCCCCTGCCAGTGGGCAGATCTGTTTTATTACAGGGTTTCTGGTGTGTGTCTAGCTAGCAGAGTTGTCTCAGTAGCTGTATTGAATCTGTCTTCTTGCATGAAACTTGCTGTATAGTAGCAAAGGCAGGAAAAATGCTTAGCTCTACATGCTAGGTCTCCCAAGTAGAAGTTGCAGCATGATTTTAAATCTGTGTGTGTGTAGAAAGGCCCTTGACACAGTAAGAGTTAGAGCAGAGTAAGCCAGCTAAGGGATAGTTATAGACTAATGCCATCTTGCAGGATTTAAGCATGGTCTTAATGCTTAACAAGGATATTGCTGTTATATAACCTAGCTGTTCTATGAGAACGTTGTTGAACTCCATGAACAGCAAAATATTGTCACTGATATGTGGGTTTTTTAAGCTTCAGCATTGTTCCAGAGGATTTTTGCATCTTCTGGATCTTTGAGAGGTTTTGGTGAATGGTCACAAGGCCTTTTGAGAGGCCTCTATAGATCTACAGTGCTAAAGGTTTCCACTAAGTTACAAAAATGGATTTAGTTTCTTCCTCAAACATACAGTGGAAATGAATATATTAATATTAGGAACAGATTAAATGTTTATCTCAAGTCTGTTTTTTAGCATCATTATCTCAGAATACAGAAAGATCACCCACCAGAGAAAAATGATTGTACTACTTTATTCTATGAGCAGTTCTAATAAATTAATAAGAATTCACATAACACTATTAAACTTCTGTTTTCTTTCCTGTCTTAATTAACTGTTGGCAGTTTGTCAAATATTATAGTAAGTTGGACTATACATGAAAAATAATCCAAGCAAAATTCACCAATTGTGATTTCTAGCATGCATTAAGGATCGGTGATGCTTGATGTCATTTGGTTATTTCTGCCTACTCTGTTGCATTTTTCCAGGTTCCTTAGGACCAGAAAAATGACAGAAAAGTCCTATATTTTTAGTAGCCTTGAAGTGCACATAACCATTATAAGCTGTGATAGGTTGTGAGGAAATCAAGCTAGCACATGAAAAGTTCCAGATTTTCTTAGTTTTGTACTAAGAACGTAATTTTGAAGAAGAGAGAATTGTTATGTAACACTTGAGAATTTTCATTCCTATACCTGAATTTCCTTTTGAGCTTTAAGTTTCAGACCATTATTGCCAACTGAACACATTTTCTTTATATGACAATTGTAAAGATATTTTGGTTGGTATTTCACCCTTTCAAGTCTGTGATGAACTTCACTTATGTTAATTCTAAAACTATTTTAGCAATTCAATATAGATAGCAGGAAGCAAGGCAGTTGTAGTGAAGTAGCTTCACTTGTAGTTGTAGACTGTCTTTTTAATGTGATATTAACTTTGTTACATAAAAATACTTTTCAATGTTGATTTGTGATATCAACTGAAAAGCAGAACTGTAATAGTGGACAAAAAGTCAATCCCTCTTTTAGAGATGTCCTAAATCAGCAAATTTGTGCAGATTACAATGCAGAATGACACAGTGTTCAGAGGTTGCATGGCACTTGGTTAAACCTCACTAAGAAACTTGGCTCCAACTGTAGCTAATCAAAGCAGCTGCAGAGGGAGATGGGCAGGGTCACTGCAGAGGCAGGTAGAGCAGGCAGCAGAGCTGTTCGTTCTGCTATTTGGGACCAAGGTTTACTGCAAAAGTAGATGCACGTTTTTGTGAGCTGACTTCTAAGCCATGAGAAGTCATGACAAGGAAAACTCCATTCTGGTTTTAAGCGGCAGAACTATTGCCGTGGGCTTAAGTTGCAAGTGACAAGTACCAATAAAAGTGTGTTTATATTGTTGAAATAGGGTTATGTTCATTTGCAATAAACATTGATAGGACACTATGAGCTACAGTGGACAATTTTCCTATGAAATAAGTGGGTCAATACAGGCCTCTTTTTCAGCTCCAGTAAACACAATTCCAAAACTAAAAGGCATTTTTTGCTCTTATACCCCAGGGGCCATCTGCCTGACCTCACAGTTGCCTATAGAAATCTTTATACAGTGAAGAGCCATATAGAGAGCTAAATGGTAGAGAGGTCAGGGAATAGTTTGTGTTCTGAAAGCTTGTGATTCAGAAACAGTTCTGATTTTTTTTTTCTATTTCTGTTCTTGTTGAGAAGAGCAAATGTGGAGTCTTGGTGTAGCTCTGATAGTTGTAGCTATCAAAGCACTGCAAACTTCCCTGCTTGCTTTTTAGTTATGGATTCAAGTTGGCAACAGTCCCCGTGTTCCTGTGTTAGTGCCTTGCCCATTGCCCTTGCAGGAGCCAGACAGAAGCATCCCTCAACCTGCAAAATGCTTGAGACATAAGTTGGCCATTTCTGTCCTGTATATTATCACCTTGTTTTCCTAATGATAAATATACAATTATGGATGTTCTAAGTGATTGTTTGCTACAGCTAAGATTACAAATGAAGACTTTTCACACTTTTTGTGATTTACTCACCTTTAAAATAGTCTCTCTTGCCTCCATCATTTTATTTGAATGTGTGCATTTGTATTTTTTGCAAAGGCTTTGAATTGTACATGATGTTGAATCTTAGTGGGACATTTTGAGTGACATTAGGCCTTTCTTCAGGAGCTTCCATAGCTTTTGTGTACCTAACAGTTGATCATATCTGTTTAATTTCTTCATTTTAAGATGTCAATTTACCTTTTCAGTCAGAGATGGAGAAACCTAGAGGAAGGAAGAAAGCAACTATCACAGACTCAGAAGAAAAACTAGGCATAGATGACCTGAATAAAGTAGGGCAAGAGCAGAAAGTCCGAGGTAGCCAACGGGGAAGGAAGAGACCTGCAGTTGTCTCTGAATCTGATGAATCCCAATGGCAAGAGGAAAAACGGCTAAAAGAAGATGTGATAGAAAGTGAGGACGAACAGAACAGCCCACCAAAGAAAGGCAGAAGGGGACGCCCTACAAAAACAAATAACGGGGGAACACCAAAGGAAGAACCACCAGCCAAGTCATCAAAAAGGAGCAAAAAAAAGCAAACACCAGCAGCCCCAGTAGAAGAGGAGGAGGAGGAGGAAGAAAGGCAAACAGAAAACATAGAACAAAAACCAAAAGGCAGGCAAAATAGGACACCAAAAAGAACACAACAGAGGTAAGTCCATCTTCTTGTTAGCTGCATTTCTTTATCCTTGAACACTAGTTATAATTTGATGCTTTGCAATTTGGGTCTTCCTCAAAACAGAGCAGAACCATCTGAAACTAGTACAGTTGAATCAGCACAGTCTACGCCACAGAAAAGACGAGGAAGGCCATCAAAAACACCACCACCACAGCAAAAAAAAGTGTAAGTGGTGAATATTTTCTGAATTTGTGTGTAGTAAAAATTGAAATATACCTCTGTGCCCCAAAACAATTATTTACAGAAAATATTTCAGAATACTTAAATTGACAGCAATGAAAATAAATTACCCGTGTGATTTCTAAAACATTTTCCCTATCTGCTTCTCCTGGAGCAACTCAAATCAGAGCAATAGGCTCCAAGCAAAAGTTTAACATGCTCCAGTAGCCTATGTGTAGCTTGGCTTTTCTAGGAGAAAAGTCAGGAAATACCATGAGGGCCTTGAGGATAAGGCTTTTTAAGGACTTCAAGGAGCAGAAAATTGTTCCTGATCATTTTGGATAGGGAGGAAGAATCAAATTGTTGCTTAAAGTGTTGTGGAGAATAGTGTGTTTCTTTTGTTGTTTTTTTGTTTTTGTTTTTTTTTGTGTTTTTGTTTTCCCTTCTCTAATTCTTCTTAAACTAATTTTCAGTACCTCTAATTTGTGGCTTCCCTTTAAGGTAATGTATTATCTACTTCAGTTTTCCAAATGAATAGTGTGCAGCATTCAATGAAGGATGATTGTTCTTGAAATTTTCAATGTGTATCTCTAAAATGAAGTTGGACTTCATTTGCTTGTGCTTACTGTAGAAACTATATTTTTTTTCCTTTATATATGCATACCATATACATAAATCTGAGGTGTATGAGTGGAAAAGACAATAAAAACTGGTTACTGCCATCAATCAGCAACTCATGGAGCGAATTTGCAAGATGCTTTTCCAGAGCCTTGTGTTGAATTCCTTTGGGCACCCCTTTTGCATGTATCAAGTCTAGGGTTTTGTGTTGTACTCTTGGTTATTAGTTTAGGTTTCTAGCCTCCAGATATATCAACTTGTGTGTGTTCCTCTAGTAGTTTAATGTACTAATTTTTGTCTATCCCCAGCAGTTATTTTCCCTTATCCTAGTTCTTTGCCTGAGTAACTTTATCCCCCTTCAGTCAACTTCCAGTTTCACAGGCGATCAGATGTGCTGCCATTCTGCAACCATGGTGCCCAATCCTTCCAGTCTTCTCCTAAACCAAGACTCTTGTCTTCCAACTCATTGTAGAACCTCCCACTCCCATGCTGTGACAGGAGACACCAGGTCTCAGATAGATCCCAGCACTATCTTG
>JAUBOD010000824.1:1559348-1573444 GCA_032353885.1 Nothura maculosa | reverse complement strand
TTCTCTGGAGATCTTCCCAACCCGCCTGGCTGCCACCCTGTGCCCCGTGCTCTGGATGTCCCTGCTGGAGCAGGGGGGTTGGACTGGGTGATTTCTAGGATTCCCCTTCAGCCTCAACCATTCTGTGCTTCTGTGACAGATGGTTTGGATCTGTAAGTCACCCCTGGGAGTTGTGTGGTGCTTACCTGGGCTGGAACTTCTGCTTTAATTGCATGCACAGAAGCAGTTCCATAAGTGAAACCAAAGCGATGGTAAGAGGGACAATTAAGTGTTTTACTTTCAAGCTATGCTATTATCCAAGCCAGAATGCTAATGCTGATGCAGCAGAAGTTTTAGATACAGATCTGGTCAGAGGAGTTGCATTTTGAGGCTAGTTCTTATTTTAAGCAAATAGGTATTTTAGGTTATTGTTCAGCTCCCTAATATCTCGTATTACTGACAAATTATTCTTGGCTTAGCATGAGCTAGCTTGGTAGAATTGCATTTAAGTTCATTATAATATTAATTTCATAAATGGCAATATGGATTCTTCTCCATCTCTAAAATTATAGTGGCAGCTATTCAAATGTCATGGTGTGTACAGTGCTGCAGGGATGGAGCACATCTGTGCATGCAATTCAGCAGATGGAAGAAAAAGGAAAAACAGCGTTGGGTCTCTAGCTTCTCCTGCTTTCCAGTGTCCCTAAAGAAATAATACATAAAGCAAATTCAGACCACTGTTCTTGGGAGTTAAATGGAGTGCTTGTTCTTATGCAGAGTTCTGGACATTAGCAGACCCATATTCAGTGAAACTGATGTTTCTTTTTGTTTTGATTGTAGCCGTGCAGGACGTTCCAAACAAGCAGCCAGTAAAGAGAACGAATCGGGTGAAGAGATGGATGTATTTCAGAGTAGCTCACCTGTCAGCGATGACATTCCCCAGGAAGAAGTAACGGAAGAAGAGGAAGTTTCCACAATCAATGTAAGAGAAATGCCTAAGACTTTTTGGAGTGTGTTTTCTGGATTCTCTCTTGTATTGATGTGCAGAGACTTTTTCTTGATAACCTAGCCTTTCCCTTTTAAAATAAGAGATGTTTTTTCACTGTCTGTGTCATAGTGTCACTGCACTCTAGTTTCTTAGAGAATCTGCCTTTCTTAGAAAATGTCAGTTATTGTTAAGCATCTTGAGTCTTCTGTTTTGTGCAGGTTTATTATCTAGATACCTGGATTGTATAGTAACTCGTGAGGATTATTTTCCATATAAATCAGGCCCATTCTTCATGGCTAGATCATAATAACAAGTAATGCTGCCTTGTATAAAGTAAGAGGAGTTAAATAGTGCTGGGATGATGACCCTGGAATTTCAGAGCAGAATCTTAAATTTATGTTTCATACTGGCATGTGCAGATAAGTTGAATTCAATTTATATTTAAGTCTGACTAAACCATGTAAGTATATAAAAACTCTGAAATAGGATGCTAGGTTATTTTTTAATGCTTGAAGGATGCAGGACCAGTATTATTAAACACAGTTATCCCTTGGCCATTGTCCGAGACTTGGACCCATAGAAATAAATGAGTAATGAATGATAATGTGTACAGTTATTTGCACATTAATGTGAGAGTAAACATTTTTTACTATAAAAATATGTATCGTTGGATTTTTTTTTTTCAAACCTACAAGTTTACTCTTGTAAAACCACTTTAACTACTTTTTCCCAAACAGGTGCGTCGCAGAACTTCCAAAAGGGAAAGGCGATGAGTGACTATGTGGTTACCAGCCTTCCAGGTGAAAACTTTGAAGAATGCTTTTAATATAAAGCTTGAGACTGAACGAAGCTGTTAGTGCACGAAACGGGGTTGCTGAAAAAAAGACAAAACTTATTTTACTTTGACTACCCCTGCATTTGCAGTCCCTAGGTCACAAGCTTTAGCCACACACATGTTGATATCATTAACTGTGGATTTTTGTGAAGTGTAATGTGCGCTGGCTTTGTAGACATATGAACTAAAGAAGAAAATTGTAAATAGTTCTTTTTTAATGTTTCTGACTTCTAAAGTGCTTGTATAGCTTTTATCTGCGGCTTTAAACTGACAGTGCCCCCCTGTTTATTGGATCTGTTGATTTAAAAAAGAACAGAGTTTGTTAAACCCTGATCTCAAGCAATATCTGTCAGTGTTCGTATTTGTACTCTTGTTGACATTTAACTGTGAAAAAATCAGTTGAACAAATAGTGCCACTTTCTTTTGCCGCTATTTGTTGAAAAGAAAGAAATGAAACAATCTTTGTTTCCCTTATGAATTTAACCTGGTGTTTACTTGTAGGCACCTACCTGTCATCAGAGGTGCTCTATTACTTTTACAGTTGAACAATGTTGAAGAGAATAATACAAGAGATGCAAATGGTGAAAGAAGCTGTTTGACTCCTTTTACACCTCAGTATTGATGCCAGAATTTCTGGACTTCTAGTGGCATTGAAAATTCAAAAAGGATTTAAAATATTTTAATTTTAAAAGTGTGTTATTAAATAATGTACTGAATACCCTACCCATTTTATCTTCCCTATCAGTTTTTATTAATCTACTGTATCAATAAAATTCTGTAACTGAATGAGTTTTTAATAGTCTAGTATGTTAATGTGTATAGATATTTCCTTCTGAACATGATGTTCACAAAGAGCAAATTATTACTACATTATAATATGAAATCTGATATATAAACATTAGTGAAAATACAGTTCTTATTACAATGTAAAGTTAATCACAAAGAAAAATTTTATTGATGCAGTGTGTCTTTATAAAGCTGTTCTTGAGAGCCAAGTGTTTTGTATTTTATAGTGAAGTTGCATGTTTATGAAAAATGTGTTGAAAATGGGATGTAATGTTTTTCTGGAAACTCGTATTTAGCAGTAGTATATGGTAGGTTGCCTCATGAGAGAACCTTCTATTGAGAGTTTATTGTACTTTTTTTTTTTTTCTTTTTTTTTGTGAGCCAAATTTTTTTTGGTATGAAGAGCTAAATTTTCTCTTTTGTTGCTGTTGAATGACCAGCTGTAGATGGTTGCAGTCAAGGTATTCAAAATTTGAATGAAGCTCCATTTTTTATTTTGTG
This sequence comes from Nothura maculosa, assembly GCA_032353885.1. Lineage (NCBI taxonomy): Eukaryota > Metazoa > Chordata > Aves > Tinamiformes > Tinamidae > Nothura > Nothura maculosa. The sequence goes on along the minus strand of JAUBOD010000824.1, from coordinate 1,570,355 downwards.
CTACCGTAGAGAGGTTGGATTTTTGTTCCGTTAGATATAATTTGCCAAAAAAAAAAAGGAAAAAAAAAAAGAAAAAAAATGCTTAGGGCAGTATCCTGTATGCAGTTATATAAACAGTGTCTTTGAACCAAAATGTATAGGTTACTTCACGACGCTTAGCCAAGCACATATTATAATTTCAACTATAATTTCAGGTGCTCTTCTCCCTGTGGTCCCTCTGGTTCCCTACCGTGGATAACATAGGAAAACAATCATTTACTAATTTTTTATCACATTGAGAATTGAGCGTTTTTATATAATTCATCAAGACATAAGTTATATTTGCAAGGTGGCATGTGAAGATTAGGGGAAAGGATAACACTGAAGCATGGATTTACTGATTTCCAAGCTATATTATCATTTCTAAAGAAACCTTTTAGACCTTTTCATTATACGTTTTTGTTACTAATGAAAAAATGGTATTTTAAACAACTAGATGATTCTGCCTCTCCTTATTTTTTTTTTTCACCCCAGTATTCAGCTTTTCAATAGTTTTTCAACACCTGTAGGTATGGGGAAATGCTGCCTAAAAGGGCAAATACCGACTTTTTAATTGACTTTAAGGTAGTTGGTGCCACTAAACTGACTGAAGCTTTGGCAGTGCAAATACAGGTTGTTTTTATGGTATAAAGTGGTTGAAAGCTAGCTTTATATTTTCCTCTGACAGAATTGCACTGAAAACATTTATGGAAGATGTATCTTTAAGTCCATTTTATACAAAAATATGAAAAATTGATGTTGAAACTTCAGACTCTTGAGGCTTAATGTGCATAAACATGGTTAGGTTGAACTCGCTGAATATTGATGCACATTACTGATCATAAGATGTTTCATGTAAATTTATAGTTTTGGGGTTTAAATGTTTATTTCTTGGTTTATACTATGTAAGTCATTATTTCTTGAGAAAAAGGCACAGCAACTATTTCATACTTATACTCAAACCTCTTAAGTTCATTCTCATCTCATATAAAGAAAATGAATATTTTATGTACTAACATTTTGAGATCTGCATACAGTAGCTACAGTAGAGTATAATTATGTATAAAGAGATAAATTGCTAACGTTCGGTTAGCAGGCTCTTCTGCAATGATAATGTTAAGTTTATAAAAGTGTACTGTATTACATTAAAAAAATCAAATTGAACTCACTGTAACAAGTTCTAGTATGAAATTTTTGAGATTGCTGAAGTATCTTGCTGTACTTTTCCACAAGTGGAGCTTATTTGTGTTACGTTTCCTTTTCTTGCTGCGGTGCAACAGGAGACTTTCAGCGATCTTTAGCTCATATGTAAAATGCAAAGTGATTGTAATCTTGATACTAGTGTTTAAGAATCATTCACTTTGATTCCAGAAGCATGTTTTTTTATTTTTTTAACTTGTCACCGACTGAAATTATTAATATTTAGAACTAGCTATAATCCACTAATAGAGAAAGAAATATATGAAACTACTTGAAAGCTATAGTATGAGTACACCTTTTCCACCTAGGATAAACTAAATATCTTAGTTATACATGACTCTGCCAATTGACTTTATTTTGTAGCAAAATGGAGTCTTTTTTTCAATATATTGACACTTGCTGTTTTGACGTTTCAATCTATGTGAACAAAAGGAAAGAACAATTAAAATTTGCAACAGAAAAGCACTCATATTAAAGACATTTCCACTAAATATGAATATGTTCAATTTGTGGCTAACTTCCAGAAAATTTAAATACTTCATCCTGGCATAACATCTGTCATCTGAGATTATCCAAAAGCTGTACACGGAGGTGTGTGTGCAGAACTCTTATAAAAGTTACTACTCTCTTGCATTGATCTGTTTTGAGATGCAAGTTGACTGCTGTGGATACAGACCAGCTTCAGATCCTGCACATTTTCATGCCTGTGGTTTTGTGGGATTAGTCCTTAAATGCCTTTGTCCTCTTCCAATAACCAAATACATGGATATGTTTGAATATTCTAACACTTCTGCACACAGGGCATGTAATGTAAGAAGTGTATGTGTATTGTAAACGTGTACACCAGGCATACACAGTCCCAAATATCTGCATGAGAATGTTTTTGAAAACCTGTTTTTCTGCATTAAAATTATTTCTAGAGATGGATACATCTTTGCCTCATCAAGGTAGGTACTTGTAAGTATTTTTTGCCATGGATTTTTATAATAAATATGTGCAGATTTGCCAGTGTGCTTCTCTAAAGCAGCACAACCACAGATGCATCATGAAGATGAGTTCCTGGCCATCATCTAGAACGGGCTTTTGAGGAGCAAAATGATAAAAGTAACTTTACCAAGACCTGCTTTGCAGTGAGCAGCAGGAGTGTTTCTTCCAAGGCTTACAGATTGCTGATCCAGTCCTTGCACCTTTCTTGGAGGTCACCTTCACAAAAGATACTTAGTAATTTAGGTGCCATTTCCCAGTGTTCTTATTCCATAGACCTGAACTTTATCCTGTCTTAATAGATTTATCCAACATGTTTAAAACATTTGATGGGTTAAAATATGTGATAGGTACAGTACATATTATGGTGTTTTGTTGCTGTTGGAGAAGTAAGAATCTGGATGTTGGCAGCTGGGATAGAAACACAGAACAAAAACTGCTTTGAAGGTCTTTGCCTTCCACTATCTAAAGGGTCTGACCTGCACAGTGCTCACCAAGTGCTGTGACATTTGCATACGCAGAACAAACAGTATCATATAGCATGTATATGCAGGAATTCAAATGCTGTTGTGAAACATTCAGTGCCTTGCTACAGTTCTGATCTAGTTTTTAATAGCGTATTCATTTCTGTAAAGAAGATTTACATTCTTGTGGCAAGCAGTGTTGTCTTTATCACCTGTGTGTTCAAAGAAGGAAGAAAGGCTTGAAAATACACATTGCCTCGACCATCCCCTGTGCATCAGGGCTTCAGTCATCGTGTGATTTTTGGGGATTAGTTTTAACATGAATAATTTACACGGAGAAGGGATCTCCTAAGGGATGTGTGTGTGGAGGTATGGAGAGTTTCAGGGATTTTTTGTTTTATGTTTTTCTTTGGTTTTTCTATCTTTTTTTTATATATTTGTGCCCTACCTCACCAAGGCAGATAAAGAAATACAGTATTTTGAAAAATCAGAGCAATATTACTGAACACATCTCATAGTTTTCCTACTGGCTTAATCAGAGTAATGTCACTGTAAAAACATGTATGTACATGCAGTTCACTAGCTTGCGCAGTTGGATCTGAACAGATCAACGGAACTAAAGGTTGTGGGTATCAGCTTCTATATGTCAGCTTTGCTGAAAATGTCTATAGACAATCACTTAACACATGTTCTGTTTTGCTGCATAAGTCAGTAACAGTCTTAAGTAGTAGCTACTTCTAAGCATATTATAGTAGAAACTAATGTGTTAAAATTTTAAGAACAGAAAGTCCTATTCTTTTTTTCCATAATGTGTTGAGAAGACATCATGATAACATGGCATTCTTCTAATTTGATATATCCTGGTTGGGAACAGCTTTATTTTTTGGTAGATAGGTTTTAAGTTTACAGGTTTCTGTGTTCCTTGTAGTATATTATATATTGGGTATACTCAGCAAAACTGAAATACTTGTAAACTAAAGCTATTTTGAAGAACAGAAGAATTTTAAATCCATATTTAATAAAAAGGTGTTAATTAAGCAGCAATTTCTATTTATTTTTACAGCTGTATCTGTAGATGCAGTAACATGAATCAGTTGTACACTAGCATTTCTTTGTTGCCTATAGCCCAAAGCATCTAGAAGGGCAGCAGAAGCTGCCTGTGTTTTTCACAAAACTCAGCTGCTCCTGTTCCTCTGAACATTGCTTACACAGAACAAGAGCAGGAGGAGGAAGGAGAGCAAATAGTTCGGTTTACCTCCTATTTCTTTTCTGTCTCGTTCTACAAGGTTTAGGTGATAGTAAAGCACTGATGTATAGTGATGTGTTAGGTAAAAAAAGTCATGATAGAAAGGATTTATTAATCTGGTTCTAGGATAGGGAATCAATAGGAATGAATGGGATGGGGAAATGTTGCCCAGTGCCAGGTGACCAGTAAGAGAAATTCTCCGTTCAAGAGGAAACCCTAGATGAGGGAAGTGCAGACAGTGACTTCTTAAGAGGGAAATGAGGATGTGCTGCTTTCTTGGATTTGGAGAAAGACTGAAATATAGAAGCATACGTAAAGATGTATGAGATCAGAGATGTATGAGATCTCAACAGAGTTGAGATTAATTTCCATATGGATTAATGGTAAGTGAAACTGATACTACTAGCCCTCTGGATAGGCTTGTCAAGATAGCAGTGGGACCTTCCCTTTCATTGCATTATTTTCTCCAAATTCATAGACAAGAAGATGCTAAGGTAGCAATTATTTGAATGCAGTGTGAAATAAGCAACACTAAAAATGATGTAGGAATGGCTAAGATATAAAGAAATAAAGATATAAAGAAAGATGACTCACAGTAAATCGTGACCGTCAGTAACACTCAGCCCGCACTACTTCTCCTTAAGTCTTTCAGCTTGAGCTTCATGTGAAACGCTGGTCATCCAGTCTCTCCTGCTAATTAAGACATGCCTTCAGTGTGATCTGTAAAGTGATCCCGTTCCTTCATTTACTTCATGTGCTATCCTTGGGCACAGCTCCCGTCTTCCTACTTTTCATCCACATTAGTGGGCCCTAGTCAGCCAGGTTTGTGGATCGGTGTTTCTTTTCTGAGGCACCTTCCACCCATCTGTTGTGATTTAAGTGCCTATAGACTATTCTTGTATGCAGCACAGCTTGGGAGAGGTTGAACCAAGCTCTTTCCAAAGTATAGTACTTAAATTATGAAGCTGTTTTCCAGGGTCTGGCCTGCGTTACACAGTGAAATAGGGATGAGGTGTTGGCATGTAAGGACCTCCCTACAGTGTAAGTAGCAAGTTTTGTTTATGTCCTTTTCCTGCATATAGGAACACCAAAGGGGAATAATGGAGGAATGTGGCAGTGCAAGTTCAGTTCACTTCATGCTGCTTCTCCTGTAAGGAAAGAAACAAGTCTCCGATAGGCACGTGAAAGAAAATTAAGGTTTTCTTCAGTAGAAGGAATAAAAGCTCATCAAAGCCTTTTTTCAACGTTCATGGAGCTGATAGATATGGGTTAAAAATACTACCTTAGTAATTATTAATCATTATGCTTTGGTGCTGTCCTGAGCAATATGTGAAAATGAATTACAGGATATGTCAATTCCATATGGGGTAGCGTTTAATCGCTGTGTGCATCTAAAACTGAACTTTCTTTTTTGTTTTCCTCCTCCTAAGCTGCTCTGCTACTTGCATCTCTAGTATTTAATATTAACCACCTTCTGCCTGCTTCCCTTTTTGTGTTTACCTAAAAAAAAGGATACAAGAAATGGTCATAACAGAGCTAGTGTCACTTAGTGCTGTCATAGTCAGTTTAGATCAAGCCATGAATACATCAGGGTGATGCTTTCTATTTATTCATTAATGTTTTCAAAAAAGTCACTACTTTCTCCATTTGAGAGACGTTAGTATCCTGCTTAGCTTTGTTTCTGCCCTATGATATCTATTACAGATCAACTCCTGCAACTGAGAGGTCTGAAATGCTGAGGAGAGAGTCTAGAAGGTGACAGCTATGCATATTGCAAGGGAAAACTCTGCAGTCTCACATAGCAGGGAATGAGTGCAACCATTTAAGAACCTTGGTCACTAGTGACCAACACGCATGTATTTACTTCTTTTCTACCAGTTCTGCTGATTTTTCTTCTAAAATGTCTGCAAAAAAAATTACCAAGTGCAAACTGCAGTGGCTGAGTTTTGCCAGATGCACATCTGTGAGAGCAGGTTTGTGGGCATATCCCGAAAAATAAATGTTCCTGAGTTCTAAGCACAGCCACTGTTACAGTGTTCATTAGAAAAAACAGCAGCATCTGTTAAGTAGTGCCTCGTTCCTCTTTGCTGTCTCATGCATCTTCAGTTTTTATGTATAATAGTGTGGTGAAGTGATCCTGAAAGCACAGTAGCAAGATGTAAGTATGTTGGGTGTTTTTTCTTCTTATGAGATAGACTGCTGTGGGACTGATGTTAGTGGCTGCAATGCAGAGAACTACCACTCGAAGAAAACTCAGGTCTTCATGGGAGATGGTGCACTGTTGTTAAGCAGCAGGCAGCACCTGCATTCAATAAAAGATTGGCAGTTGCCTTGGAAAACTAAAACTGAGAAAGTGCAATGTGCTAAGGGCAAAATCATAATGCACTCCATACCTGCAGTTTTCCGTGTATCATCTAAATTTCTTTTATCTTTCTTCCACAGTTTTTCTTGACTCTGTATTTTTGTTTCCTGGTGTTAGTTGTGTCTAATGGCAAAAACACAAATAAGGGAAAAAAGGTTTTCTCAAAAAAAAAAAAAAAAAAAAAGTTCCATAGCTCTTCATATCCTGCTCACTCTGTCATCAGCAGATGCCTTCTGCTTTTTGTTGGATGTTCACTGTCCCAAAACGCTTTTTGTGAGCAGCAGTGATCAAAAACAGGTCCTGAGAAGGGAAACTTCTTGGAACTTGCACCTGTGTGCATGAAGCTGCAACATTGGAGCTGGATCTACTCCAGGGGAAGATCCCTAACAAAAGGGAAAAACGGATCGGGCAGGGGAAGGAACGTGTTTTCTTAAACATTGAGTACATCCTAGGGCAGGAAAAAAAAAGGGTGTCCAAAAGAAATAGAAATGTATATAAAAAAGTGAGCCTGCAGTTTCTTATAGATTGCATTTTTGAGCAGATCTCTAGAACCTCTTTTTGTGATGTCTGGGTGATTTATCAGAAAATTTATTGGAAAAAAATGTCTCCAGATACAAAAAGAGGAAGAAGTAAACCCTCTGCAAAGAGGAGTAATTTCACTGACCACTGCACAAAAACATGTAAGGTAATGGCCAAGCCACGTGGTGTTTCCCCCCTGTGAAACTGTAGAATTTCATGTTGCTGAAAGGAGACCAGTAGCAGGTTTCAGGGCTAGCGAAGTTGTGTCATTTAATCAGTCCCCCAGTTGAGTGTCCAAGGGAGCACTCTGGTCCATGGAGATTAAAGGTTAGATGATTCTGCGTTAGGTACAGCATGAGCTCCAAGGAGAGAGAAGGATACAGCAATACAGTTCAGGCACGTGGAGAAAATTCCAGATTTAGCTATTTAGTGCCAGAATGGTCAGAGCTGGGACATGAAGAGCTAAGTGCTGGTGCTGGGGAGGAGCTGCAAAGCTCATTTTTACTCACTGTGGTCCAGGTGGTGATTCCTTGGATGCTTCAGGCTGTATTTGCTTTAGGTAAAATGGAGAATGGGTGTTCAGGCTACTTAACCTGACACATGAGCGTTTCCTCTTACGCATCTGAATAATCTGAGATTTGTTATGTTTTTGTGTGTTAAACAGCCTGATGGGTAAAAATAATGGTTGTATGATTGGACATGGGGTCAGTGGTTCAAATACTGCAGTCCAAGGCTAGTAACAATTGGGGTGCTGTGGGAGTCTCTGCTGGGACATGTTCACTTCAACATTCTCACCAATGGAGGTGGCAGTACCTGCTCATAAGGCTTGCAATGACACAGAACTGAGTGACCAAGCAATACGCTGCTATTCAGAGAGACCTAGAGTGCCTAGAGGAATGATTAGCTAACAGGAACCTCAACAACTTCAGTAAGGACAAATGTAAAGTCCTGGCCCTTGCCGTGCTGAAAAGCCCCTGGGTGTTTGGTAGAAGTCTCCTACCTAGTAAAACACAGAGATCAAAATATTGGAGGGATATGGCTTCTTTGTTAGTACCAACATTGAGCTTGAGAAGATGGACTCAGGCTCTTCAGTGATGTCCAGCAGGAGGGAGAAAGAGAGACAACACTCATTAGTTAAACAAGAGATTGAGCCTGAATGAAAGGTGAAAAGCTCAATGTCATTGGACATTGAGGACAGACAAGCAGTGGAATGGTTGCCCATCAGAGTGTGCAGTCTTCGTTCTCGGAGGCCTTCAAGACCTGACCGGTCTTGGTCTAGACAAAGTCATGAGCAACCTGGCCTGAACTTGTGGTGGGCTCTACAGTCCTCCCAAGGGCTCCTCCGACCACAATTATGCTATGATCTTATGATTATCCTATTCCTGGGTCACTGTAGCTCAGAAAATAGGGAATCCTAAGGTGTGTATGTTAATTTTCCTTGGCAACTGGGAAATACAGCACATTTAAGAGAGACAGCCAACAGGCATAAGAGCCTCTGCAGAAGTTTCCAAGGCTCTGCTCTGAAATTATCTTATTCCTCAGGGAAATTCTTCTGGAGGGGTGGGATCTCACAGGAGGCCTGTGGGGAATGCCAGGCTGCCTGCTGCTGGGTGAGGACACCTACACGCATCCCTGACTGCCAGCAAGCTCCAGCAGCATCCCAGGCCTTGCTAGCTACTCCTGAAGAAGGAGACTTCAGCCTGAGCTTCTGTTGCAGTGGACCCTGAAGCAGGAGGGCCAGGTGCCTCCAAACCACGGAGTGCACTTATAGAAACTTTTTACAGGCATGTCGTCCTCAGGCAGCAAAGATGTGGGAGGAGGCGACTGGTGGCACAGCATCAGTGATGCTGAGGAAGATCGAGTGCATCTTCCCAAGACCCCATGGGTAAAACAACCCAAGCCCCTCTTGCACCAAGGCTGGGAAACGGAGACTCCCATGGCAGCAAAGGCTGGGAGCTAGGGACATCCAGTCCCAGGAGGATGGCGGTGCTCTGCCCTGCTTCCCCACAAGGGAAGAGAGATGGTGCCCACTAGCCCTGCCAGGGCTGCAATGGACAACCTAAGTGGGAGAGCTTTAAACCAGAACAACAGGGAGCTGCATGATCGGGGAAAAAGTATGTAGCTGAGGCCTTCTGCAGCTAATGGGAAGAAGTCTTTGCAGTCCTTAGACCTCTTGGGGGACTCTAACTCTCGTGGAGTTATGTTCATGGTGTGTTTAACCAAGTAGATACAATACCATGAGAAGGACTGATTTAATCAAGATGGCCTTTCCTAGGGTTGTTAGCTGTACCCAAGTTGTTAGCTCATGAAAAAGTAAACACAGCTGACTTTCTTCTGTATTCCTCTCTACAAAATAGTTATTGGTAAGGGTTTTAATCCTCCTTTCAACAAGAATGCCATAGGTTTTCTTTTAAGAGTTGCTGTTGTATACAATGTAGATGTCAAAAATGAGGTTAAGTGCAGGTGCCCATGACCGAGATAGTGCTTGTTGGGGAGAGAGTCTGAGGTCAAGAACTAGAACAAGGCTGTATAGGGAATCTGCACTGTACAAACAAGACAAAATATCTCCAAGAGTAGGCGTCTAGAGGAGAATAAAACAGGATAAGAGCATAAAACTGCTCCTCCAGATATCCCTGCTGTTGTGCTGTTGTGAGCTATTTTAAGTTCAGGGGATTTCCTCAGCCTGTTGTGGTTTAACTGTTCTGTAACTTACGGGAGATCTCTCTTCCAAGTGCAGCCTTCCTTTAAAACCATGTAAAATTGATATATGTGGGATGCTGATTTGCAAGGAGCTTCACAGGCCAATTCTATTGCGTGAAGAACCACTTCCAGTTATTTGTTTCTCAATCCAGCTCCTACTTCATTCATTCGATAATCCTTGTCATGGAGGAGATGCTGAATGTTTTTTGACCCTTTGTGCCACTTAGACCTTGAGTCTGTATCACTTGAGTTACCTCTTTTCTTTTGAGGGTTACACGGAAGTCTTTGGTTATCCTTGCTGTCTTCTTTGGAACTTCTCTTCTTCTGCTATTTCCTTTTGGCAAGAGGAGACTGGAGGCTGAACCTAATTTTGACATAATGATGTTTTCTGTTCTTTATTCTCTTCCTAAGAATTCCTACCAGTGGATTTTCATTTTTGAGCATTGAGTTGGTGTATTAATGAAAACATCTATTATAATCTTCAAGTTTTGTTCTGTAATGATCTGTTCATAATATATTATTCTATAAGAATTTTTTTCTAGATATCATGTGAGGATTGTATTTTTCTACCTTACCCAAGGAAATTTTCAGATGGCAGAAAACATGACGGAAACAGACACTATATCCTGATTCCTCTACTTCCTCTAGATGTTGGCTGCTCTGGCTTGCCTCAGACACCTGAGATATCTGCTCAGGATTGTGAGCACCATCAGGAACAGAAGTCCCTGCACTATGCTGGCTATAACAAAAGAAGTCACTGAGCCACCATTTCATTATCCAAGCACAAGAAATAATTTCTCCATTCGAAAGTGTTTGTTATTGCCCTTAATGCTGTGATCTTGTTATGTACCTTCACCCTGTCACATAACCTGAAATTCCTGAGTAGGTCTAATATTTTGCTCACACACAGTTTTTCCAGACTCTCGAAGTTGCCTTGAAAAGTGCTTGCCCCAGCAGTTGCATTTGCCAGCTGAATTTCAATCTGAAAATTTGTGAATTAACTTATTTTTTTAATTAAAAGATGAGTCGACTGGTTCTGCAAATCAAATCCTAAACCCACCAAAAATCAGTATGTAGCTTCTTGTTTTGATTATGAGCAGAAAACAAAGGACAATCTGTATTTCACCAAAACAAAGACACATTTTCATACCTATAGAAGAGTTGTACACTTATTGCTTGCCCTAACAACACAGTATTTAATGAATTTGCTAGGTGGCAACTGGCTAGCAATACGGTTATAGCCTGTTACAAAACTGCCCAAAGCAAAACTGTGTGCTTGCTTCACCTGAGGAGAAAAGGCCTTGCTGGTAGAGTCGCTCTGTTAATGGAAGTTCTGAGTATGACAGATAAAAAACAAGGAGGTTCCTTACCCACCTGCTTCTTTAAAATTCGCAGTGTCTGGTTGTCTAACTTAGGTTTCTTTGGTTTTCTTTTAGCACATGGTGCCTTTGCTTGTTTACATTTCTGTTTCTGGTTGTTTCAAATCATGTCAGCTTTATCAGTAAGACAAGTTT
>JAUBOD010000824.1:1532737-1547137 GCA_032353885.1 Nothura maculosa | reverse complement strand
CAATTAATTTGCATTTCTGTCATCCTCCCTGCTGTTCTGCATGGTGGTGTCTGCTGAGGACTGCAGATCCCTCCCTCTGATGGCAAATAGCATCCACAGAGCCTTCTTTTTGCTGAGGTGCAGAACAGACGTGCTAGCGAGGCTGGAGCAACATCTCCTTGGAAGCCTGTCCACGCTTGAGCTCTCATGTCACCAAACTGAAGGACCTTTCCGCAGTGGAATTTGTGCTTGCTCTGCTCACAGGAGCCCCATGGCTGGTGAATGCCCATGGCTTGAGAAGTGAGGTGTCCTCCAAGACTGGTCTCAAGTGGTATCCTACCTCCAAAGCTGTCTTAGGGAGGAGCTCTCAGACCTCTTGCATGTCTGTTTTTTCATTGCTTGAGGCAGCCCTATGCCCTGGAATGACAGCAAGTCGTATGTGGGGTGCTGGGGCATGTGAGGCCATGGACCCACTGCAATCCCCAGATGTCACCATCTTCTCCAGTCTGCATTACACCTCACATGGCAGGTGCAGTCATTCGGAGAGGGGTCTGCAGCATGGGGAATGCAACACACACCCATGCAAACTACAGGCTTAGCTGTGAGCTAATGAGAAGCAAGAGCCAAAACCAGGCCCCTGTTGCAGTGTAGAAGCTAACATCATCTGAATTCCCTCCTGCACCAGCTGACTTTGTTCTTTGGATGCCTGTTCACCTGCCCCTGCTCCTCCATCTGCCACTGGCAGGATCAACAGCTCCAGCCAGCGGCTCTTCTCAGTGATAAGAGCAGGAGAGAAGGGCTCTTCTTCAGAGCACATGCAAAAGGACCATGAGGAGCAAAATGCTGCCCCTTGCTCTTGTTCTGAGCATCCCGTGACCTCCTAGGATTGACCAAGCTGTTGCTTGCTGCCATGTGCACCTGCCTGGAAATGTGTAGGGGTAAAATGTTTCTATTCTGCCTTGAGGATGATAAACACTGGCAGCTTGTCCTGGTCTCAAAGAGAAGCTGCACCCGCCTCCAGTGTGTGTATGGTTTACTTCAAGGCCTGCATTCGCCTTTACTTGCCTGCACTGCGGACTACCTGAAATACACAGACGATGGATCACACCTGTCAGCACATTTCGCTAGATAACTCTAGAGAGAGAAAAAAAAAAAAAGCAGTTTAAATAACCATGTCTCTCTCCTGTGCATCAGGAAAGAGAGATAAAAAATGGAGATGAAAGACTCTTGAAGCCTTAGGACATTGAATCTCTCTTCCTTGGAGCACATGCAGGTTTCTTTCTTATAGTAAATACGTTTCAAGCTGTTCAGTTTTAAATCTATTTAGTGACAATACCTCTGAGACTTCCCTGGAGAGATTATTTTGTAATTTAATAGATGCCACTGTGGGGGATTTTTTTAGTTCTAATTTACTGAGTACTTGGTGTTTTTCATCTTTAAAGAACATTGCAGATATTAAATAATCCGTAGACACGTACTGAGAGGCAGCTAAGCCAGCACCTCTCCCGCCCTGAGACTTTTTGTTAATAGCTCCGTGGGAGCTCCACTGAACTTTGCTCAGATGTGTTTTTCTGTAGTGAAAAGTTTTGGAATATTACGAAGTGGCAGGTATAATAATGTTTTACTTTCAGCCATAATAATGTTCTACTTGCCTGATCTTCTGGTGGTTGCTCTTGTCCTAAGGAGCATCTTTTAAGACCTGGGAAGGGTGCATGGATGGTTATCTTGTGTGGTCTGTTCATTGCTGAGCTTCCTTACGGAGCTTCTTGTGTTCGGCCAACCCTCCTTCGGAGCTAGGGCCTCTTCTGTCCAACTCACCTGGTACCTCCAAGCTGTTGCACTTGTATTTGCACAAGTGTTTCCTTGCTCATCCAAACAGCAAAAGCTGTTCCCTTGCCCGAACATCTAAGAAACCTGCCACATCAGGAACACACACGACTCAGGAGGTGGCAGCAGGACCTGTTAATGTCCCTGTGGGGAGGCAAAGGTGGCAAACGAACTCCAAGACTGGTGGTTCATATAATGGAAATCCTGCCATCCACAATGGCTTTGGGGTGGCCCTGGGGCACCTGCCGAGTTGCCCTGGACTGGCTTGACCTGCTGCATTCGGTGCACGCTGTGAGTCCCTCTGCTTACATGGTGAACCCAGAGACGGTGCTAACATGAGGTTTTAAACATGTTGGTTAGAGCTAAATTTTTAATACCCAAAATTCTGGGAGGCTGCGTGTGATGTGGCCCTGTCTGAGGGATTGGGACAAAAAGAGCATTTGACCACTCACAGTTGAGGACATATATATAAATTTGGACTAGATTTTGACAGAGGAATATTATAATCCAGCTCTTGACCTAGACAGTGATGCTCTCTCTTCGAGCAGCAGCTGGAGCACTATGTGCTTCCAGGCAAGACCTGCTGCTGCCTTGCTTGTCTCCGTGAGTTGTCTTGCATTAGTGCTGCCTTGTGATGTACATGGCTAGAAATAGCACTGGCCTTTTAACCATCACATTGTGTACTTGGAGCACTTACCTGATAGTGAGCAAACAGCAAGGACATGCGATGGGAAAATGAAGCTAGTGATTAAAAGAGCATTTGTCCACTTTTTTTTCTGGGTAATTCTTCTCATAGATTGTCATTTTAAGTGTGGCGAGTGCTTGTGTGGTCAGCCTATACCACTCCAGATGGCAAGTTCATGTTTCACATTTTATAATCTTGTGTTTCAGGGTGGGATTTAAAACTGCTACTTTATTAGCTGCTAACTCCAAGAAAATATTACACACTATCTCACACCCAATACCTAGTTTTAATGAATATTTGCTATTAGACCTTGGTAATTTTTCATGTTGTAACCTACCTTCTGCTTTTGCTTGGGCTATCTTGCATAGTGAGGAACCATATGTTACCCTGACACCCCTGAGAGAGAGGGTCAGGATTCAGCCTAATGCTGTATTTTAGGTCAGCCAGAAAACACACAGTTTCAGTCGCTATTGTAAACATATTCAAGTCAAAGACCGAGAGAAAACCACCTGTATGTTTGGCTTACTAGCTAGTCTTTGCTGAATGCCACAGAATGAAGGTCTGTCCACCACTTCACTGACCCTAAACCAGGCATTTTAGTTCTGGAATGCTAATCTTGCATGAAGAGCTGAGGTACAGTGCATAGTCTCTGACAGCACATGCCTTCCATTGGCACATCCTCCAGGAGGTCTCTGCTCAATTTTGGTTTTGTCAGTAAAACTAATGCCAGCGATTAAGTTGCCCTCCTGAGCACCACAGTTTCTGTGCCGGTAGGTTCCTCTGGCAAAATCCTGAAGTCACGCGGCAGTAGCAGTTGCCAAGAAGTTCTGGAGAAGCTGCTCCATGCTGCCCAAACCCTGGGAGTGTGACTGCCTGTGTCGAGTAAAGGTGATGGCACAGGGCAGTTTCGTTCAGAAACAGAGGTGCACCTCTGTGTCTAGGGCTAAAATGCACAGCTGGATGTGGAAACAAAGGCTGTTTCTTGAAGGACAGTGAACACGCTGCATGTTCTTCCCTTTGGCTTGAGGGCTCCCAGATCTTTCACTTCCATCCTTTGTCTTTCCTGATCTCAAAACCTGTGCAACCAGGCAACAAAGAAGATTGGAATAATAGGTTAACTGCAGTAGTTTACATTAACAACCCTAATGAAAGCCAAAGTACTGTCAACAATCTTAAAGCAGTCATAAAAACTCCGTTTTCAATGTTATTCTCATCTGGGGTAGTTGGATTAGTTTGTAGGGATATAAATCAAGGCACTGCAAGCAGCAGAAGGCATCTGACCATTCAACTGAAATGCACTGTATATGCAAAATGATTCTAGCAAGCCAGGCAGGCTATACCACCTATTCTCATGTTGAGCATGTTTTTGAACAAGTATCTTGCCCTGAGAAGAGCTATTTTGATTTTCCTGTCAGTTTTTAATTTCCTACCCTGTTTGACATTCCTGGGGGTGATTGGAATCACCACTGTGTATATTGAGTTTAGTAATATTTGCCGGTATTACTATTGTAATAAAATTATTTGGACAGTTTGCCATCAAACCAGTAAGGCAGTTAGAAAAGGCTTTATAAAGTCCCCCTGACAAGCCAGCTGTGACTGCTGAACTTCACGGAAGGCAGCACCTTAGATGCTTGACTGGGTCATATCTGTTTATGATGTCTGTTCTATCCTTTGCTAAAGTAAATACCTCTCACCAGTCAATCTCTTCTCAAATAAAAGTGTTTATGCCTCCAGTCATTCTCCCAACAACCTCAATATGTGGCCTAAACTCTGATCATAAAGCAAAAACACATTAAGTTTTTGTATGCTAATTTTTATATGTTAAGTAATACCTTAGAAAAAGATAAAATAAATAGGGGAAATGTGTTAGGTGGATATGAATGGCTTCATTTTCCAGTTCCATGGAAACCTGGACCATGCTAAACATTTATAATCACTGAAACTAATGTTTACAGGGCCCAACAAAAGTTACTAAAGTGGATAAAGTGGATATTTTGTGTTAGTGGGCTGATAACTGCAGCTTACATTTATACTGCACAAAACTGGAACATTCCCATGAATTTCATAGAATGGTCAAGGTTGGAAGGGACCTCTGGAGGTCACCTAGTCCTACACCCCTGCACATGCAGGGTAATCTAGAGCACATGGCTCAGGGCTGCATGCGGGGAGGTTTGGAAGATCTCCAGAGGAGACTCCACAGCTTCCCTGGGCAGCCTGTTCCAGGGCTCTGTCACCCTCAATTTGTAGAACTCACCCTCCACAATGTGGGTTGCCGTGTGATAGATGTCAGATCTAAACAAGAACCTAAAAAGTACCCACTCCAAACTCTGTCCTCTCCAGCATACTTCAAGATGCTGAGCGTTTTTCTATTAAATAACCAAGTGAGTCAATTAATATTGAGCAGATCAATCCTTGTCCCCAGAGGAAATGGGAAACAGCTGTTCTGCTGGTGAGTGTTGCCTGGAGAGCTGCCTGGCTTGTCTGTGCCCAGGGAATTACCTACGAAGGGGCTGGAGAAAGGAAAAGGAACCAAAATCCCTAAGAGCTCTGGCACAACAGCCCCAAACTTCATGAGCTGTGTGAGCACAGAAGAAGAGCAGAGATGAAGGGCATCTAACTCCCCGCACTCTATTGTTAATATTTGTATTCCAGCTTCGATTTGTATTCCATTGTATTCCATTTGATATTCCAGTTTAAATATCTCTCTATATAATTTAGATATAATTTAATTTATAATTTAGATATTGGTATAATTTAGAATATTTGGGGAGCATCATAAGGATAATAGTTGGTATTTTTTAAAATACTATGTAGTTTTTTATATTTGTTGCCGTGTTAATCCTTCGTAAACATGTTTTCATTAGCACATTTTTCATTGGGATTGCTACAAAATGAAGGTCATACCAAAGTGGTTTTATACCATACAAAATTGCAAATCAGCTCTGCTTACTGTGTGTGCTAATTACTGCCAAAGCCTTACTGCAGAGATGCCAATGAAAATAGCTAGCAAGATGCTAGAAGAAAGAGCCTCACAATCTGTGCAGATGGCTCCTGAGACTGCACATCTATCCAACAAGGAATGTCTGGGGTCTTCACCAAGGCTCGCGCACAGGAGGTATTTTTACTTTTTTATTTTATTTATTACATTTATATTTATAATAGATACGATATTTTCTACTATTTATATATTCTGCTATTGCACACAAGGGAGTCATGAGACTCATCCCTGCATGTCCCAAAGCTGCCTTGCTCCTGAGGAACCTGGCACCAGGATGGAGCATTTGCATCCCCAAAAGCTGAGTATTTTGTTCAGTATTAAAAGTTGTACTTGCACATTGGCTGCAGCCCTCTGTGTGTTCCTCAGTTTTAACAGTTTCTGAACATCTCTTTCTTCATGAAGGCATTTTTCTCTAAATTTGTCTCCCTGCTCTGTCCTGAGTTGGGGGCACCATCATGCAGGAAGGGAGCACATTTCCTTCCCTCATCTCTGCACAGACACGTGCATTTGCAGAAAGGACTTTTCTACATGCAGAAATTACAACACCTTAAACAAACTCTTATTAAAAGCAGTTTGATCAGAGGAGCACAACTCTTCTGGTTACACATAGACTAGTTAACACCTGGCTCGTATTGATTTTGTGGACGTCAGTGAACGGATGAAGCGGATACTATCCTGTCTTGCAGCAGTACTGGGTGCATGAATTGATCGTTGCAAAATGCGCTGAAAACCTTGTGTATGAAGTGTAATGTAAATACATTATTTATGATGCTTTTGCCATTGAAAGCTCTGAGAGTTAAAAACATACAATTTGATCTAAGATCTGTAGCAATTATGTATCATTTTAGTTTCTTAGGGAAAATCATGGCAGCTCCTTTCCTTTTTTCCCTAAATGGCCTCTAGCTGCTGGCGTTGGTGGTGAGGCCGCTTGCTGACTTGTGATGAAGCGACATGTGATGATGCAAAGTGAAGTGCTCTGACCACAGTCACAAAGCTGAGGGTCCCATTCCCATATCGCTCCTGTTCTTCATCCGCAAGCCCGTTTTGTTCTTCCAAAAAGCATCTTCCTAGCCCAGGCAAGAGATATCACTACTTAACTGCTGGATTTTGCTACTGCTTCCTAATGCTTCTGCCCAAAGTGTCAAAAATAAATTTATTATATCTGGGCTGGAATTCCCTATGCTGGAGTCCTCAACTCTCTGGGAAAATTTTCAACGGCCCTGGTACTTAAAGAGATGAAAAACCTTTGTTCTGAGGTTGTTTAGAAGAACTGGAATGATAAATCTTAAGAGGAAAGAGCTGCTGAGTAAATGTTTATCTGCCCACCTACCTCCTTATGTCGTGAGAGTTGCAGTTCTGAAGCCTCATTTTTATAAATACAACTAACTTCTTCATTATTAACTGTTTGAATATTTGTGATTTTATATGTCCTTTTGGTAGTGATTATTTGTTTTATAATCCAATATTGCAACCACATTGATTACAAATGCAATATAAAGCCAGTAACAGATTATATTTTGCATTCTTAGTGATTTGACTTTACTAGAGCTTATTATTATGGAGCTGAAATTTTATTGCCAACCAAAACAAACAGCTTTCTGGATATTAAGTATGGTAAGCAGCCTTCAATCTTTCTATTTTATTTTCCTTTTTAAAAATTGTTCAGCTCCTAATATGGAGAGTTTGAAAGCAGCGTGAGCCTTAGCAAGAAAGCCCTTGTGCATCCTCACGACAGATGAGATAAACTTGGATAATGCTCTTTTCTTTTGTTAAGAGAAATGTGCCAAGAGGGCAGTGATGCATTCCTTTGCCCCAAACACTGTGTTAACTTTCTTGAATTCAATTGTACAAGAAAATTGCTTCCTACCATGAAGAAGCAACAGCTCAACATCCGTTTCCGAAAGAGTGGCCAGAATAGTTTGCAAGTGGAGCAAATGGTTTAATTACCACCTTCAAAAATATTTTTAATATTCTGACAATATTGCTTGGTTTCCAGGTCGACTTTTTAAAGCTGCCTCTGTCATTTAAGATCAGAGTAAGCGAAGAAGTACAGAGAGGCTTGAACCACAGAACCTAAATCCAAGTGCAGCCTTGAAAGTCTGGGTTGTTTATATCCAGGGCTCCATGTCATCCCGTTTCAGCAAGGGAGGGCAGACACCTGTTTGGATTTCTTTCCATAGCCCCTTAAAAATGAGAAGAATTTTAGGTCTGGGATTTGATTTTGGACCCATTTGCAGTTCCGATAGTGTACAGCTGTAGAAGAGCAGTGACAGAGAGGCCGAGGTTACATGGAGGAATAATTATTCATAGCTGTAATGCAAGCGTAGACAGGATGTTGGTAAGGTTGCTTAGCAGCTGTATTCACACAGGCCAAGCTCCGCGGTGTTTTCATCAAGGACCTGATGTGCTTGCTGTTAAAGTAAAGTTATTCACGGCGCAGAGAGAGGTACTTAAAGGGCAAGAACAGCTTACTGGATTTTTCTCATAATTAAAGCACAGTCTCCATCCACTTACTGCTTTTCCCGATATTTATATTTAAAGCACAGTTGACCACATCTGTCTGCTTTTGAACCAGAGCTTTTCTAAGAGGCTGCACCTTGTAACCTTGCTCTCGCTGGCTGGCTTTTGATGGTGCAGCCTTGGAGGAAGGGTGGGAGGCCGGATCCTGATCCAGGCTGCCTTATGTCCGGGTGTGCCTGGCAGTCTCTGCCCCTGTGTGTGGCACAATGCTCTCCACTGAATGAAGCACATAACTGGCACAGAGATCTGATTGCAATTTCATTCCCCTCATTCGAAAATAGAGCTACTCAAACTAGCAGTAATTTTAGGGGTGGAAAGCCCTGCATTAAAGACGTTGATCACCGTAGAACCTCAGGTGCCTGCAGCATATAGGTTGGGAGTAAGAAAAGGTTAGTGGTGAAGTAACTGGCAAAAATAAGGTCATACTGTGCCTTAAATTTCATCTGTGTGGGCTTTCAAGGTTCTAATACACAATATTTTTCTCTTTCTGTGCTTGTTTTCTTTCTCTCGCTGGCTCAGTGTACCTGTGTGCCTGGAACTTTAAAAGTCATGTAGGAGTCGGAGGAAGACAGTAGGGAGTGATGGGAAGGCGAGACTCAGCCTTTGTGGATATTAATGAAATCCTTCTATATTACAATCCCAGCAATAAAGATGACAGTTATCTTGCCTGGCACAGTACATTCTGTGGAGTGCAAAGTAGAAAATGTCTCTCTGGGGGAGCTGGGCATGGCTCATGCACGGCCTCGGTTATTGTTCTGAATATTGCGTATCCTCTCGTGTGGCATCATACAGCGCTCCCCTTTTCACTGTGTATCACCTGGGCTGCTTGGCTTTGCTTTTCCACCCACTGCAAAATAGTTGCCACTCATTGGAAAGCAGCGTGCGAAACAGTGCCACTTCCTCCTTAGACTATTAGTAAAAGCTCAGCAGGGAAACTCATTTTATAGTGCGTAGGACGTAACAGCTCCCTCCTGTGCTGTTGGCCGTCTCTTGTCTCCCAAAGTGGCTTCACAGGTGCTCTGGTGTGCAGACCAGGAGAAGCCTGGAAGGAGAGCGGGGAGAGCGAACGGTTTTGTGCCTTATTCCCTGCACTCAACTGCTGAGAGAGGGCAGAGCAGTTTAAGGCTTTCAGCTCTTGCATGGGGGTTGGGACCAAAGGGCAACATCTGTTTTCCTGCAGAGGAGCAGAGTTAAGGGTGTCAGGTTGAGCAGCACGCATGACCAATAGTGAGGATTGCATCCATAGCCAGAGCATCCACCAGCTGCTTAGTGCCATTGCCTCAACCCACCTGAACTTGAGTTAGCTGGAGCAGTTATGTGGAGGGTCTCACCTTCAACAACAGGCAGGAATACAGAGACTCAACTTTAACCGTGTGGCAAGTGCTGTCTTGGGAAAAGAGGTTCCCAGGGCTTGGGAGTTGCTGAGGAAATGACACATGGGCTATTCCCAGCAAAAACACTGCTCTGCTTTCCACAAAATGTAAATCCCATCCAGGCCACAAATACCATCTTCCAGTTTTCTCTTTAAAGGGATTTATGTGAGGAAAGTGAAATTCTATATGACCTTTGTAAGAGCAGATATTGCAGGACGTATGAAGTAAAGATAATGTTTAGTTGCCTTAATGGCCCCATTGCATCCTAACTTGAAATGGCTCTTAGTCTTAGTTTACCGTCCCTGACAACTTCTGCATCGGTGATATCTGTTCAGACAGGAAGATGTTTGCATTGCTTTTCTTGTTTTTTTTTTTTTTTCAGGGTTTCTCTCTACACAAGTGTATTCCCTGCTAAGGCACAAGGCCTGGAATTGATGCATTGAGAAGCTGCATGGAGACTCCAAACTGAAGTCCATTTTCTTGTAAAAATCTACTAGCAGTCTCTTGTTAGAGGCAAAAGACATAACAGATGTAGTCCGATAAATACAATAAATATCTTGTTTTAGATGCCCTCTTGTAGTAGATACCACAGAGAAAGATCTTTCCTGATTTTTTTCCCAGATGTTAAAATACAGTGAAAATGGGTATGTGTGCACAGAAGAGTTTCAGAAGTTGCCACATCACAAGTTGAAAACTGAACATTTTTAACATGCCTTTGCTCAGTTAAAAGTGCATGTTTTACTTCAGCTCTGTGCCAATGTGCTCCATTCTTTGAGAAGCAAATTGCTAAGTGGCTGGAAGGTGCATTTTCTTTCAGGTCTACTTATGTGGATTCCTGTCTTCTTTTATGCACCTACCACTCATTCTTGTCCTGTTACTTTACTCTTCTGTGACTCATCTTTCACTACACTGAGATTTTATGGGATATTTAAACCACTATAATCCTAAACAGTTATGTGCAACAAATGTACATATTACTACCTTTACAAAACTGACATTGCAATGAGTTTTAACAGTAGATTTACTTTTCCTACTCACTTCCAAGTGACAGAATGATCTCAGATGTCAATTGGCCAGTACTGATTTGCTCCCAAGGTACCTGCCTTAATTTGCTATTTTTGGCTTCACATTCAGTACTGATACATCTTTTATTCACTCTCTGTGTACACAAGTGCCTGTAAACAACTGCAACATTTTTCCTGTATCTGGAGATTTTGCCACTGCTGTATTATGGAAAAACTCCAACTTTCCATCAGTGATAACGGTCAAGATCTGCTCAGAGGTCATTTTGAAGCATTTCAGTTTTTCCTTGCTAAAGGAAAATATTTACTTGTATTTTATCAACTGTAAAGTCAAGATTTGACTGTTCACAGAAACAAATGACTTATTATGAATGCACTCCTTTTTTTTTTTTTTTTCCAAAGCCTGAGGAAAACTACTTGTCATGGAAATTAAAAATGGCTGTTACCAAGAAGGGGAACGAAGTGTTTCCTTTTTATTATCTGTCCTATTAATAGTTACAAAGAAATGTCAGGTGACAGAGTAAGAAAAGTAGATAACATCAAGTCATTTTTCTAATCTTATTTATTCCCTTATAATGACAAACCAGAAGAGACCCTAATTATGCAGTTACATGCCTTAAATAGTCTGGCTATTGTAGTTAATTACATTTGCAACATGCCTTGAAAGTGTCAGCAATGCTATGGAGCTGATTCCAAGCTATTTTTTTTCCTCTTTAATGTTTTCCTTACAGAGACTGTGATACATTTCTATCTGACAACATAAAACTAATTTTTCAGGTATCAGTAGTGATAATATCACCTTCTAGAGTTTAAGGTTGTATATGCTTTAGAGTTTGTTACTATTTGTCAGAAAAAAAAAGGTTTTCATTCCAAAATGGAGCCAATTTGTCCCCCAGTTTTGCCTTAAAAACTTCGTATTTTCAGTAAAATTACATGTTGCAAGCAGAATATTTCACTGATCCCAACTCTTCACAGTTATTAAACAGCTATTTCCATCCTAACAATTAGCCAAAGAGTAAATATGAGTAAACATGAGAGGATGGAAGTGTTAATACCTGAAAATTTAAGCAAACTTTTTCTTCCAGTTTTAGATTTTTCTCCTAACTCCCTTGAATGTTTATCCATTTTTATTTTTATAGCTTAAAATTACAGCAATTGTATGGCAATTGTGGAATTGTAGAACTGTACTTCCTATTTTGCTCATTTCACCAACAGAAATCTTTTGCCATTTAATCCATCTATGTTGTATAAAAATATCTGACACTACCAAATATAATACTGAACTCAGAAATGTGATACGTAATGGATTTTAAAGTGCATACAAGCCTTAGGATTTCTGCAGAAATACAGTGGTACATAAAGTGCAGTTCATTTGTTCAGCTCTTCAGATGCTTCTCAGGTTGTATTTTTGTTAACATTACTAGCTGGTAAGAGTCAAATTACCTTCTTATATAAAGGCATTTTTAAGGGAAAAAAATTGTGTTATTTCAGAAGTTTGCCTTGGTGTTTGTATTTGCAGGAAAGGGAAAGATGCACTTTTCAGCAAATGCCCCTTTATTTGGTTCTCTGATGGTGGCAGACAGGGTCTGAAACATTCCTAAGCTGAAACTCAGGCCTAACTTTAACACCTCAAGGTTTCAATTGACTGAGATCCAGACTCTTGTCCACTTTCCTCCGACTTATCCATAAGGTACACTGCATCAGTATGAGACTCTGCACCATCTGTTTTATTAGAGTATACAAAATTAGAAAGAGTCCATAGACCCTATATATGCCCCGTAAGTCAGGGAGAAGAATGGATGTAGTATTTTCTCCAGGTATTTTTCTTCAATGCAGTGCTTTTTCTAACTATACCAAGTAACAATAGGTAGAAGAAAGCTACAGCATCATAAGTAAAGCCAAGGAAAAACAAAGGCAACCACATTCCCATTCTCATGATCATGGTGCTTGGTCACCAGATGATTGGCTGTCCTGAATAAAGTGCTTCCTTGTTCTGTCCCTATTCACTTATTTGACCCATTAAGCAAACGAATGTGAGGGGCTGCACATCAGTATTCAAGACACACTGTTGCATGAGGAATCTGGAGAGGGCACTTGGCTTGTTTCCTTTAAATAGGGTTGTAGTTGCTGAGTATCTTGTTCTCACAGACCCCTTTTTGTTGAGAGGTCTCAAAGGGTTTCACAAAATTAACCACGTTTAGCAGGTGAAAAAAAGTGCAGTGCATGGAAAATGAATGAGTAGCCAGTGGCCGAGCCAAAAATTGCATTTGGTACCTCCCAAAATCGTATCTCAGGCTTCCTGCCTACCCAAGCAGGCCTCTCTGCCAGTCACACTGTAGCTATGCTTGTGTCAAGGCTACACAACTTGGACTCTGTCAGGCTTTTCCAAGCGGGCTGATGAATTTACACCGGGGGGACCTAGGGCAGGTCATGCTTGGCAAGCAGAATGTGAGCTCAAGGCCGAGTGACTCAGGGGAGCTATTAATAGTCTCTGTTGAGGAGCTTATTGCCATGGATCATTGACTTGACTTTTTAATCATTAAGGAAATACCTTTGTTTGATGGAACATTTAGGACAAAGTCTGACGTAACAAAGAGTTGTTTTTCTTTCTCCTGCTATGTTAGTTGTTAACTAAGCCATGAACTGCCTCTTCTTGATAACTTAAAGCTGAGGGACCGATTGTATGTGCATGTATGTAAATTTGTATGCTGCTAGGTCATTATTTTGAGTTATATTCTTTCTTGAATAGTCTGTGTTTGTGAGAAATCTGGAGCAATAAAGCACATAATACAAATATATTGAAGGAATTGTTATGGGAGTTTACCCAAGGCATTTATCCTATCTGCATACAAGTTACTAATGAAGTTATAAAGAAATAAGTTGAAGTTATTTCTACTGCTAACTTTTACTATTGCCTCCCTTCTTCTCTTTGAAAATATTCACTGCAATCTTCCCCTTGAGTCCCCTGTCTCTCTTGACAGTGCCAGAAGACATTTCTGTAGCACTTCTGTATCCATGCTGTTTTCCCTTTGTTCTGTCTTCTAAAATTCAAACATGGCAAAATAAACAGCTCCTAGCATCAGCTTTGATCCAGAAAGGATGTAAACAGGACACTGTGCAATACTGCTGGGACACAGGAGATTCAAGGTGGTCTGCAGATGGGCTGAAGATAGGAGGCCCAGTGCTGGCAATGTTTCAACCATCCCACAGTGCAGTGAAAAAAATGGATAATAAATTGGTCCAGGAGGCTAGCCTAAATCCTTATTGTGTCGTAAATGCAGATGCTTGTCTAAGAGTCACCAGTGACAGAAGGATTTGCAGTTCTTTCCAAAGAAATGTGTGCAGCGGCCATGGGGCATTGCCCACAAGCCAGGCCAGGAGACCAAGAGGTCAAGGCAGAGGAGCCAGGACTTTTTTTGTGTGTCTATCTAAAGAAACACGAACGGCACCTGTCTATTCCCAGGGTGAGGTGCTGCCCTGCGCACGTGGGAATGCATCACCCTGGGGACCCTCTCTGCTCTCACCCACGAAGCTCTTGGTCATAAAATATCATCTTATAAAATGTCTTCCATGAGCATTGAGCCCTGCATGGCTTTTACAAAAAGAGCGTTCTGCATTTTGGTAGCTGAGATTGTTAATGCAGAAAAATCAATGCCAGTTGGTTATGTTCAGAACTGCTTACTGTTATGTTCATTAAAATCTCATCATAGTACAGTTTTTCTTTGTTAAAATCTTTGAAAAGCTCTTTATATCCAATCTTAGAAATGTTTTTTTAATATCATTATTAATCATACAAAGTCTTATTTAATATCAGCACAACTCCTAAAGCTTTTCTTAGCCATAAAATCTTTATCAATGCAGTTTCTAAATTTATTATGAGCCATATAAAGATAATAACCAAATATAAGCAAGCAGCACATTGCAAAGTATGAATTTAAAATAACTGTTTCTTCCTTCTGTATCTGAAACTCTGTAAAACACAATTAATATTGTGGT
>JAUBOD010000824.1:1507210-1525418 GCA_032353885.1 Nothura maculosa | reverse complement strand
AGTGCAATGTTAAAAACTGAAAAGCAAAAAATGATGCATCAAACTGAAACAGAGTACCTCAATTCAACCAGTTTTACTAGCAAACCCAAAGGACCAAGCAAAACAAATACATATCAAACTGTGCTCTTGGCAAGGAAGGGAAATGAAGCTAAACAGTCCTTGCAGTTTTGCCAGTGACGGCTTTCATGGCTGGCAGCAGTATAAGACCTTACAAGACATGAGAGAGTGCATCAATTGGGGAAAAAGAATCCTAGTGTCAGCACCACACATTTCACACTAGGAGAAAAATGAAGGGGTGCTTGCCCATTTTTTTTTTTTTTTTTAATTCGTTAGTAGTCATGATGCTGTGTACTTGAAACTAATATATTTATAGGAACATATTTTATGATAGTTAATCTTGTGGCCTCCCTAGCTGTTATGTTCAGATAATTTCTTTATCCTACTGGAGGTTTTACACTGACAGTATAAGAGATTCAACATGAAGAGACGGCTAATTTTCAGAAGGAAATACTCTTGAACAACACAGCCAAAATCACTAGCTACATAGACTACTAGAGGGAAGTAAAGAGCTGCCAGAACCCAAGAGCTGCCAGGTTGGATAGGAACCGAGATCAGAGATGTCCAGATCCCATGCTGTGATCTAGTCCCAGATGCCTCAAGGGAAAGAACCGGAAAAACACACATGACAAGTATGAGATATCTTCCGCTCAGAAACGTCTCTTTCATTTGTGGTGAAAAGTACAGATTATTGCAGTGAGGAATCCCCTTTAAGACAGATATGGGAAGGTTCCCAAATACCTTGCCGTTAGTTTGCAATAATGCCAAGTATTCTTTATATAGAAAGTACAAGGCTTTTCAAATCATCTTGAATTCTTGGTCAGGTATTCTAGCGTCCCATGCTATATGCACCACAGAAGTCATTTTGAAAACCTTATGGAGGTTCCAAGCCACCATGTGTTTTTTTCAACAAAATGCAATACTTCCCTAATGAAACTAAGGCTGAAACAGTACAAACCAAAGGGAAAGATCATTTTGACTTTCTTGAGTTGGACAACATTTTGCTTCTTAATACTGAACAGTGATGGCTGCAGGAATATTTAGGAGCAGCAGTTTAATTTTCTCTTAGATATAACACAGCTTTGTAGGTGATTATTTTCTTACACAGATGCTGGGATGTTTTAGTGAAATTTGTTTTTTGTTTAGACACATTTCATACTTACCTTTTTGTTGTTTCTACATGCTTTGTGGGAGTTACAGTAGCATGCATTTTATCTAGCTTTGAGAGTTTTCAAAGTTCATATGTATATTACCTATAAATAGAAATGTATGTATATACACCTATACATATATAGGACATCTCTTCTTAATGGTTTGCTAAGTTTTATTTGTTTGTTTTTTTCTTTTTTTTTTTAAATGACCATTTCAAAATGTTTTGCAGCATCCCAAGCAACAGTGACATGAGCTGATATTGGAAAGTTGGTCCGAATGTGTTCATCCAAGTTTATGAGTAAGCCAGCTGACCTTTTTTTCCCCCAACACTACACAGTGAGTCACCTTCCTACTTCATTCAAGGCTCTTCAAATGTTGGTAATTACTTCTTTAATTCTATTTGTCTTTTCAATTTTTATTTGCTACTTTTAAAAGTAGACTACTCTGTTGGGGAACAACAGTTGAGAATATTGATAGAAATATACTTTTCCTAGAATGTCTCACTGCATTTCAGGTTCATGCTTATTTTATGTAAAACTTGTTCTTTCAATGTTTTTCGGTGGTTGCCTTCTTTCCCAATTGCAAAAAATATATTAAAATGACATAAAAAAGGTCATCTGTAACCTTGATGTTCAAATGTCAAGCACATGTAAATACTAATTGCTTTGGTATTTCCACGTAGTATTTTTAAGATTACTAAGTATTTGTTATTCTGAGAGCACGTGTATCATTATTACTATCCAAGTGCAAAAGAAGTCCTCTTCATTACTGAGCTAGAGAAGATGACTTAACTATCTCTCTGCAGCTCTTCTGCATTGCAATAGATCCCTGATTATAGAGGCAAATTCACTCTACTGATTAGGTTAATCTAAAAGCTGGAAATTGCAAGAGTGTCCTGCTGTATCTTGTTTGGTTTTTGATTAAGACTGAAATAGGACTAAATTTCTTGAAGCCAGAGTTATCTGACTGATCATTTAGCCTTTGTCTAAGAATTACACAATCACAGAATAGTTGGGGCTGGAAAGGACCTCTGGAGATCATTCTGTCTCACCCCTGCTCAAGTAGGTTCAGGTTGTGCAGGACTATGTGTAGTTCTACTTTTTGTACCTACAAGGATGGAGATTTCTACACCCTCCCTCGTTCTACTGTTCAGTCACCTTCACAATAAATACATGCTTTTTTGCGTTCAAGTGGAATTACATGTGCTTTAATTTGTGCTCATTGCCTCTTGTCCTGTTACTGGACATTGTTGAAGAGTGTCTGGTCCCCTCCTGTTGACACCTTCCTATCAGATACTTATAAACATTGGTAAGATCCTCCTGAGCCTTCTCTTCTCCAGACTAAACTGTCTTAGCTCTCTTGGCCTCTTCTTTTGTGAGAGATGTTCCACTTCCTTAATCATCTTTGTGGTCCTTTTCTGATCTCCCTCTAGTATATCTATGTCTTTCTTCTACCAGGCAGCACTGAACCAAGCACTTGAGGGTGGCCTCACCAATTCTGAGTAGAAGGGAAGGCCTCCTGCTTTCCAGCTTTGCTGACATGATTGTAAAGCCTTGCATTAAAGGCTACATCCTGTCAGTAGCAGGAGTTTTTCAGTATCCACTGAATTTGGTGGAAATTTAGTACTCGGAGATCATTGCAAGAAAGATCTATATACACTGCCAACTCGCATCCCAAACTACAAAACCACAACATAGAAGAGAACCATAGTTTTGCACAAATTAGTGTGGATATCTGAAGCCTCTCTTGATTCATAGAGATCCATAGAGATCAGCGCTCTGGGTAATGTGTTAGGAAGCCCAGCTCTGTACCTATAATGGTAGCTGTGATTGAGGCAAGCCTTGAGTTCATGGAGCCAAGGAGTTTCAGTCTTTCTACTTCCTTTTTGTCCATAGGATCTGGAGCCAAAGATGAGCCTTGGAGAGCCTGCTGTTCTCTTTCCAGGCTACAGATGCAACGTAAATTGACACATAGGAAATTGGGCTTGGATAAACAGGAAGTTGCATGCAGCAATTTGTCACTAATCTATGGAATTATTTGTATTCATCAAAAAAATCAAGCTATTAACTTATTTTCATGTCATAGTTTTATAATTCAGTGATTATTTGGTTTTGAAATAAAGCTCCTGTTGTGCAATGTAAAATATTAGGCCAAGAGGTAAACTTGAGATGAGCAATTTCATGTTATACTGCCAACCTAGGTACAACTATCACATTGATAGGTGGAAAAGCTCTAACTCAGCCCAGTATCGGCCTTTAGATATGTTCTGATTAACATTTGGAGATCACGTTTGGAGATTGTTGTTTTCAGTTTAACTTAATTTTCTGGCAAGTAAAAGGTCTATCATGGGCCATCTTGGTACAACACACAGATAATGCAAGTTAAAGTAGATAAGATTAGCTGAACATAACATAGGAAAGAGAGGCTACTGATGCTTCAGGGGGCTGTGACTCAGCAGGGCTGCAGGGTGGACACTCTGTATGAGATGCAATGTGACGTGTATAGCTGAAGCCTGGGGACTTTCACATCTATAGTCTCTGACAATTTATCTGAAAAGAGACTCACACATTACATTGTGGACCTTTCAGTCTTGATTAGTTGCCAGAGCTCCCTAAATATTTATTTTTGATGTTTATCTTTGTTTTTTCCTTTTAAGTTGACAAAATACAAAAAGAAGACCTTGCACTTTCCGGTTGGGACTGGACACCATGAGATCTTCTGCCATTAGCCATGCACTCAGATTCACACTGCACAGCTCTACTCAGAACTGTCTCAGAAGGCACTCACACTTTCTCACCTCTAACATCTCATGCTGGCAGCATCAATGAAAGAAACTGCCTGAAGTCTCTGTACTCATGACTGCTCCTCCAGTTTCTCCAGCACCAACCTCTTGGGAGGCTCCAACCATCTTTGCAAGGTGCAGGACTGCTGAGCTTGTAGATCCACAGACATTCATCTAACAAAACTCTACTGATGTGGCTTCTCTCTTTTTTTTTTTTTTTTTAGCTTACAGATATAAGGAATCACAGAATCACAGAACAGTTGAGGTTGGAAGCAACCTCTAGAGATCATCTAATCCAACCCCTCTGCTCCAGCAGGGGCACCTAGAGTACAGGATGGCATCCAGGTGGATTTGGAAGATCTCCAGAGGAGACTCCACAACCTCTCTGGGCAGCCTGTTCCAGGGCTCTGTTACCCTCGTACAAGGATGGAGGTGAGGCTGACTGGCCTGTAGTTTCCTGGCTCCTCTTTCTTGCCCTTTTTGAAGACGGGAGTGATGTTGGTTTCTTCCAGTCCTACAGCACCTCCCCAACTCTCCATGACCTCTTGAAGATGATGGAGAGCAGCTGAGCAACAACCCCTGCCAGTTCCCTCAGCACTCTTGGGTGCATCCCATCCGAGCCCATAGATCTATGGGTGCCCGAATAATCCCTAACCCAACCTCCCCGACCAAAGGAAAGTCTCTTATATCTGATCTCCAACTAGCCTCAGCAGTAAAGACAGAAGCAAAGGTGGCATGTCATAACTCTGCCTTCTCTGCATCCTCTGTCACCAAGGCATCCTCCCTATTCAGAAGCAAACTAACATTTTCCCTAGTTTTCCTCCTGCTGATGATGTATTTGTAGAAGCGCTTCCTGTTGTCCATGACATCTCTTACTAACTCTAATTCCAAAAGGGCTTTGAGCTTGCTTGATGCATCCCTGCATTCTCTGACAATGTTTCTATATTCTTCTAATGTGACCTGGTCCTTCCCACATATGCGCTCCTTTTCTCATTACTTTTACACAACAGCTTCTTGACCATCTACACAGGTGTCCTACTTGTCTTACTTGACTTGTTTCTTGTAGGAACGCACCAAACCTGAGCTTGAAAAAAGGAAAAGCAACTTGTAAATAAATGTCAGTGTTTATTTTCTGTTATCAAGGCACAAATGACCTACAGCTGTGGGCTTCAAGAGTTCAATTTCAGTAGGGAAAATAGGTTCTTACAGTTCTAATGGTGAGGAAATGGCTTAACAAATGAAGGAAAAAAGTGTTCTTCTAGCAAAATTACTGATCCAGACATGTTGAAATATGAAATGCAGCTACAGAGAGCTGGTTACAGAATCAGTCATGGGTTTAGGTCAGAGGATGGTCTTTCAAGCTACAATTTATGGGCCATAAAGACATGGTTCATAATAATGGCTATTTCCAGATGATAATCTGAGTTAACAGATAGCCGGAAAAATTTCTTTTATAGCACATTTTTTTTTGCTACCAGCAGTCTTTGCAGTTGTGACAGAGACGTTCACAGGGAGGAAGGGTGATCTGCGAAGATGTAGTTAGTGAGTGAGATGGCTCACGAGACTTGCTCTGTATTAAACTGTAAGCCCATCTGTGAGGAAGCTGAGAATGTGAAAATGCTGATTAATGACATTTTCAGCAACAAATCCGTCTCCAGCATTTTTTTAAGCCTCAGGATTTATTTATTCATTCTTTTACTATGTGATAATGTATGCATTTAATGTTGAACTTCAAAGGCACTTTCATGTTTTAAGGGAAAGGTGTCAAATAATGCTGCAGAGGGGTGTTTTTCCATCTGTTCGTATTGTGTTTGTTTTTGTTTTTCTTTTTGTGGTGCTTTTTTTCAGTAATCCAAGCTATTTATGTACTGATTATTTCAGAACTGTAATTCTCTTGCTATGTACATTGTGTCTGCCAAGATTATTTGCCTGAATTCTTTTGCAAAAGAGCAAAAGCCAAAGCAGAAGTTCCATCAGCAGGAAAAACAAATAGTAATTGGGACTAACTTCTTCAGGGCGAGAAGCTGAGATTTTGACACCTTGTCCACAGAGCAGCTGGGGAAGAGGAGCACTGTGCAGTGCTGATAACACTTGCCAGGGACCTGTAGCAAGTTTTTTATTATACTATGAGCTTTGTATAGCAAACTGCACTCGGGAAGAAGTCTGTTCTCATGTTGTGCTAACAAATGCCCGGGAGGACACTATCACTTAATGTGACCTCATGCTTTGTCTACTCTGGGAGCCTGAAAGGACTTGTGAAGCATGCAATAGTTTCTTCAGGCCTAACATGGAGCCCTGTTTTTCATGACAGCAAGAACATTGTAAACTCAAGGGAAACTTCTGCTCAGAAATAATCCTTAGCTCTTTTAGCACAGCTGCTATACAAACAATATTTTCCTATTTTATATGCATTAATGATTATTTCTACTTTTTCTTTTCTCCTCTGACTGTATCTACAGTTTGTCAGGGAAGCTCTCAGTGCTGTCCTCCACTGACAAGGTCCTGTTTACTCTTTCTGCAAATACATGGCGGTGTTTCTTGGCAACCTACCTTTGATATTTGGGAGCCACTTCCCTTTCCACTTGAAAAAGAGTTAGGGAGGGCTCAATATCTTCATTGAGCTTCCTATCTTCATAGGCTTCCTTTGGGGAAGCCTATACCCTCTTGCTGTGGACTTATTTAGAGTGCTGAGATCCTTTGAGAATCTGCAATGTGCCACGCAGCAAGCACAGTATTGACAAGCTACAAGCTATGTGATCTATCATTGCTAGTGGGCACTGTATTTACTAACTGAACTGTCCTCCATCAGACCTTAGCAGGTTACACTCTACTTCTCTTACAGTCGAAAGACAGCAGTAAGCATTTCCTGACAGCTGGAGACAATAAATATCTTCCCAAGACAGGTACGTACATCAGAGATGAACTTGCAGAGATGAAAGTTTCTTTCAGAGTAACCGTCAGAGAAAGAGGATGAATCATCCTCTGAAAGTGCCCATTCCTCTGAAATGACTTAGAGGAGAGCATGGGTTGACCATCTCAGGCAGTGATGGCTCAGATGAATCCTAGTCAATGATTTTGTTGGCAATTTTAATCATTGGAGTAAAAAGGGTTTATGAAGAATCTAATTTCTGGCAGAGTGGTGAAGAGGACCATCTTTTTGGTTGTGTTACCAAAAAGAAGACAATAAACTATTTAAAACTTGTTTGAAGCCACTGCCTTATTTTAAAGCTTCTTTTAGTGCTTCTTTTTTTCTCTGAAAAGACAATCTGTTCAGTGGAAAGACCACCAGTGTCTTTCTGTGAGCCTCACTAAGGGGCCAGTCCATCCTCCAAAAGGCTTTTCAGCAGAGGAAGGGCACATATTCAGACAAGAAGGGCAAGCTGGATTACAGATCCTAATAAATGTGGTTGTTTTGTCATTTGGAAAGGCATTTTGCATTAGTGTAGCTCACTTATCTTGTTGGTATTATTGTTCTTTGCTGTATTTCTCCAGTGAATGTTCTTCACTTACAAATGGAAATTATTCTGTCTCTGTAGCACTTTGCTTCATAAACAATCTTGGCTGATTTCAGTGTAGCAGTTTGGGCATGACGGCACTACTACATATATTTCCCTTATAGCCTCTCCAACTTATATATTCCCTCCTCATCTATAGTACTTTTGTGTTGGAGTAATGAAGCCAAGGAATGCTCAGGCAATGCCTTACTGTCAGTGTGCAATTTCCTTGCTACCACACTCATTACTCACTGACCACAGCACCAACAAGCTTTCACGCAGCACAGTTCACTAGAGACCTCTGTTTTCCTTTCATAATCAATTCCTCTAGAAGCCACAAGGACAGATGCTTTGAAACGTGGTGATTTTTTTATATATATATATTTTATTTTTATGTCAGAGGCAGTCGTGCCTACACTATTCACAGCAGTCGGTATCAGCAAATTTTGCAACCTGTTTATATTCTTTTCTGTCCTCATGCCACTGACAGATGTGAGATTTTTTGAAAAGACAGAATTGAAAACCTCTATTTATCACTGTCTTAAAGTGATATAAAAATAAAATAGCTTTTGGAGGTAATCAGAAACAGACAAACTCTCCACAGGAACAAGTGTAATTATTCCCAAGCATTAATAATGTTGTTATGTTTGCATGTTTCTCTGTAGGGAGATTACAAACACTGCAGCAAAAACACTCTCTGAATATAAGATGTTACCATTGATTTCTAGAGGGATACTGCATCAATTGGCAAAACTTCATCTATCTTAACTAAAAGATAGATCAGGCAATTGTACATGAAGTATGAAGACTTGAATTTACTTGTTATCCAGTTCTTACACAATGCCTGCAAAATCCTCTTTGACCTTGAGAAACTTTGAGGTTTGGGATTCATGACAAAGCTGGCAATAACAAGACTGGGGTATATGCGGGTGGGAAAGCAGTTCATGTGAAAACTTGTACTGGTCTCAGTTCAGTTCCCAATGATAAGATAATTTCATCAAGGGGAAAAACAATTCACTGAAATTTGTCAGCTTCATTGTAGTCTTCAGCCCTAAGGGATAACATCAGCTTGCTCAGTGATCAGCCATCTCTGCTGCCAGGTATTCATCAACAAGGTCAACGGTAGGACAGGACACAGCCTGAGAGCTGTCACTGCTTGAACTCTGCCTGAGAGGTAGAGAAGTAGAGGAATGCAATACCTATTTTCCTCCACATAAGTGCACAAATTGTTCACAGGATCTTTAAGAACTGCCCATGCTCCCTACTGCTTTTTCCTTGAGTTAAATTAAAGGGAAGATTCTGACTCAAAGCCCAGTAATGATCTCTTCTATCATTAGTCTGGTATTAGCATCTACTTTGTATTAGTGTGATGACAATGTAGACAGGAGTTTAGTGTCTTCTTGCTGTGACACCATAGCTTCTACTCTTGTGTGACAAATGCAACACAATATTCAATAATGTCAACCATATAATGTTTATCAGCTTAATAAGCAAAAATATGTTTAATGATGTGATATTTGCTTTTTACTTGTGCTTGTTTGTTTGCAAAATTCAATTACTTGCAATTGACCTTCTGTTGTTAGTGCAAGTTGGTTCTGCTTAATATTGAACTTAATATAATCTGAGAGTGTTATTGAATATGATGCTTGGTCTATTAGTTTCATTTTAAAGTGCTAGACATTTTCATAGAGAACTTGGTCTTGGTGTCCATTATAGGGGAATATCATTTTTTCAGCCAGCTGCAGGGCACACTTTCTAAAGAGAGAGAAAAACAATTATTTAGAATAATATATAGCTTGTCACTCCCTCTTTTTCTAGTCTATGAAGTGAAGGGTGTTTTAAAGAGCGAACACATCAGATATCAACTGGTATAAACAGGTCACGCTACATACCATGAATTTTAGATTATCTGTCATTTTCATTTATTTTTTCTTATTTTGAGTAGCTTCCCTGAAGTTTGAGCATGAAAAAATTGCTAGCTGAAAAGAGCCTAGTGGATTTATCACCCAGCAGGTATTCAGTGACAGCTCTTGCCACAAGGATTGTAACTCTTCTGCTGTCACTTTCTCCTTGAGTGCAAGCTATACAGGCTGGGAATTTAAAACGGCAGCTAATGAGGGATTAGAAGCATGTAATTTTTAGAACCCTTGTACTGTCAGGAGAAAAAAATAATAATAGGTTTCCTTCATCATTCATGCCAACCTGATCTAAATTAACTGGAGAGACTGCAGTGAAGGACACTTCAGCTGGAGACTCTGGTTTTCGTGTCACCTGTGTGGCATTTCCTGGCCAACCTCTTTGCTTTCTGTGTGAAATGACAATCTCTAGTGATGACTGGGGACAGACCTGTCCATTGGAGCATGAGGTGTGGGCTGTGTATGCATCCCTGTGCTTGTTAATGGTGTTATAGGTGCTCTCTTGTTAAAGGCAACAGGAATCATTAGTAGCAGTGGCCTGCAGTTTTGACTTAAGCTGTCAAGAGAGAACTTAGTAACATGCTTTCCCAAACAGCAAAAAGATGGCAAAAAGTAGCTGTAGAACAGAAAAAAATCTAGCATTTTTTCTCTTCCTTTTAAATGGAGGCAGCTGTCAGGGTTCTTGGCCCTAGTAGAGTCCAATGGGCTAGCTCCACTTAATCCACTACTTTCTACTGAAACTCACTGACTCAGATTCAACACGGGTATAAATACTGCTATCCTACAATAAAAATTCATACTAAACCAGTCTTTTAGGTCCCTAGCTGCCACAGTGGGATCCATAGCCTGGTGACAAAAAGGGTCTTTGTGTGATGCTGATTAGGACCCCTTTGTGTGAGTGGTGGATCCACAGGGCACCCCAGGCTGTAACCTGTAACCTATGTGCAGCCTTGGACTCTGGGACCAGCCTAAGGTTTTACCCTTCTTTTTTTTAGTCGTGAAATTAGTTTATTAATGAAATGATATCTTTGAAGGACTTATTTTTGTCCTCTTCATTCTTACCATCCTTTTCTGGGTGACACACCAATATTGGTGTCTTCTGCTATGTCTATGACTGAGGATAATCTTTTAGGACAAAATACTCCGCTGCAATAAGGAGAAAAATGGAATTTCTGGCAAACTTTTATTAACTAAATAAAAATGTTGCACTACCAGAAATCATACTTCTCTGATTTTTTTCTGTCCTCTTTGAATATCTCAAATGGTTTGAAATGAAAGAAGTATTGGTTACATTCACTGTTGATTTTGATCTTTAGGGAGCTTGGCAGACTTTGCTTTACCTGGACTGGAAAATTTTAGGGTGTTTGTTTGTTTATTTATTTGTTTTCTGTTGTTGCCCATGAATCAGAAGTCTTTGATACAATTTCTGGATGTGATCTTTCCCTCCAGAAAGTGCTTTTAACAGAGAAGCTGGAGCATGCTGGGTGTGAGGATGGTGAGGACATGACCTATTTTATGTGGTATTAGAGCCCACTTAAAGCAATGACCTTTTTGGTCATTTTACTCTCTTCCTTTTCAGAATAGAATTCAAAAGACCTTTCTGGGAAGGGAAGGAAAAGTACTAAAGCCAAAACACCCCCATCCCCTTTGCTTTTCATAAAGTAAAAGATAGAGTCCCTTGAGTTTGCTTTTACAAAATGTTTTCACAGGTTACTCACTTAAACCCTGCTTTTGTGCTACTTACATCTCTGGAAAATCAACTTTTCCCATTTCAAGAATGGGTGTGAGAGAGGTACCAACTCCTTCTGCTTTGGAAACCAAACATCAGCGCTCTCATTTCTTGTTTGTTTTCCCAGGGCTTCCTTTAGACGACCAGTTGAAAAGTTACAAGTTACGAAGAGTTAGAGATAGAAAGAATTAAAATAGATAATAGCATGAAAGTGATGTGATTTTAAAAGGGCTAATCTTCCACACTGGTAAAGATGAAGAGTGTTTCTAGCAAAGGAGCAAAATGAAAGGTCTAGTATAAAATAGTAGCAGTGACAAGGGGCAAGCCACTTTGACCTTGAATTCATATATCATCCTTAATACCATTGATTGTAGCAAGTAGGATAAATAACTCCATGCCCTTTGGACAAAGACTTATGCACAGTGGGTGCTTTCCAACAATATTTGTGGATATTTTGCCCTGTCTTCCAGGAGAAGCACAAAGACTTTTGGTGAAGCTCAGACTCTCTTATAAACACTGTCAAGGCTCCTTCTTTGGTATTCAGCCTTACAGCTATTTTAGCTGACATCTGTACTAATCTATCTTTTTTTTAAAAAAAGCTGTTCTCTTGGACTGCTGCCTAAATCTGGAATAGGGAAAGGAGATACACAGGAGTGCTCTAAACAGAGAGATAAGCAAGGGCTGTCACCAAAAGCAGAGCTCTTTTGACAACTTCAGCATTTCCATGCACTCGCTGCTTACAGTGGTGATCATTTCTAATGTACTTCCCGCCTGCGGATATTGATGGATTTGTTCCGATGTGCGACCTTTGTTTAGTACTGATTACCGTGATCACTTTCTCTGTTGTTGGTTTGCACATCAGCAGTTTAATTATAAAGACAGCTCTTTCTTAAATGTCAGCTTGCTCTATTTTTGCTGTCCCTGTAGTCGTTAATGCCTCTGGGCCATGATTCACCAGAATGGTTTTACGCAATAGACCTTGATACCAACCTGATGTCAATATCATTTGTCCTTCTCTTTTAAAAGAGGGGAGAAGAGACTGATTTTCCTGTGATACAAAAAGTTTGTGTCGTGTATTCATGTGTATTTACAGTTGTGCATGAGGGAGATGTATGTGCATGAAAATGGGGGGCATCTTTTTTTGATGAATGGCAATATGTTGCTTAGGGATTCATCAGGTCACATCATATTGTCACTAAGCAACAAGATGTAATCTGACAACAATGTGATTTTTTGTGTGTTGTTCACTGGTTCCTTAGAAGTGCTATAATTCTGTGCCCTGACCGCTAATAATTAACTGTAAAATATCTATCTAATGCTTTTATTTTCACTGTTTCTGTGGCAGTTATTCAGACTCTGTAGTTTGACATCCTTGTCCTTATCTCAAATATCCCAGAAAGTAACTTTCACAGTTACTCAAAGTGTGAATTGCAACTATGTGAAATTAAAAATATTGTTGTTTGTATCAGGCTAGCTTCTATGCCCTTCCTGTTCTCATCACTTCCATTTTAGTGCTAGGCAGTGACAGTTACTCACGTTTCGATTAATCGCTGAAAAGGCAAAGATATTTTTAGCTTAGCTCATGGTTTATTAGGTAAAGGATTGCTGTATTTTTATAGGACCTAGACTGAAAAGAAAATGGCGACCACTTTCAATAGAGGATACAGCTGACCACTCTACTATTCACTAGGTCCTTCTTCCAAGCCATCCTTTCCAAAAGCTGGAAGACATCTCCTGGTGTGAGCACTTGCACTTTCATAAAAATAGCAGGCCTCATGCTCCTCGGGAGCCACTGCTGTTCAGTCTTCAGGTCCTCCAACCCATCTGCAGAGACATGTTGTGACTCCTTAGTTGGGCTCCAATGTACAGGTGTCTTGAAATTCCTTGAAAATAGTGCAGAAGAGCTGCTAAGAAAAATAATTAAGCTGTAACTTGCTCAGAAGTCTCTAGCTGCCTGTCTCTGCCTACTCCTCGCTGTGCCAAGTACCAGAGCCACGGAAGTGGTATTTCTCTTCAGTGGAGGGCAACCTGCATGGGAGCACAACCTGACTTTCATAATCTCTGCTCTTTAACAAAAACTACCCTGGCTTTGTCTTTTGCTTCAGGGAAAAGGCTATAAACAAAACTGAATGTTTCAAGTTCTAAATCCACTTGGGTCATTTGGCCAGAAGACACTAATTTATTTTAGCTTAGGCTAAGGATGAAACAAATATAATCTCCAGGGTGCATGACAATGAACTGTACCCAGGTTAGGCATGTGACTAAAAACTGAAGAGCTGTCTTCCAGAGAAGATGAATATAAGTTTTGAAAGGCAGAAGTAACCATTAATTAACCATTAGCTGGCACCAGCCTATTCTCTTCTTGCACAGTTCCTAGTTCAGTGGAGTCCTGGTTATGATCAGGCTTGTGGAGCTTGTTGGAGTACAGATATCAACTACAGCAGGATTAAAATTAGGATATCCTTTTTAGCTCTGCCTGTTTAAAAAGTCAAATCAGCTGTGCCTAAAAGAGGAAATAAAATATCACTTGAAAGCAGGTAATTCCGACTTTCAAAAAATCAAGTATCAGCAGTACCTTCAATTGATGTTGTGTGGATGATAGATGGTATATTTGCATTTTCACATACCAGTACAATCAGTACTGCTCTGTTAACCTCACATATTGGGAGTTCATGGCTGTGCCAGACTGATTCATGCTGCTTGGATATGCTGAAGCCCTATGAAATCCCCTCCATCTCTGTGTGGCTGGTGTCTCCTGCCACAGGCTGTAAAGAAGGAGGATGAAAACTCCAAAAGCAACTTGTGTTGTGAAGGTACATGGCAGGCCGCCATGCTGCCAGGATGGGTGGAGGACCCATCTGGTGGCCTTACGGCCCTCCCCTGCAATGGCTAATAGTCGCAGAATGATTAATGTCCTGTGAGGAGTGGTGTTGAGAGCTTCACAGAGCATTGTGAGGCACCTCCCCAAAGCTCCCCTGGGATTTGCCCTCTTCTAGTCCACTCTGAATGGGTCCTGCTGGTGTTTACAGGCTGTTCATTAGGGTCTCATTAGGATCTGCCTTCTCTGGGGCAACTATAGCAAAAGACTTGCTGTGGGATAGGCCTCTCTTTGTATGTTTTCATCTTCCCAGGCATTCGCTGTCCAGAACTGTTGGTGATGCCTTTGACAATGCTGTGATTCAGATAGGTTAGCAAAATCTCTTAGGATGGCATAAAAACATGCTCAGGTTTTGTCTTAATAATCCTTTTCCTCTGATACCTTAAAGTTGCAGAGAAGCACAGGGCCAGGAATAGGAAACTCACTGCCACCCGCTGCAGACCCAATTCCACCAAGAAACATATCAAACTGGCAGCTGCAGGGTTCAGTCCCATCCTGGAGCAGGTCTGGAAAGCCCTTCCAAATGAACCATTCGCTGAGGAGGTCATGATACAGGAAAGTTGGTGGTAATATCTCATTTTAGAATGATGCTTTTGAGTGCAAAGGACCTCACCTGGTGTTTTGCCAGTGCTTCAGTAACTCATGCATGCCCAATGGAAGAGTGCGCCTCTCCAAATACCTCAGCATTATTCTCTACCCCAGGGATTAGGCACTGTGCCTGTAAATTGCAACAATGCTCAACTGGTCAGACTGGAGCAGTTTTGGAAATACCTAAATCCTAAGACTCATTTTCCAGACAAGCTCTATTGAGCCCACTTTACGTATTGGATTCACTTCTACATTTATCTCCAGAGTTTAAAATATAAGTCTTGTGGGAGAAGTGAGGAAAGAAACTGAGATATTACTTTCTTACTCCTTTATGATTACTCCTTAATATCTGAGGAACGGCTTGGATTTACTTTCTTACTCCTGTTATGTAAGTAAATCCAAGTCTTTCTTCAGATATTGACATCAGACTGATGTTGATTATATTAACAGCATACAGTCACTGTAAAATATTAGATCTCTGGAAAAGGAGCAAGAACAACAAAACCAGCTATTGCCAACCGTAGCACAGTCTGATAGATTTTGGGCTGAAGGGTGACACTGCCAGGATGGCACAAGCTATTGTAATACAACACAATCGATTGTGTGCAGGTTGCAACCCAGCAACACCTCACCTGGGAAGTGACAAGAAAATTCTCATTGGCTTTAGCATAGTCCTGTAATCACTCACAAAATTTCTGGCTCAGTCTTCACCATTGTTTTGGTCATGGCCAGCTTGCAGGCTTTCAGATGAACCTAGATCTAGTGTGGGCTCGGGATGATTTTCAATGGACTGTTTATCCAGAGCAGCCTCACTGTGGAAGCGAAGGGATTTGCAGGGTGCTGTGGTATGTCTCGTGCCACACAGAGAACTGCCCTAGGCACATTTCGTATACTAGAAAGAGTGCACACCTAGTGTTGGAAGCACAAGTGGCGTTCTGGGATTAATCGGAGATTTGCTCAAGTCACTATTGCAATTAAAATTTGTTGTAAACTCCTCTCAGCTTCCTGAGACTCACATACAGAAAGAAGACGTCTCAGCTTTTGGTCTTCCAAAAGACAGCAGCACTTAGATGAACTTATTGGTCCTGATGCAACAACAGCCTTCATTAAAGACAAGTGATGTGCCAAGCTCTCAGATGCAAGACCAGAAGGTGCATTTAGAAAATTGAAAAGTGTTCATTCCATTTCAGATTTGCATGAAGATTTTAATAAAACATTCCTCCTCCAAATAGGCTCATAGGAATCGAGAGGAAAGTGTAACTCTTTTTATTTAACTTTCTCATCTTATTTTTGTGAGTGTAGCCCCAGAACCCTTCTCTCTCTTCAGTATCATGCATTTGCTTGTTATTATTCTTTATCCTGGCTGAGCACACTGAGTGACTTAGATTTTAGTCCATTCATAGCATTTGTGCTCAGGCTCTATGAATACTAAATTACCTCCCAAAGATATCACTTTATTATTTTCATTTCCTGGGAAAAATGATTTCTTTTAATTTCTAAGAAGAACAAATATTTAATTGAGATTAATTGTATGAGACAGAAGCAATTAATTTAACAATATTTTACAGCAAGGATACTGTTAATAAGTGATAACATTTTGTATAATTCTGGTTAAGATCAGGCAAAACTAAATGTATTCAAAGAGATATTCTTTCTGGATTGACAGGTATTTTTTTTAACGTAAAAAAAAGGAAGAAGAAGAAGAAGAAATTCATTTAATATAGCCACTCAGGAATTAAGCATTTCCATCTCTTGTGTATATGTAAATGAATGTGCATGTCCACATACACAATCCTACCTAATAAGGCTTACTTCTGTTGAACCTCAAAGTGTTTTGGTGCATCCCTGAGCTGCCAAGACTGTGCACTGCAAGACCTGAAGACAAGAAGCAGCCTGGGAAATAATTCCACCTGCATCCCCCTACATCCATCATCACTATTGCTTGTGGTAGGGCCCTGGATGAGCTTTCCCTCTAGAAGAGCCAGAGTCTTGCACCAGTGGCACTGAAGTGCTATTGGCATAACCATAATGATCATATACTTCTGTAGGGTGGAATTTAAACTTTGTTTATGATGCACTATGTGAACCAGCAGGAAATTTGAGCTAGCCTAACCAATGACGTGGAGAACGTCTGTGGTCCTGCAAGAATAGCTGTTAAGGTATAGCTTTTTAGACACTCCTGTGTTCCTTGAAGAGCACTCTAGAGACCTCCAGCTACACTATAGTAAAGAGTGTGGTCGCTCTAATACCACTGTGTGCCGATTGGTCTAGAAATTGCAAACTACTGACGGGTTAAGGAAGATTGGACACACTGCACAGGCAACGACATGTGATGGGGGAGCCTCTTTTAACATCAACTTCATGGAACACCACAGGTCATTTATGTCTAAATAACCATATAATTAACCATTGGTAATTAATTTGTATAAATTTCTCGGATTTTAGCAATTCAAGTGGAAACTGGGAAAAATAATGTTGCTTTTCTTCTGTTTTGACATATTATCTTGAAAACCTTCAGACCTGGGACATCTTTGCTCTTTATAAATGGAGTGGCAACTGTAACAAGGTTACAGTCTAAGCTAGGACACTGAGGCATTGTTGTACCACACATATTTACAAATTATTTTCAAAAGACTTGTTTTTTCATGGAAGTGCATTGAAACACGACAAAGGCTATTAAGGAAAATAAAAGCTTGCTATCATTTCCATGAACAGTTTCTACTAGCCTGCATAGCTGAGCAAAAGGAATAATTTGGGTTCACATAATTGTTGCAACAAAGGGAACTTCAGACCAGCTGTTGAATTATTGTCAATTTGTTTGTTAGTTACATTTTCTGGAAGCAGCAAAGAAAACAAGCTCTGAGAAATTGGAAAATCAAACTCGGCACATTAATCATTTCACCATCTTTCCTTTATAACTGAAATATCCTGTATGCCTCAGAAAATTATTGTAATGTCTGTTTTAAATAATAATTGAAAGTCCATTAAAAACTTTAATTGAAAATATACCTCCTGAGAATTACAGTTCTTCCAACTGTGGACACAAAGCTCCACAATTTTTATATATATTGCTGACAACTAGTGAACTGGGATGTATGTCTTCTTCAGTGGAAGACAAAAAATTTCATTATTACAAAAGTGCACCATTGTTAGTATTCCCTGTTCACTGAGCTTGGTGATGCACTGCCAGCAGGTTTGTCATTGCCCCAAATAATCATCTTTTTATGGACATGAAATATGCAGAGAGAGAAAGAAATCCTAGATGTGTGCAGTGCAATATCAAGATATTTTTAAAGATT
The DNA here is from genome assembly GCA_032353885.1 of Nothura maculosa. Lineage (NCBI taxonomy): Eukaryota > Metazoa > Chordata > Aves > Tinamiformes > Tinamidae > Nothura > Nothura maculosa. The sequence goes on along the minus strand of JAUBOD010000824.1, from coordinate 1,507,523 downwards.
CTTGAAGTTTGCCTCTATTATCTAACCTTTTAAATGGTTTTTTTTTGTGCTTTACTATTAGATTTTTGTAATTTTAAGCTTTGCTTCCTAAAGAAATGGGACTTTGCAAACTGAACTAGTTGTCCCTCAAGATGCCTTCCTACCATATCTCACAGAAATAGTTTCTGGAGAATGAGAAACTTTGAGAAGAGCAGAGAGTGATTTTTTGCCTCTCTGAGAAGAGACATGGATAAAAGAAACAACTTCAGCACATAGCAGCTGGGAAATTTACCATAAAAACACTGTCTGGGAAAAGCTTTGCATATTTGGGCTG
>JAUBOD010000824.1:1431101-1445208 GCA_032353885.1 Nothura maculosa | reverse complement strand
AAAGCTATTCTTATCTTGTCTGTCATTGCTTTCCAAAGTCAAGAGCTGCTTAATTCTTTCCCTGCTGACCTTTATATTTCAGCAACTATTAAGTCTCTTAAGACTTATCTGTTTTCCCAGTCCACTCAACCTTTGGAATTTCTGTTTATCTGGACAGAATGGCTGAATCTATCTAGTCATGCCAGACTACCTTTGTGATCACTGATGGGAAATAGATACTTTTTATCCCACTCCGACCTGGACATCAACTGTGACTTGGAAGTCCAGAAGTATCCCCGCTTTGATATGAATTGCCCGGATGGAGTTGTCCATGGTGTTGGTGACAAATGATATGAAGGAATTGTGAAGTTGCTCCACAGTCTAGCTGTCCTCTTCAGGTGCCCCACTACAGAGACATGTTGAGACAAATGACCTTTCAAGGCAGGATGATTCTGAGAGAGGCTTGTTTTCAGGATCTATCACAACATCTGTGCGTTGCGTACTTCAAAGGCGTGATTTCTTTCAGGAGCCATCATGACACAAGCTGTGATCAAGTGGGATTTTCACAGAATCATAAAATGGTTAAGGTTGGAAGGGACCTCTAGAGATCATCTAGTTCAACCTTCCTGCTCCAGCTGGGACACCCAGAGCACAGGGCACAGGGCGGCATCCAGGCAGGTTTGGAAGATCTCCGGATATGGAGACTCTACAAGCTCCCTGAGTAGCCTGTTCCAGGGCTCTGACACCCTCACAGGAAAGATTTTTTTCCTCATATGGAGACTGAGCTTCCTGTGTTTCAAATTGTACTCATTACCCCTTGTCCTGTCACTGGCTATCACTGAGAAGCGTTTGGCCCCATCCTCTTTCCATTCTCCTCCAGGTGTTTGTACATTCTTGATAAGATTCCTTCTCAATCTCCTCCAGGCTATACAAGCATAGCTTGCTTAGTCTTGGTTTTGGTTTCCTTCCCTTACATTGAAGTCAGTTGTTGTCCCCTGTATATCTATGTAATACAAAGCACACAAAAGCACAAGGCTTCCCAGACCTTCATATTTATCTGTTTTACAACACTCAAAATCTAATTTTAAAGCAGCTCTCATCTAGTCTCATCTTTTGGTTTCTGTTTCTTCTGCTAATGTTTTTGGAACACCTTGGTTCTACCTTCAGGCTTACAGATTGCCTTCTCCTTTCTATTCTAGTGCCAGCAGATATCATTTGTTTTATTCAGTCTTTAGAATAGTTCTTTAGCTGCTATGTCTTCAGAGAAGTATTTGATGCCATCCTTGATGGTTTTTGTAAAGAGGAGTAAAAAGGCCCCCTTTGCAAAGAGGGGCCTTGTCTGGAGGTAATGCATTGCTCCGGAACTTGATACTTGGTTTAATTTTGCTTCTTTATCTATTGTTTTATTCAGGTCCCATAATCTCCCTTCCCAGTTCTAAAATGCATTCTGCCTCTTTGGTGGCATAAATTTATTCATGTTATGGGACATCAAAATTTTGTAGTGACCAGCACAGCAGGAAAAACAATAACTAAATGAAACACTGTAGTTCAGGTGTATGATCAATATTAAAAGATATAATTATAAGAAATTGTATATTATCTATTTATAAGGCTGAATTATGTTCACTTGAAACATGACATTCTGTCAACCATTTACAAGCCTGGCAAGTCATTGATTGTTGAGATTGACAGAAAATACCTTTTTTGTATAAAGCATTGGTAGTAATGTTGTCTAACTGAGTCTTAAAAGAAAACTTTAAAAAGAAATATTTATGGAAGAGTAGAGAGAAAAAAATGAAATATTAAATGACTAGCATATTATCTGCAGTAATGTACTGTGTGTTATACACAAAGATTTTATCTTACCAGTCTTATCTCACTAGCTGTGTCTGTTCTTTATTCAGTGTTAAGGATGTAATTTTCTTGTGAAAGAAAATGTCTGCTCAAAGACTGTATGGCTAAAACCTACTTGACTGAATATAAGGATGAAACATTATATGGAATATGACATGCTTTGTTGTTACTTTTGATTAACATACTTGTTTCTGGTGATATGAGAAGGCACATTCAGACTTATGCTAGAGTTTGCCATGTCAGTGCAATAGTTAAATCCATTTTGGATTTGTTTTTGACTTGGTAATGACTTTTTTGGGCAAAAACATCTGCCCTGTTTCTAGAATGAAAAATCCCTATCACATCTTTTCCAATTAGTTCTTCTCTTTGTATTACTAAACAAATTTCAGTAACACCTTCCTACTCACTTTCATTAACATGCAAATAAGGAGTTAATACAGATTATCTGAGCATGGAGAACAGTTTATTTATGAAATTAATGGTTCTTGGTTCAGAAGACACACAACTAAAAATTAAGACAATGTGTTCTAGAGAAATGAGCACAAGTTATGGAATCATGATGTTCCCAATTATAATTCTCAAACTGCTCTTGTGAAGGTTATGTATCATGATAGAAATAAGCACCGAAAGCTCACAGAATGATACATACCAGTGCTAGACTGAATAAGGTCTTGGTGACCTTGCGCAGGAATTTAGAGGAGGAGCCAGGCAAACAAATATCTGCATATTTCTAAATTGACTTAAACTAAAGGGTCTCAAACTGTGTAGATCTATCCTGTGATAGAGTAGGATATGACTGTGTCATGTTGTGAAGTCTGTTTGTCTGTGCTGAATTATTTGCTGTCACTGTGGGAACATGGGCTTTGTAGGACTAGCCATGCTATGGCATTGCGGATGACTTTTGTGCCTTGGAAGAAGATCTGACAGTTTGTCAAGACTGGCATCAACTGACAGGTTGATTGTAGGCAGAGAGTGGTCTGAAGAGGTATAAGGAATAAGAAGGCAAGGGGAAGCAGAGCATATCAATTTGAAAATAAGGCTCTACCATGAGTGACATACAGATATATATCGATGGATTTAGCCAAGGACAAGGTACATGAGGAAGTCCACATCATGATGGAGGCTTTGCTGGTAAAGAGTTAGCTCCAGCTTCAGCAGGTTCAGAAATGTAGGATCATATCCTGGAAAAAGGTGTCAGCCTAGTGTTTGGTGCCTACAAGTATAAATTACTGTCTGAAAGCAAGAACCAATGGCAAGACTACGCAAATTTAGAGCCTAGAAACCAGTATGTAGGTTTTAGCAGATATTTCTTCTCATAACAGACTAAAGACTGCATGACTCTTTCAAGAACCAATTTGTAAACAGTCATTTTAAATAAGGTGTTTCCAGTCAATCCAAATGATCTCTGTGGAACTGGCAGATGTGGCTTAGGATTTGAGAGACCTTTGAAACTCATAGCTCTCTGACACTTTATTTGGAGAAGAGAATACTCTGAAGGGCCTAAATCATCATTAGACACCTGGGCTTAGGCAGCTGTTCTAAACATCTGTTGCAGATGTCCAAAGAAACTCTCTGCTCTGTCACTGGCCTATTCTCCGTTTACCTCTCTCCTTGAACTACTTCAGTAACTACAGCCACAGAGCCTGTGGACTTCAATACGATTTTGAGGGGTTCATTATCATGAAGATTGTATTGTTCCACTTCATGCATCCTCTAGAGGCAGATATTTAAGGCAGGCTTCTTCTCACATGCTTTTGTCTGTCTATATGTCATCAAGCTTGCCTAAACTAAATGATATGTTATGTCCATCAATGAGAGGACTCCTGAAGAGTGACTCATTCTGCATGCCTCAAAAACTAACCCTATCAAGAGCATTCATTTTCTATAAAGGCAGACAAGTTCATCAGTTTAAAAAGCAAAATTTTGTGAGACAGTCTTAGATTGATACCCTTGATATATTTTTTTTTATTTTAATTCATGTGAAGGATTAACTAGCACCTAAGTACCTTTAGAGAAAGGAATAGTTTGTGGGATTCTCCCCCTTTGTGCTTCATGGTGAAATCAAGGATACTTGAAATGCTGGAATATCTCTCTACACTGGCAGGAGAATAGAGCAGGGCTGTGGATTATGGGGCAAGTCCTCTATTATCCTAGAGACTGGTGGGCATTGTCCTCAGAAGTGCACATGACAGAGAGATAAAGTTGTATGTTTGGGAATTTGGAGAGGGAATTGAGAGTCCTGATTGACAACAAGTTAGCCATGAGTTAATAGTGTGCCCTCATGGCCAAGAAGGGATCTTGGCTGCATCAGGAGGAGTGTTGTCAGCAGGTGTGGAGAGGGGATCCTGCCCCTCTGTTCCGCTCTGGTGAAGCCACACATGGAGTACTGTGTGCAGTTCTGGGCTCCCCAGTGTAAGAGGGACGTGGAGCTTCTAGAGAGGGTCCAGCGGAGGGCAACAAATATGATTAAGGAACTGGAGCATTTATCTTTTGAGTAAAGACTAAGTTAGCTAGGCTTGTTTAGCATGCAGAAGACTGAGAGGAGATCTGATCAATATGTCTAAATACCTGAGGGGATAATGTAGAGAGAATGGGGCCAAACTCTTCTCAGTGGTGGCAAGTGCTAGGACAAGGGGTAATGGGTTAAAATTGAAACACAGGAAGTTTCATCTGCATGTGATGAAGAACTACTTTCCCGTAAGAGTACTGTGAGGCTGCCCAGAGAGGTTGTAGAAGCTCCTTCTCTGGAGATCTTTAAAACTCACCTGGATGCCACTGTGTGCCATGTGTGTATGTTTCCCTGGTGGCGCAGGGGTGCTGGACTAGATGATCTCTAGATGTCCATCCCAACCTCAACCATTCTGTGATTCTGTGAATAGTCATGGCTGAGAGAGGAAATCTGAAGGTCCAACATAGCAAGAACAGGGATAGGAAGGATAATGCTTTGAAATTACTGTCAATAATGTATCTCTAGACTTCCTTTGGATTTGCAAGTAGTGACACATTTGGCATTAAAAAAAAAAACATAGTTAAAGTATATGAAAGTATATAAAGTATATAAAGTATATAAAGTATTGTAAGTATAGGGTGTTTAGGGTGTTGGGCCTGGTATTTAGTGTCTTTTTTCTTTACTCAGCTGAATGGATATTCACAATAAAGTGAAATTATATCTGTGCAAGTCAGATCTCATTTTTGTCATGAGACTTTAAAGCAGTTGCTATATTTAGTTTTTCAGTAGCATCAAAATGCACTCTATTAATATAGACAGATGGTAGGACTGCATCTCTCTCAATCGGAGTTACTGCTGAATTACAACTGAAAGCATGTATGATAAAGCTAAATTGAGGACTCAGTTCAGATGTGCACGCAGAGGTATATATTGTCATTTAAAATTACCAAAATTGTTCTCTTTGGATTTTAGTGACTACTCCAAAAGGGCATAGGTCAAGTTGGCTTTAGAGCCTCCATCGTAGCTGTCAGATCCACACAGATGTTTTATATTCCCTGTGATGACTCAATGGCAGCAGGCTTCTCTGTGGGGGCAATTGAACTGAGTCTTGATTATTGATCTTACCTTTAGTTGTCCTTCACTTTCAATTGCTTTTCTCCTAGCAGTGGGAATTAAAATTCTGCAAGAAAAGTAGACTGATAGAAGTAATTATTTTTCTTAGGTAATTAACAATGTCTTTGTCAAAAAGGATTAATAGTCTAATTGTTTAATTTTCCTAATTATGCAGGCAACTGAAAATCATCACAGTTGAAAGCATGAAAGACAAGTGTATGAAAAGGAAACTAAAAGCATAAGTTATCAATACATTAATGATAAAACTAATCAACGTAATAACTGCATAGAGCAGAAGTATAAGGCTGTCTACATGGCTTATGTTGCAGGGAGGCATAAAAAAACACTCTGACATTCTGATTAATAGTCTATTTTGTGTCCAGTAGTCCTGTTAATTTGTATATCTCAATTGAAGGTTCATGCTATTGCTAAGTATCACTAATTTGGAAGGTTCAAAATGAAGTTGTAAAGTAAGAATATTTAGCATATATTGTTTATTCTAATACTTTATGAAGAGAACATATGTTTTTTTATATTTCTATCAATGCCTTAGGAAAAAACTTTGCGATTTCTACTGATATATACAGGGATGTTGATTAATAAAGTCATCAAGACTGTGATAAGTTAGGTGCAAAGAAAGAAATATGTATTTTAGAAGGTTAAATCTCTAGCGATATTATGGTAGTTTAGATGAGCGTATGTTCACAGTGTATGGCCGTAAGCTGTATATTAATTCTTTCTGGTTTTATTGCTGGCGAGACTACTACTGGCGTATTATGTCCAATTCTGCTTCTGCAGTTTTAAAAGGATAATGACAAATTGGAAAAGAATCAGAGAAGAGCAATGAGAATGGTTAGAGGGCTTGAAACTATGCCTGATGATAATGAAAGGCTCTAGGAAGTTTATCTATTTAGCTTTCAAAGACAACATCAAGAAGCTGTTTCAACCCACTCTGTAAGATCACAGGAAAGAGAAATTTGGTAAAAATTTCCTCACAATAACAGATAAAGTTATATCAAGAATCAGATCAGGTGGTTGAAAGTTGATGCTGGAGGTAAATTTATCAAATTTGAATAAGAGAAATTAAATTATCAGCATAACTTTAAAGAGCTATGAAAAAACAATTTTCGATAGGCTTTTTAAAGCTAGATTGGTAGCTTTTCTTATATGTGTGCTGCGGTTGGGAATGGAACAAATTCAATGTTTTTTCTTCCCAGGTATATCTATGAATATACAAATAAAGTGATATTCCTTTAGTGAAAACATGGTTTGAAGCATGTTACATGAAATGCATTTTAGTTTTTGGATGTACTTAAAATATGCCCTAACTCAATAATAATTAATGCTAACAGATATCGGTGCTTACAGTTGCTTTTAGGAAAATGGAGATGCTGTTTTCCCAAAACAACTGGAGAGTTCTTTCATTAATATGTTATTAATGAAAAGAGAATTTATGATTATAAGCTGCTGATGAATGAAGAAAACTGAGCCCTTGAATGCAAGTTGATGTGGTCACTCTGTGGCACAGGACATTGGTGCTTGAAACTAATTATGTTACTTCAAAGTGAATTTCAGGTGCATTGATTACAGTCTTTCTTTTCAACAGGCTCACGCTAAAGTCTGGCATCTCTACAATGATCATTTTCGTCCAACTCAAAGAGGAAAAGTGTCCATTGCCCTTAGCTCCCACTGGATAAAACCTCAAAATATGACTGAAAAAAATATAAAAGATTGTCAAAAGTCCCTTGATTTTGTGCTTGGCTGGTTTGCTAAGCCAATATTTATTGATGGTGACTATCCAGAGAGCATGAGGAGTAACCTCTCATCTCTGCTGCCTGAGTTCAGTGAAGCTGAGAAGAAGTACATCAAGGGAACAGCTGACTTTTTTGCTCTTTCTTTTGGAGCAACCCTGAGCTTCCAGCTCTTGGACTCTCACATGAAATTCCAGCAGTTGGAATCATTAAGCCTCAGACAGCTTCTTTACTGGATAAGCAATGAATATAACAACCCCCAAATATTCATTGTGGAAAACAGCTGGTTTGTTTCTGGTAGCACCAAGAGGGATGATGCCAAATATATTTATTATCTCAAAAAGTTCATAATGGAAACTTTAAAAGGTAGGACTGAGGTTGTATTTATGTCTGCTTAACAGAATCATTATGCAAAGTAACCTACTGAAGCTCATTAATGAATCAGTCTGAGAATTAATTTTGATATTTAATATTCATCTAGGCACTTGTGAAATGAGAACATCACTTTTTTGGGTTTGTTCTTCTGAGCTCTTGAAGACCTTTAATAACTGTAGATAGCATATTGTGTGCTTGATGCTGCTGTCTTTGAACAGGAGCACTTGTAACTCCTGTCCTTAGTATAAGGAAGTACAACATTGATGTGAACAGTGCACTGTCTGTGGACATCAGGAACTTCACTGTGATATTTATTAACAGCTGCTTTCCATATTTTAGATACCTGAATTCATATATACAAAAGGAAAGAATATATATATTCAGAGGTAAATTCTACCTGACCAGAATTCCTCTGAATATACAAGGCTGAAAGGATGCATTTTAAAATGAAGAATGGGAAACATTTTCATTCTGCATCTCAGTTCTGCCCTTGCAATAATTTTACATTAGCACAACTCTAGACACAGTAATCTGAATTTGCGCCTATTTGAGGAGAACCAAGTGTTTGAGATTATATAATCTGATTAAGTTATTGAACAATTATCTTTTCAAATACACTACTTCTTATGACAGATATTTTCTGTTTTCGCTTTTCCTTATATATAAAAAAAAATCTGAGTGCTAGTTGTCATCAATAAATTGTCCATGTGATTATTCCCTCATTGCCACCTTTGTTGTTGTTAATTTCCTAATTTACTATTTAGTAATTGATTTCCATGTCAATTTTCTGCTGCTGTGGTTTTAAAAACATTTTTATTATAGCTGTTTGTTCCAACAGAATAGCATTTGTGATGCCATTTACAAATAGGGGAATACCAAAAATTATTTCCATTTTCATTGCAGTACTCATAAAAATATGAAGAACTCCTATATTTATATCACCTGCTCTTCCAGAGACATAATCATTACAAATAAATGAAAAAGTGAATAAATATGTGAGTCAGTAAATCCAAAATGGGAGAAATCATATACAAAATAGTTACTTATTCTTGTAAGTAAAGTATTAATGATTAGCATGATTAGATGAAACACTATAAAAGATCATGGTCCTTTTACCTATATTTCTACTGAGTTTGTAAATTGCTGGACATACATAAATAGATCTTTTTTTCTAATCAGAGCAGGCTAGAAACAATCTCAGTTTGTGGAGTTTCATTCTTTTTAATGTGCAACTCAGTAAATAATAACATTAACAAAAAAAGTCAGTAAATAACAATATTAACAACAACCGCAGTAGTCTAGTCATTATGTTATGAATGCCAACATTTGGCTAAACTGACAGAAAAATAAAAAGACTGAGGACTGGATCAACAGTAGGGACTTTGGCATCACCATGATGGAAATTATTGCCCCCAGCTTACTTGCCCGTTAGAATCTGCAATATGCTGTAAATATCAAGGTTCTCTGTGTAGTATCTAGGGAATCTTAATTAAGAAAGAGATCCATGAAGACATCCTGTTGTCTGTGAACAATGATTGGACAGAAATGGTCCAAGAGAAGATCCTGTTCACATGTTTAGGGCATGTCTATCCTGGACATTAATTCAGCACTGTAGTGCAGAGATTCCTGAACTTGTTCCCACCAAATTCACTCTAGCAATTGTGAAGCAGTAAAAAGTATCAAGAGATATTGCCCTGAGAAATCAAGGATGATTATTTTTGACCACAGGCCACATAGATGTCGTTTTGCTACTTCCAAAATCTAGCTAATATCTCCTCATATGTTGTGTATGTGCCCCAGTTCAGACCAAATTGGTACATAACACTATATCTACAATAGCAGCTAAGTACAACGCTGTAGGAGCAAGCCTATAAAGCAGAAACAGTTGGTTTAGAGGGCCTGGTGTCCTCACTGTGCTGTGCATTCTTGAGTGTGTTTATGTGTTGGAGGGGATATTATTTAGGACTACTATTGGTTGCTCTGTGACAGAAGCCCCATCAACTGTTCCTTCCTGAATCAAGCTTCTGGTTTAATATTACCCCAAAGCAACCCAGTTCATGCTTTCTTAGACCACTCTGGTGAGAACCAAGCAGTAAGCTGGGGAAATGGGGAGATTTGCTTCAGGAGGGCACTCGATTTTAATTAAAATGCTGAGGTAGGTACATACGCTTTTGCACTGCACACTGTACATGAGCCCCATGCAGCCTTTCCTTGGCTATGGCAAAGGACCTCTGTTCATTTATGATTCACAGCCCCAGACTCATTCACTGCTTCTTTTATTGATCTGTTTTTAAATACCTTGGAGGAATTGAATAAAACTGTAATATAAAGCAGTTAAATATTAATTAGAGCTGAAGATTGATTGAAGGTGTCTTTTCACTTGGATGAGTGTCTAACCACTTGCACTAGGCTTGTATTCCCTTCCCCGCTGTGTCTCTGATGTTATGGATACATTGATTATTCCTTGTATAGTGAAGCAGAAGGACATGAGAGATGTTGTATACTGTAATTTTGACTAGCTTAGTGGTTAGGCAATTATCCTGGAAGTTAGCAGGTCTGTATTCAGAGAGTCTTAAGCAGAGTGGGAACAACTAGGCCTTTGACCGTCAGGACTGAGCTCTTGTCAGTTATGCCCAGAAGCAAGACATGGACTCTGAGTAGCTTCTGCACTGAAAAAGGTGCCATGGGCTTTGTACATGCCTAGGCTTGGACAGCAGCTGAGAGGAGTGTTTTAAGGATCTAAGTTTGGTAGTTATGGGTCTGTTATGGTTCCTAGGGTCTATATTTATATTATACAGCTTAGAAGAACATGAACTCAAGTGTTGGTAGGAGACAGTCAGTTGTGCTTAATAGCTCACACAATTCTGGTTCCATTCTTGCTGGGGCAGTAGCACACTTGCAGGTTTGCTGGGGGACATCACTAGACCAGAAGTTATTTCCAATAGGACCAAAGAGAGGCTAAGTTTTCAGGCATTCTGGATTTCAGACTGACAGATACACACAGAAAAAAAGAGGGGAGATAGACAAGGGAAAAAAAAAGAAAAAAAAAAGCTACTATTTGTTTTTATCCTTGTCTTTTTTTCAGTAGTATGCAATTCTTATGGATTGACATGTTTGAGTCTATGAAACATCCAATTTTTTTTCAAGTTGTTTCTTTAACAGAGGACAGAAGTTAATACATTTTTAAAGATGCTTATATAACTTCAAGTTAATTTAATTGATTCAAGCAGGGTTACAATCAAGAATCCATTTGGTCCTTTGTAACTGATTGTAATGAGGTACATTAATACAAAAAGGAAATGAGGCTCTTGATGTTCTTGTTGCCTGAATTATGCTTTCAGTGTTACTAGGCTGGAAAATACTGTGTTCAGTCACTACTCAGTTTGCCTTTAGAGAAGATGGTGAGTAATAAAGATAAACTATTCTGGCTATGGAGCCAAACTTGAGTTCAAAAGAACGTTTAAGAACGTGCTTAAATGCACTGCTGAACTGGGGTGGGTCTAGTTATGTAATTAAAATAAGCATCTTTTTTTGTGCTTTACCAAAGCCAAGCCTGTCCCAGAGACATTTTGCTGAATTGCAGTGCAGCTAAAATACAGCTAAAAGTGAATATCACTTGGAAATCTCAAAAAAGGTGATACATGGACATTTTTAGGAACTCCTAAATATTTAAGCCAGAAAATGCTATGCCATGAAAGATGCATTTTCACATAAGGACAGTCTCTCTGCACTGTCACTTCTGCTGAAAAATCTGTGGGAATAAAAGTCTGTCAGAATACACAAGTTTTATCAGGGTCTTACCAAGGCATTTGTAGTGGAAGGGAAGGAGGAAGAGGAGTCTAACTTGGTGAGCGTGGTGCAGCTCCCTTAGGGACCCCTCAGAGTGAGCCAAAATGTGTGCATTGCTGTGTGTAGTGCAGCCCTTCCCCATCTCCTGCTTTTCATTCTCCAAGTGGCTGGTTTCAAACCTGGGCAGATAGCTCTGCTGCCTTGCACAAGGTATTCTGCCTCCGAGCTCCCCGAGTGCAACTGAAATATCCTCCCTGCACAGGCTTTGAAACGGATCTGAGATGCTTATCTAACCTACCACACGCTTCGTGCCCACGAGCGCTGCCATTGTTGCTGATAAGGGGCAATCTGAGTAGAAAAAAAATGAACATTGTGATGAGTTCATTCCTGTTCTTTCCTCAGCCATCCGGTACGATGGAGTCAATGTGTTTGGATACACAGTGTGGTCCCTCCTGGATGGCTTCGAGTGGCATAGAGGATACAGCATCCGACGTGGGTTGTTTTATATTGACTTTCAAAGCCATGACAAGAAGCTGATACCAAAATCTTCTTTCTTGTTCTATCGAAAGCTGATTGAGAAAAATGGCTTCCCACCTTTGCCTGAAAACCAGCCCATAGAAGGGACCTTTCCCTGTGGCTTTGCTTGGGGAGTAGTTGACAACTACATCCAGGTAAGTCTATGGCTAGAGCTGGCAGCTCTACAACCACATCGCTCCACCAGACCATACCAATGATTTTGATGCATTGGGTGGCCTTACTGGTAAGTGATATATTATCAGAGTGCTATGAGGAGATGGACACAAGGCTTTGGGATCAAAGATTTTGTCTTTCAGTCTTTGCTAGACATTTCTGTGTGATCAGTGAGAACCAGTCAGGTTGAGGGATGATAAGTATTATAGAAAATGCACAGCAGTTAAAAAGGAGTGGGTCTGGTGTTCATCTTTCTTGAGCATTTTTATGGGATCAATCACCAAAAGTCAGTCCTTTTTGCTTGGAAATTGATTAGATCTAATGTAATATTTCTAAAGGCCTAGGATATGACATAGGAAATATTACTGTTTATTCATGTCCATAATTTTAATGGAAATATATTTGAGAGCTGTGATAGTATATGGTTTAGAGAAATTCCTGATGCTGAAAGCTCTTAATGTTTCCAATGAGTGTGTTTCTGCATGCTACATATATATGTTCTAGCTTCGTTATTAGAGTAATTTTGTGTAAGAAAAGAAAAAAAAAGAAAAATAAAAAATAGGGAACCTTAAGGTTAAATGACATTTCTGTATTCCTTGCTTGCTGTTTTGTTTAGCATCATATCTGTTTCTGAGGCTGCAGTACCCCTGATAGTACTTAGCATGGATCCAGTTCACAATTCTCAGTCTTTTGATTTCAGTTAAACTTGATATTTCAGGACAACCTTTCAAATTTCAGAGCTTCATAGCATGTGTAAAAATTATAGCTTAGTTATGGTCTCTTTAACAGTTTGGCTTGGTAATTCTCAGATGTTGTTTTGGCTTACAAGGATTCTCTAACCACAGTAAAGACATGCAGTAAAATTCAGCTTTGAGGCTGAATCCAAGAACAGAATTTTTAATTTAGATTTTCCACAAAGGCAAAATATTTCTTGAGGCTAGAACATAGAGGCCTTGTTTGTTTTCTGTTACTCCAGAAGTAAGATCTGACTTTGTTCTCCTGAAAAATAATGCAACCTCCCTACCTGGCATGTTGATTTCCAAAAAAATTTAATGGTCAATGTTCTCCAGCCTCCCAGATAAATTAGAGATTGGAAATGGACTTGCTGCCTTTGGGATCAATAACTGCTGCAAAGCTACTGTGTCAGTCAGCTCAAGACAGTTAAAAAATTCCCTCCCACTGCCAAAACCTTCAAAGCTGAATATTTTCATTTCAAAAGACCATTCAAACATTTTGTGCTGTGAGGCTTAGGTAGCGTGATTTGTAGATGCATCACAGTGGAAAAACTCTTCTGACAGCATTCCCGTAGTATTAGTGGAAATGCATGCTTTAGTAATCTGCAAGGGCCAATTCTCCAGAAAAGCAATTTCGCTCAGACATGCTGTTTTTTATTGCTTTCTTCTATAAGCACCGGACTGACCTCTCCAGAGAAAATAGCAACTGATTTTCAGCAGCTTCTCTATACAGACCTGCAGAGCCTGAGCCACAAGTTGAACACTGGTTGTAGGCTGACACCTGCTTTTCAAACAGAGGGCAGGACAAGGAAATCTGAACTGACAGGACTAGCACCTAGTTTGGATCTTTCTTTTTTTTCTTTTTTTTTTTGGTAAGAGTTATACTAGATTATGAATCAGAAGGAAATTTTATGGTGTGCATTGCTTTTATTTCCATTTTCCTTATTATGTTTTTGATACTCATTGAAAAAAAACAAGGTATAATTCTAAGAGACTCTGAGAAGGTCATCTTTTATTCTGTCTTGTGGGTCATACAGGTGCTTCCTACATGTGGAGACCAAGAAGCTTTAGCTCTCAAGAGAAATATATTTATTGTTGGGCTGTCTTATGGTAGCATTACTCAGAAGTCAGAGAAAAGAATGATTCAGAGGTCAACAGCCTGCTGAAATAATTTGAAAATGAGTTCAGTATGAGTTAAATAAATAAGAACTTTAGCAAAAAGCAAGAATGAGTTTGTGCTAAAAATCAAGTGCAAAACATTACTCATCCGTAATCATAGTTAGGAAGATGAAGACCGAACACATAAATGATGTTGCATTTATTATTTCTGTTACTGCCTTCAAGGAGTGAATGGAAAAGAGCCACTGGGCAGT
>JAUBOD010000824.1:1420330-1431001 GCA_032353885.1 Nothura maculosa | reverse complement strand
TACAGGTGCTTCCTACATGTGGAGACCAAGAAGCTTTAGCTCTCAAGAGAAATATATTTATTGTTGGGCTGTCTTATAGTAGCATTACTCAGAAGTCAGAGAAAAGAATGATTCAGAGATCAACAGCCTGCTGAAATAATTTGAAAATGAGTTCAGTATGAGTTAAATAAATAAGAACTTTAGCAAAAAACAAGAATGAGTTTGTGCTAAAAATCAAGTGCAAAACATTACTCATCCTTAATCATAGTTAGGAAGATGAAGACTGAACACATAAATGATGTTGCATTTATTATTTCTGTTACTGCCTTCAAGGAGTGAATGGAAAAGAGCCACTGGGCAGTTTCCAACAGATATTCTCTCTATAGGTCTTTCAGTATAACTTCTTAAACTTGAAAGAAGACCTTTTTTTTTAATTACTGTAGTGTTTGCTGAAGATTGCTTTTTTGGAGAGTGCAGGTTTAGTGACTTGTCCCTCATTTCCATTACAGAATGGAGCAATCTGGACAAAACAAAAACACAGTGACTGTTAGCATAAGCTTGTGTGGAAAGTAGGATGAATATTATATAAATATGTATTTGGTACTTTTCTGATATCACATGCTAACTGAAGACTAATTCGTTCTTATGAGTCATATATGTTATGGAATCAGAGATGTGACAGAGGTGCTAAGTGCAATGTTCTCACTTGTGATCCTTCAGGAAGTTGTGCCTGATGATTATGATCTAGAACTAACAGCTTGTATCTGATGTGTTTCTTGTTGCTTCTAGGTAGACACGACGCCCTCCCAGTTTCTTGACTCTAATGTTTATGTGTGGGATGTTCACCAGACCAAGCGGCTTATTAAAGTGGATGGAGTTTTTACTTCCAAACGCAAGCGTCACTGTGTTGACTTTGCTGCAATCAGGCTTCAGATCTCGCTTCTGCAGGAAATGCATGTCACACACTTCCATTTTTCACTGAAGTGGTCTTCAATTCTTCCTTTAGGTAACCTTTCTGTCATCAACCACACGCTTGTGCATTATTATCGGTGTTTTGCCAGTGAACTTCTCAGAGTTAACATAACTCCTGTTGTTGCCTTATGGCAACCTATGGCTGAGAATCAAGAGCTTCCAGCTTCACTTGCCAAATATGGAGCTTGGGAAAACCCAGAAACTGTTCAGGCCTTTGCTGAATATGCCAAACTGTGCTTTGCAAATCTTGGGGATCATGTGAAGATTTGGATCACAATAAATGAACCTTCTGTGAAGAACTTGACATACACTGCAGGGCACAATCTGTTGAAAGCCCATGCAAAAGCATGGCATCTTTATGACAAAGAATTTAGAAGATCTCAGAAAGGGAAAATATCTATAGCTCTGCAAGCTGACTGGGTGGAACCAGCTTGTCCCTTTTCCAGAAAAGACCAAGAAGTTGCTGATAGAATTTTAGAATTTGACATTGGCTGGCTTGCAGAGCCCGTGTTTGGGAATGGAGACTACCCACATATCATGAGAGAATGGCTTCACCAAAGAAACAGTGTTGATCTGTATAATTTCCACTTGCCTTATTTCTCAGAAGACGAGAAGAAGTTAATCCAAGGCTCATTTGATTTTTTTGCCTTAAGTCACTACACTACTACTCTTGTGGGCTGGGAGAAAGAAGATGCTCTAAAATATGATCACTTTCTGGAAGTTCAGATGATCAATGATATCACATGGCTACACTCTCCTGGGCGAGCTGCAGTGGTGCCCTGGGGGTTGCGTAAAATGCTCAAGTGGGTTAAATTCAAGTATGGTGATGTCCCAATATACATTATGGCTAATGGAATTGATGATGGTCAAAATATGGTGCACGATAAGCTCAGAGTATATTACATAGAGAATTATATCAATGAAGCTTTAAAAGGTAAGGAACTGTAAATGGTTTATATGCCACAAATCACAGTGTTGGTGTAGACTGTGTAACAGTAGTATTGTTTTCCTTAAAGAAAAAAAAGGTTGTTAGCAGGACATTTATTTTTTAATTTGGCTTATGATCAATTGATGTTATTAAGCATCAAAAGGACAGATTTTGCACATACTCTGCATAAAGCATCAGAAGAACTTTCTGTGTTGATTCAAGAGATTTAAATAGATGTTGTGTGAATAACTCCACATGTAGTCAGATTTTCTTCTTACTGCACGTCTCCTGTTGTGTAGCTGTGTTGCTTCCCACTCTGTTGACATGCCCCAGGGTTCAGAGTGAGTTCTGTTTCTCAGCTCTCTGTATCTTATCCAACAGCGTTCATAACTATTCAGCTATCTACCTAATTATACCATTTCCTGAACTCTTTCCTGCTATTCAGAGCTCAAACCAGTCTTTCTGTCTTAAAGATTCATAAATTATAAGGCAAAAAAGGAGAATTTTGACTTTTTTTTTTAGCAAATCACAACTCCTGAAAAGAGAAACTTTTACCAATGAAGAATCTCTCTATAAGCTGTTGTAGTGACTGAGCAATTATTGTATATATGTATATATAGTATATATATTTATAATTATATTTAGATATACATATATAAATATTCATATATTATAAATATATACATATATCTATATAAATGCATAAATATTATGTATAATATAATATGATATAATATGTTATATTACATAATATATTTTATATAATATGTTTTATATATAATGTATAAATATTTTATATGTATATAAATCTTATTTCTAGAATTACTTTTTTAGCTTCAGCTTTAAACAATTGTTTTGAGATAAGTTTCCATTTTTGTTGCCTACACAGATATTCACAGGCTGAAAACAAGCCACCTCTCAGTCTACTCTTTGATAAATAATGCAGAGAAAGGTCTGTGTGCCCCTTGCTGTAAACCTAATTTTGAAACTTTTGATTACTGAGCAGTTTTCCATCATTCTTCATGAAAGATACAAAACCCACACCTGGCCCCGCTGTTCCTATAATAGTCATATTACGCCCAAGGCAGATAAAAATCTCTTAGCCTTTTACTCCTGTTTCATACATTGAAGCAGCCTATTAGCCCTTTTGCTCATGGCAGAGGATTGGTTACACACTGTGGTTATCTGCTGCAATTCAAAGTGCTTGTGCACTGCCCTGCCTGTAGAGCTCCTCTGAATTGATGCACAGTCTTCTTGTCCCTTGACGTCCTTAGATTTGGTACAAGTAAATACAAGTAGTTTGCATGTGCCAAGCATGCTATACTAGCTCTGTTGTGTTATTTGCAGATTTGGTGAGAAAAAAAATTCTTTTTGTTTCAGGTCAGTGAAATGTTTAAAATCATAAGGGTTCTAGGTGCTAAGAGACAAGACCATAGTGGCAAAACATGGTGATGCTTCCTCATCTGCAATTACATTTGCAGACATCTGAGTTTTAGCTGAGACCAGTTTAAAGCTATCTGTTATGGGCCTGCCTTGGTCTCATAAGATAACATTCTATTTCTCCGCTCCAAGTGCCTTATGATATGCAGTAAACCACTGTGTGAAGTTCTGAGTATATTATATAAAACATCATTATATTTATTGATCTACTATCTCAGAAAAAAAATGTTGAGAGTTTGACAAGATTTATTTTCCATATAGATGAACACATTGGCATTAAACATAGATGTATACTGTAATTTTTATTTTTCAAGCCTTATATTTCACTGTTTTACTAAAAAGTCCGGTAAGGCTGACAGCTTCATAAATTCCTAGGTCATCCTATGCACTTTTTTAACTTTCTTCACTGGAATTTCCACTGCTCTGAATAGTTACTGAAAATCAGTATTAAGGGTCCAAGAGTTTTTCCTCCAGCATTTTGAAGCTCTAGTGCAGGTTTCTGGATCTGTAGTGTTAAAAACATGCCCTGGGTATATTTTGGCTGAGGTTTCAGCATGGTCTTTTTGTAGTGCTTTCACTCCCCACCACCACTTTAGGCAGTATCAGTTCTTAGCACTACAGTTTCCAAGATCTGTGCAAAGATTCATAAATCTGAGCTTTGCTCCAAATTCCGAATAATCAAAGGTCCTCTTTTTTAAAGAACACTCATTTTGCATAGATCTGGTGTCTAGTATCACTTCTCTATTCTATCCATCCTGGAATTGGTTACATATTTTTCAATTTAAGTACTGCAGACAAATCAGATTTTACTCTATGCACCTTGGGTGTGGGTGAATACATGCCTGCTAACCGGCCCCAACACTTGCCTGAAAGGTCACTTCTGCATTTGACATCACAGCCTCCTCCACAGGGTTTACTCAGGCAGCAATACCAGCTTTTTCACTCTTTCTTTTCTTCCCTCTTTCTGGTATTGTTCTTTCTTCCTGCGCTTACACGTGGGAAAAGCTCTTAGTCTTGGCATCATGACAGATGGAGATTTCTCCAAAACTTGCTCTTTTTTTTTTCTTCCCCTGTGTACTAACCCACATTAATTTTAAAAATTCTGTCCTTATCTCATTGCCACACTGGAGGAAATGTGAGGAGGAGGTATTGGTACACATGTGGTCTTGCCTTAGGTTTCATGTGCCTTTTTCCTCCAACTGTTTCCTGGGACTGTACGTGGAAGCATTTGGGTGTATAATATTGCTCACCTGCCTTGTTCCAGGAGAGCCATTTATGCACATAAATGATTCCAGATTACAGCACGGGGTCCTTTGGGATGAGGTTGTATTTCTTAGTGTTTTGTACAGTGTTAAAATACATCTTTGCCAATGGAAAACAAAGAACAGCAGTAACCATTTATGCAGTGCTGTAACATCCACATGCAGTGTTGCAAAGACAAAGTAATTATGCCTTGTAGCAGCTCTGTAAAAGGGCAGGTAAATATTAACTCATTTCACACATAGAAAGGTCAGAGGTGCTAAGGGCCTTTCGTATGTCTGCAGAAAGAATTATTTTCACAAGGAATAGGAAAATTTGGCAGTTTTTACCTTTCAGTCATGTGTGTAAATGATAGAAGATGTTGCTTTGATTTGAGCAAAGTAATTAAAGCAGTGATTTAGAGGTATAAAGTATTGCAGCTTGCCTTTATTACTGCAAACTGTTTGGTTTTGTCAAGGAGGACGGATGTCTCAAGGTTAATGCTGCTGCTGATAGATAAGTTAGCAGTATGGAATATGAACGTGTTCCCAATAAAGAGTAACGCACATCATCCTGGATCAGAAACAGGCCAATAACCAGAGAAGCCTGTGATCCGCATGACCTTTCCACTTGCACTGATGGCATTCCAGTGTATGAGCTCAGCGCTGGCACGTGTGTTTTCCTGATGTCAGTGCACATTTGCTAGTTAGAAGTGCAGCCTGTTGGCTGCCTTCCTCAGCCTTCCCACTCCAGAGATTCTCTGCAAGGGGGAAAGAGTAATCAGAGAAACATAAAGCAAGCTCAGAGTGTGCAGAAAACCCAAACACTCTCTTTTGTAAATTATAAGAAAGAGCCATCACACAATAGGCTCTATGCTGATCATTAAGCAATCATACATTCATTGCTTTGTATACAAAAGAAAAAAATATATGGTATAGGATCATAGATCTTGGAAATGTTTGTCAATCTCATTATGACAAACACTCTATGAATATCCACATATATTATCTTATCTTTGGGCAGAGAAGTGTAGCTCTGCATTTGACATCTCTCTTGCCCTTGCCTATATACTAGTATATTATACTGCTCTTGAATGCCCAAATGACTTTTACTCCTTTTTCAATACTTGGTTTTGTTTTTCAGCTTACACCCTGGATAACGTTAACCTACAAGGATATTTTGTCTATTCTTTTAATGACAAGACTGCTCCTAAGTATGGTCTCTACAGTTACGTTGCAAATCAGTATGAACCAAAGCCCTCTATGAAACATTACAGAGAAATAATTGATAATAATGGCTTTCCTAGACCTGAAACTGAGGTACTGTGCCCTGAAGAGACTGTCTCATGTCCTGAATGTCACTTTTTCCGAACAAGAAAATCATTATTAGCCTATGTTGCTTTCATATTTGTTGCTTTTATTGTTACTATATTCCTCATTAGTTACTATTCCAGGAGGCCAGGAAGACGATATAAATAGAGTTCTCTTTCTCTATGTGTTTACCTACTGCCCTTTTGTTTGCATCCCTTTGGAAAATCTGCAATAATAGCACACAACGTGGTGATTGCTTCAGCACTAGGAAGCCATTTATGTTGCCTGATACTGCAGGACCTGGACATTGAAATGAAGATTGCTAGCGTGTGGCCTATGGAAATCTTTCTGTGGTCTAGTACATTTGTTTTGTGACAAGTCCTTAAATCTTGTGGTTGGAGTTATCTCACAACTTTCCTTGGGATCTTCTGTTGAGCAGATGCTTTTATCTCACTGACTTTGATAGCTGCATTTCTTGAAGATCTGGAATGACAGAAGAACCTGGCTGTAAAATTCTCAGACTGGAGAGAAACAAAAATGATTTATTTTTCCAAATTAAGGGTGCAGCCCCAAAGTTAGGTGTTTGGCGTCAACACCTGGTGGGTAGGGAATGGGACTGCATGGAGACTAAGCAGAAGTACCAGGCTTGCTGAATGGGGAAGGGATGGCTCAAGCAGGTTTGGGATGAAGAACAGGATGCTCCAGTCTCTGCACTGAGGTTAACCACAGATCAGGCTGCTGATTCCCTACCAACCTCATATTGCTCATCGCACACGCGGCTCATTCTCCCTGACTCCTTTCCAAGTTCTGCTGGAGGCTCTGCTCTAAGAAACTGAGACTGATATGGACAATGCTTAATTCCCAAAATATTACTGAAATTGTGTAAGAAGCCTCTCTCTTTTCCCCGCCAAAATAATAAAATATTAGCAGCACTGCTGGTATTAGAAATGGATAATAGAATAAAACCCAATGTTATTTTGCCTGTCTTGTGAATTGCTGCATTGGGAGAGTCTCCTGTATAAAGCACTGTGGTCATTTCTCCCTGCTGTCTGTTTGCAGGCTTGCATTGCCTTCAGCTGTGATTGTGTTTTTATGTGCATAATGTCAGTCACTGGAAGGAAGTTTTTAAAGCAAATGTGCTCTATGTCAATTAAGAATTATTTATCTACCAAAGCAGATTATGCTGTATTAAATGTGATGTTTATCTACCAGATGACTAGTAGATGACTAAATGACCTCATAAGGTTCTTTCTAACCTGAGTGATTCTATAGTTCAGTGATTTTATGCTGTAAATTAAAATTTACATATCAAATATGTTTTTATTTATGATTTAGATTATATTTATTGTTAAGTAAACTATAAAAATAGAAAAGAATACTATTATATCATAATGATTAATATATTTACTCTTTAGTTCCAGATTTAAAATTATCTCTCTTTGCACTAATGTGTATTTTATTA
Source organism: Nothura maculosa (assembly GCA_032353885.1). Classification (NCBI taxonomy): domain Eukaryota; kingdom Metazoa; phylum Chordata; class Aves; order Tinamiformes; family Tinamidae; genus Nothura; species Nothura maculosa. Next base: position 1,423,671 of record JAUBOD010000824.1, on the reverse strand, counting down.
TCCATATTAAAGTGAAAAAAACAGGGTGATTAAGTATTAAAAATATATATAAAATTTATATATAGCTTGACAGGATTTTCTGGAGAAGATCAAACTTTAAACTGCTATAAATTTATGTGTTACTGCCTGGTGCAGTGTGGCTTACAAAAAAATAGCTCTCCTTAAATAGATGCTATGCCAGATGGCTTTCTCCATGTCACAACAGTGAATCACCTTGCACTACATTCCCTTCATTATGTCAGATGCCGTCACAGTACATAACAAAAAATACATTCATTTAATATAAACTTTGGCTGGGTCACGTGTAACTTTTTCCATTATGCTGTTTTGCCAGTGGTTGAGTGGTAAATCTGGGCTTGATCCTTTTGGAGATCTGAGTGAAACTGGGTCTCTCCTTGGTTTCACTGAGTTCAGTGGGTCTGGACTGAACCTTCCCAGCATGGCAGGTCCAGGACAGCATTGGGGCTACCCTGATGGTCCCCAAAAGTCTGGCTGCATCACGCTGGCACTTTAATAACAATTAATCATCCAGCAATTTTCCATCTTATGCTGTTTATCTTATGCTATTTAATAGGCCAGTCACAGAGCCGTGTGGGAATCGGGCAGTCGTAGCAAATTCTGCAGGCTCTCCCGACGTAGAAGCTGGGTGATATGTAACCACCGACAGGCAGATGGCACCAGCTGGATATCTAATTTGTAGATAAATTGGGATTTGTTACTCTGAGGCTGTATTATCACATACCGTAATGGTGTTGTGGCCCGTAGAAATAACACAGCTGCTGGTTTTCTTCCCTTCAGAGGAGCTTTTAAATGTCACTGCAGAACAGCAACCGCCTGGATTTGGGGACAATAATTTGCCCAAGCAATCTGCTGACAATATTGCATGCACAAAGCAATGCATAACTAGCAGGGAGTTAATTCTACAGTGATGGGCCGGGCAAAACACCGGCCGCTCTGATGGATGTAACGGTGTGGTTTTACCTTAGGAATCTACTTCATTGCATGGAATCAGGGTCCAGCTTCTGGGCAATTTCCTTAGGAAGAAAAATCACCCTGCTCCTACCAGCCCAAGCACCTCCTGTGACACCTCCCTGTGCGCAATGAGCTGCCCCTTCCCGGCGACCTCGGTGCATCCCGAGCAGCAGTGCTGGCAGCAGCAGGAATTGTAGACAGCGCTCCAAGCTCACAGTGCAAAAACAGCTCAGGAGAGAGTGATTTTACTTTCTGAAGAGTTGCAGGATTCTGCATGTGTAACAGTGGCTGTCGATGAGTAGATGCATTTCTTGGTTTTAATTGTGCTTCTAGAATATATCGCTGCCAGTTTGCTCAGTGCTCCAAATTTAACATGCTGCAAAATCCAAAATTATATTTTTATTCAAGATGTTTTTGTTTCGTGAGTGCAGAGCTTCTGTTTTATTTCTAGGAAAAAAAAAGAGATTGAACAACGAGTGGCAGGAGAATGTGTTGACTAAATGAATGAAAGAATTGTATGTGTTTTTTATAACAGTCTGAGCAATGAAATAAAGATGCGGCATGATCTTCCTTTTTAATCTCTCGAGTTTTCTATTTGCAGCAAGAGGTACATGGTACATTTGGAAAGGCACTTGTGGCAGTGCTGCAAGGAGCTTGGGTTGCTGCTTGTTCTTCCAGTATCACATAAATAACCATAACTTTTGCTGGGGATTTGTAGAGACTCATGCCCAAATGGAATTTTTTTTTCCAGCAGAACTATGTCACTGGGGCTTTAGAAGGGTTTGGGGTTTTTTTGCTTCTTTGTTTTTTGATGCTTTATTGAGTGAACATTTTTTTTCAAAAATAAAACCCCATGGAAGTAACCATAGCAGTATAAATTTTCTGGGACAATAGCTTATTCCATTAATATTAGAGCAATGAATTTTACAGCTCTTCTCTTACAGTAAAGTTAATCACAGCCTGCTAGGATTTTGTCAGCATGGTTGTGATATTAAGCAGCCACTTTGTGGCATTTTTATTAAACAACCTAAGGAAAGTAAATGTTGGGGTTAAAGGAAGTGAGAGCAGAAAGGAAAAAAAAAAAAAAGAAATGAATCAGACAGGGGCCACACAAGTGTGAAAACTTTTAAGCTCCCAGCCCGTGATTCACTTTTTCTTGTGCTTTTCTATTTTGCTTTTGAGTCACGCAGGAACTCTCTGTTGCTGCTGCCTGCAACGCCCGTATTGAGGAGAGAGCAGCAGAGGTAGGAGCTGTTCTGGCTTCAGCTCAGGAAGTTCAGCTTGTTCCTGCTGCAGTTGGATGGAGCTGAGCAGAGAGGGCAAGGAAAAGAAAGGGAAAAGCAGTTCCTGCCTTTGATGCTGCTCCTGACTTGCCAAACCACCCTTACCAACCACTGCAAGGTTCATTTGGTGCTGGCTGGTTAAACCTCTCCCTTGTCTCCCTTTTAAAAGATTAGAAAGAAATAATAAGGTGAGATGAAAGTGGCAGAGTCAGATGTATCACTGACTTTTATTTTGTTTCCTGGGTTGGACAAGAGCAGCATGCTGTGTCAGAAAGCTCTAAGAAAGTTAAATTTGTTAAGAAACCAGAAAGTTGAAATAATAGAAGTCTGCAGCCAGGACACTTGTGGGTGGTGATGGTTTGCTGGCTATTATGTTGTGACACTTTGTCTGTTTGTGAAGGAGAGAGGCAAAAGAGGCCACAGAAGCAGAGAGAAGCTGGGGGAAAGTTAATGAATCCAAGAAGCCAGAGGTGCAGGAAAATGTGTGAGCTCCTTGCCCGGAGAGCACAGCCCCACAGCAGGCAGAGTGCTCCAGGATGGGACACTTAATAGTCTTTGTCAAAAGACTAACAATTTTTTTAAAAGGATATAATATGAAAAGTGCCTGCATTTTTCCTATTTGCCCTTTTATCAATAAACCTGCTACACGATGAATTTTTCTGCAGGTTAAAAGGCTTGTTTTTGTCTCCAGAGTTACTCAGATCACTGAGGGGGGAAGTGACACTGACCAGTCCCTGCTCTCCGGGTCTCCTCAGTGCTGGATAAGGATCCCCCAGGGTGCAGGGGAACCTGGGCACAGAAGTGACCAGTGTCACCATTACACAGTGCAAAACTACAGGAGGGACAGCAAAGGTGCTTTCCAAATGCTGCAAGTTCCTATTAGGTCTTATTAATTTCTGCCAAAGCTCTTTTCTAGTAAAGGGAGTTTCTTCCTCACTGAAAGAAGAGATTGAATAGCACAAAAAGCTTTGGATTATTTATTTATTTATTTTTGAGGAATGAGAATGATTTTTTAGCACTCCCCTGCTGTCACTGTGATTTTATGGCAGTGATATGTGCAGGGGAAAGGGCACATGGCAGAGCCTC
>JAUBOD010000824.1:1402518-1415196 GCA_032353885.1 Nothura maculosa | reverse complement strand
GTCTTTTCCATGTATCTCCCAATACTTTCATCTCACTGTTGTTTCAGTGTGTACAACATCCTGTACAACATCCTTGTCGAACAGCTACCTGCCATTTTGAAGAACAACATGTCTTAGGCCTGCCAAGGCTGAGGCTGGTTGAGCAGTGCAAGTGTATCTGACGGCAAAATGTTTGCAACTCCTGCTGGGCCTTACATGATGTATGGGTGCCTGAGGATTCAACATTTTCAACACTGCACTGCAACACTAGGAGTGGAAACACCAGTGCTGTTAGTGCTGGGACAGTCCATCTGCTCTGAGATTGCTGTTGGAGGAGGTGATGGGATTGAGAGCATATCACCTACTATACTTTATTGGAAGCAAGAAAGGACTAACTCATCTCTGCTGTAGCAGAAAGTTGGGGAAAAAAAGTACTTCCTTTCAGTTACATATTAAATATTTAGCTTTCTATGAACGGCGGAACAAAAAGGCTTATTCTGTCCTTGGCAGCACCTAAGAGCTGTCTCCCTGCTCAGTATGCTCTTTTCTGAGACACCTTTTATGTTGGTACTTCAAAGGGAAAGTCATTTGATTTGTAAATATGTGATATTTACACCATATGAACTTCTATCCCACTGTTGTGTCTTTTCCTCTTCAGTAGCTTGATGGGTTTGGGATGGCTAAGGTCTTATGAGGTGAACCCAAACGTTTGTACAATTCCTGTAAATTTAGAGTTATTATTGACAAGAAAGCAGGTGCAGAAGTTAGGCTGAATCCAGTGCGAGTCTGGCACCCACATATTGCTGGAGGCCTGAGTTTACCTTTCTCTAGTTGGCCATCCTAACTTACTGGCTTCTTTAGAACATATATTCCTCACACGTATTCTCCAGGAAGCTCTTGTCCACAGCAGAACAGCTTGGCATGCAGTAGGTTGTAATAAAAAAGTGAGGGCTCAGATGCACCATGTTTGTTTCTTGCAGCAACCGATGAAATGAAGACATAAAGTGATTCTTTAGTGTATGCAAATTTATTCAACTCTGCCTTTATTTATTTACAACTAATGACTGATACCAACAGATGAGGTAAAAATATGAGGTATTGATATGAGCATAGCATTTAACAATGTAAGTATCATAATGTATTCTCAACGGCAACGTAACAATACAAAATACTGTGGCAGCTGAATGGTAGACATAGCATGCGGTACATGTTAAAGAAAACATATTTCGTTGGCAAATGGCTTGGAGCTGCTGGAAGTGCATGATGCAGATTCAGCAATGTTAGAGGGCAAAGCTACCTTGCGAACCGTGGCAGGTGGCACAGGGTCTCTTCCAGCTGAGTCACCACTGCCCAGGTTTTCCCTTCGCTTCCCTAAGGAATTATTTAGCGCCAGGCAATTGCCGTGCCCATTAATCCTGAGGCTCTCTGCTATTCATTTATGCAAACTAACAGAAGGGCTCTAATTGCTCCTGGTTTGGGAAGCAGCCGGCTCATCCTGTCTCCGAGTGAAACCTGCTGCCATGGCTACGGGCCGAGCTCATGGCAGAGCAGGGCCCCGGCTCCAGCCTCTCAAATCCTGCGGGAGGTGCCTGCGGAGCACCTGGACCTCCTGTACCTGCAGGGGCCCCAGAGCTCTCCCACCAAGTCACTTATTGCTTAAATACCGTGCACTGCTTGCACACTGTGAGCCAACCTCCCTCACCCCGAGAGTCCCTGTAGGCCCCACAGCAGCTCTCGCACAGACCAGAGCACCAGGCCCCCTGCAAAAGGCCTCTCTCTTAGCTGACCTCATCCCAAACCTCGGTGGGTTTTCCTGTAAGGAATGAGCGACTCAGCTGTTCCCTGCAGCAATAAATAACACCCAAGTGAGCAAATACGGCTAACGAAGAAGAGCATTAACCCACTTGTGCACTCCTACTGAATCAGAGATGTAATTCCACGTTGGGTCTTAGGTTAGTTAAAACCAAAACAGAACCCTGTCTCAAAAGTACAAAAACCAAATTGTTATTATTACTTTTAAAGCATTTTCTATTAGCAGATAACAGGTCCTTGAAAACAAAATGATATAATGAGCATAAATGGCTCTTACTCCTCATAGTTAGGGATGATCCTGCTCCCACCAGTGCCGTCAGAGGCAGGATTGTGCAGACCAGTGCAATACAACATGAAAATGCTCACCATTATTACAAAAGTGATCTTCCGAAGCATAGTCTGCATTTCATATTTTAAATCTGAGAGGTGTTTAAAAGCTTTAAAAAGTTTAGATATTTTTATAGCTATAGTATAAAACAAGGCAGGGTATTTATCTGCACATCTCTCTGGTCATTGGGTGCGGAAAATCTGCTTTATTGTTTCTTAATCATTAGCCATCTGTATGGAAGAAGGAAAGCACAGCACAGAACCACTTACTGCACAAAATGTCGAACAAAAGATTTACAGCTTAATAACTTACCAGTTTGCCTGCAGACAGGGAGGTCACCTGAGGCCACCTCAGTACATGCAGTGTTACCTTGCATTTGCTAAGAACGAGCAGTTACATTGAACACTGCAGATAGTGAGGCTCTCTAGTGGCAAATACATCATGAATTAAGGCAACAGGTAAGATCTCATCACCTTGTACTAACAGTCACAAACCTTTTGCAGCTGAATATAAATGGCTTTCGAAATGTCTGCCTCGGTTACCTTTCATTTTACTTGGTGATACTGATCCATTCCTCAGCATTTTTTAAACGTACAGTAACCTCTCTCCTCCTTAATTCTTTCAATTCTTCCTACATCTATTTCCAGGTACCACCTCGTAGCATACACAAACACGTAACAAATTTAAAAACAGGTGTTTCTGTTATCACATGTCTGGTAGCCCTGTGATAATAGCAAACACAGCTTATATAGCAGTGTCACACAAAGGAACAAATGACGGATTCATTTAAGATCCAACTGATGCAGGTGATTTCTTCTACAAAGCACTGAGTTATATACAAAATAATTAATTTATACATATACATATATATATAGATATAATATAGATATAATATATACATACTGTACATAATTTATTTACAATTAAAATATGCTTCTTAGAAGCCTTTAAATACCAGAGTTATGTAACACACAAGTAACAGTAATAATTTTTAAAAAGCAATAATGATAAAATCTCTTTGAAAAAATGTTTACTTCAGTAACTGAAATTAATGCAGGAAGGTTGTGGTGAGGGGAGGTGAAGTCTCCAGAATAAAAGAACCTTCCTATGAAATTCCTGTTTCCCCTTTGTTCAGACCCAGGTCTAATCAGATTTCTATTGCAGGTAGCTTAAATAAGGTTTTTGCTGTGAGTCCTTTTACTCTGCCATACCCTGATTTATGCTCACACACTTCCAAGAAAGTTTCCTCAGATTTTTGTTTCTGGTCCCTCGGCAATCAGAGGCTGAAAGGAGTTTCTGATCCTGGCGACTTCTGCTGCACACAGATGTCCGAAGCCCTTGTTGTACCACTCTGGGGAATGTCCTCTGAAGAAATGAAAGGACATGGTTGTTGAGAAATCCAAATACCCAAGAAATATGTCCCACAGGAATGGGCCTGCCATGACTCCCACCCCTTCCTGCCCATAGTGGTGCCGGGAATTGGAATACTTGACATTGTAAGCATGCTCTGCGGTCACCTTCACAGAGATCAATTTACCAGATTTTGTTTCTACAGCCACAGTATCTTAACAGTGCTGGCCAGAGCTTAGTGGATATAAAAGATTGCAGAAATTCTCCCTTCAAAGTGGTGAAGCTGGACTAAGCATGTTCTCTGCTCCTGGCACCTCCTTACCCTGAGCTAGAGATTTTTGCCCTGGTGAATGCACCCCTGATTTCTGCAGATGGGACACTTACTTTAGGTCAATTCTGCAGATATGGGTCAGCCTGGCTTTTCCTGAGCCACATGGCTCGATTAGGTACTGGGAGTCCATCACGATGGCTCGCACACCTCCCATGAGAGGGGCGTCTTCGTGTTCCACAGAGACAGCCACCAACATACATGTCCCTTTGGGCAAGTCGGTCCTCCACGTCCTGTAGGGACACATTCAACACAGGCTCACTTTAACAACGAGACTTTTTGGAGTGCTTAAATAACAAAGAACCTCAGTCAAAGCTGCAGTTCGTTAGTTTGCTTATCACTTTAGGGTTGGAAAGCCACGTCAGACGACTGATGAGAAAATATTGCCTATAAATAAAAACACAGAAAAAGGCAAGAGCGGCAGAAGGAACTTAGTAAAATCAAAACGCAGTGTTGGAATAAGATCACAGTAAAAACTGGACAAGACTGTAGGCCAGCAACTGCTGGAGGTATATAGCCATGAAACACTGGAACAGCCCTCCAGGAGAAATAGAGAAGGCAGGAAAGTTAGCAGTATTCAGGTGGAAATTTACCATTTATTTATTTATTTATTTTGCCTAGGCTGTTGCTTGCAATTTCCCTGGAATGCCCTAGAAGTTCCTGGAGGAGTTTTGTGTCTCAAAATGGTTGGGATTATTAGCAACAGCAAGAGGCCACAGAAACTTAGCGAGTTCAGTTTTCAGAGCTAGACTCCCTCTTGTAAATGTATTAACAGTGGGTATCACAGTGGTTTGACAAGTCCTCACTTGTTCAGTAGGGTATGAATCCACACCTAGAATAGTCACAATAGCCACCCAGGTAAAGGCTCTCCAGGTGACTGGACATGTTGTTGAGGCCTACTTACTTACCATGGGCCTTTGTTTGCTGACACAGCAAATATGTGAACCAGCTTTCTTGCCAGCTGTCCTACCAGGACTGGTCACGCAGACACCCACAGAGCCATTGCCTGTCCTTTACTTCACACCTCACTGACACTCTAGAGTCTCCTCCTTTCAAACTCCAGCTAGCAAGAACTTAGCTAGAACACGATTTTGCAGTTCATTCTAACATAATCATAGGCTTTTCTGCCTCCAGGACATTTATGGTTGTTATGGTTTAGGGGTTTTTATTTTCTTTTTCCTGCCCTTAGAGGAGGAAGCGTGGAACTTTCTAGAACAGAGAAGCACCTTTTCTCTTCCCAGCATTACACAACTATTAGCTTTACTTGGCAATGAGTGCTCTCTCTGAAATTTCATGAGCTTGTCACCGTATCTGTCAGTTAGCCAGTAACACAGAGTTGTTTTCTTATTCTCAAGGTGTTTCTTTTCACAAGAAGTCAGGTTTTACACCGGCCAGTTAAGATATATTTTTGAGTACAGTCAGTCATTTCATGTTTTTTCCTTCCCCAAGTTTATAGTCTCTCTGACATCCATCAGAAGATTTTTATACGATGCAAGAGACTTACAATCAACATTTTTTTTTTGTTCTACTATCATTTTTCTACATATTCTAGTGCCTTTGTATGTTTTCTGTTTGGCAAACTACTGGAATAATGTTGGACTTCTTAAATCTCACAGGTAGTCTATGATAAATTCTCACTGAAGATGATGTGTATCATCTTCCTGTGGTCTGCCTGACACAGGGACTCTCTTACTTTGGAAAGGATCATGCTTTGGCAGATAAGATGCTTTCAAGGGCAGTGAAGTTTGTATTTCAGCAGATATTTTTAAATTCTGTATTTTGGATATGAAATTCTGTCTTGTAGCTATTATTTGTGTGCAGCTGCTATTCAAGAACATACAGAAAGACACTAATTTCAGAATGTTTTATGTGAGTATGTGCGCTAATAAAAATGCTGAGCTATCCCTGGAGATGAAACAAACACATGGATAGTGAGTTTAAAGGTTGGTGGGAAATCGTGCCTCATATTATACTACGAGCTGCTGAACCACTTACTGCCCAGTGACCATCTTCTCTGCTTTGTCGTGACTGTCACTTTGGCACCCAGGCATCAATTTCTTGGGTCTTTCAGGAGGTAGAAAACCATCCATATCAGAGACTGCAGCAAACTTACCATTCCTATTCCTGGTTATACAGGTTTAGGTCTTTATCTACTACTACTCACTGCACTAATCAGTACTAGTGACTGCTTTACTGCTCTAAGTGTAAGCAGCAGTAGAAAAGGCCTGACAATGCCAGGGATGCTACAGTATTTCGTATTAAACACCAGAGGAATCTTTGATGAAAAGTGATGCATGCACAGGGCAGCTGTGATTTGCTTCAGGTCCCAGACAAACAAAAAGAGGTCCTCCCCTGTCCTCTCACCCTTCCACTCTCCTCTAGAGATTTCTATCTCTTTTCTATGATGCTCCACTGAGAAAGATCAACCAGGAGTGTATTATATGCCAGCCAACAGCTATATGGGGAGGGGAAAACTGTTGTATTAAAATACATTTATTCATATCCCCAGAAGGGAATGATAACTTCACTGTTCAGTTCCCACCAATCCAAAATTGACTGGGATATCAATGGCTAACCTTGCTCTAGACTTAATAATATTAATTAAGAGAGAGAAACAACAGGAACTGACAGATTTGCCCCATTTGCTGTTTTCAGCCCTTAATAACCCACCAGGATTTTGTTTTATGACATATATTTCAGTCCTTGGGGGTCATTCTGCCTGGGTTAGTGAAAAGAATGAGAACCTGACAGCAAGGTTTTTCTTTAACTGATGTGATTGCACAGCAGGTCTTTAAAGAACATAAAATGCCATGAAACCTAATAGTGAATTAAGTGCCAAATAAGATGGCAGAATTACGGTCATCAGAATCCTCCCACTGCTCCCAGACAATCTTCTTGGTGATGTGCAGAGGGTCAAATTTATCACTAGTATAAATCAATAATATTATACAAGAAATTCATTTTAAAAATAAATTGACTTAGCCCAGTATGCTGTGAGCAGGCAAAAACAACAACAACAAGAAACTCACAGTGTAATGTGAGGACTAGTGCTTTCAGATTATAAGGAAATATTTTAAAAAGCTTCCCCAAGAGTTCCAGTAATTCTTATTCCATCTATGTCTACAGCTATTATTCTGTAAAAGAAAAATAAAGTTCATAAGAGGGATCTGCTCTTATATTTTACTGGACTCATTTTTTACCTGCAATCTTTGTTCCCTCTAATGCAATTCTGACTCACTGGACTGTTTCCTTTGTCAAAACTACTTATTACATGTCTGGCGCATCCTTTCAATCAAAGAAAGCAGAGACCAAGCATGGAAATGCACAAAACCATCCTGAAATAAATAACTACAGAGTTGACTTCATTGTGAGAGAGATATTTCAGCAACTCCCCTGTCTCTCCTAGCAAGCAAGAGGCGAGGGTTTCAAAGGCTGGAGGTGCATGAGAGGCATTTTCTTTGTCCATTCTGCATGGGCTCATACAAAATGGTCAAGCTGGGGCTGAAGTGGGAATCCACAGCTGCATTTGAGAGATCTCTTCATGCAATAAACAATCAGAATAAATATCTAATATCTTTTTTCCACAGTAGGATTTTTACATTAGCAAAGCCATTTAGCATTCCTTTGTCTACAAATATTCTGACTGCAAATATAATAAAATGACTTATTTTGTGACCACACAACAACCTCAGCTTAAAAGCATCACCATCTTCTCTACTAAACATTTGGCTCTTAAACATCAGACATTCCCCAGAGAGCAGCAAAAGCAAGGTAAAAAACAATCGGGTTCTATTTGCACTGTTTTGACAACAAACAAAGCTAAGAGAACAGCAGCTATTATCAGACATCTGTTCTAAGGAATAAATGATATTTATGGCCTCAGGAGTATGTGCTGCTCAAATTACATCAGAAAAAAGGTCAGCATGCTCTGAGTGTACAATTTTAATTCAGTTTAAGAAATAAATATCGCTGCCCAGAAGTAAAACTCTCTAAGTACAATTATATGGATGCTAAGGTTGAAATGAGATGAGAATGGATCCTTCTTATAAACACTGCAGGAAACAAAGATGCTGGACAAGTGTCTTTAGCTTACCTCAGAACCACAAAGTCTCGGACGGGATGAGGTGCCATGCTGTTCAGAACGTACTGGTAAACTTCTGTCTGCTTGTCCAGGCTCTCAACAATCTTCCATTGCAAGAAGTCCTCGTCCCAGACGTGCCGCTCCCTCAGCACTCGGTTCAGGACAACTGATGGGGGAGCTTCAACTTCCACAGAGGCCTTCCAGAGCCGTAGGGGGTTCCCGTCCCCAACCTGAAGTAAAGCAACAAAAGGAATAAAACCTCATGATTTATAAGCATGTACTCTGAGGAGGATAACTGAGGACAAAATATTGGAATGAAGCCGTGTAAGAAGTGAAGTTGTAGGGCATGCATATTTCCCTGCTCTTCTTTAATATTATTGCGACATTTGCTGTTGTTTTGTATCTAAAACACACACACATGCTAGTCTTTGATGGAAAATTTAAATGATATATTACTTCTGCTCCCACACCAGTTGGAATTTGGACTGGTTCCCATAGTGTCAGTGGAGCTGCTAGAGTATTTCTGGTATGAAAGACACTGTCTCAAGGCCAAAGATCCTAATTGTAGTGATGAATATGTGAAGTAGGAGCAGATGAGTGAAGGGACTGTAAGCCAAGGCCAAAAGAAAGCTACCACCTCAGGCAATCTGATGTGCTATGTGGGAGTGAGCACTGACTGTGCCAGTTAGTTGAAGAACAGAACATGGAAGAGCAGAATCACAGAATGGTTGAGGTTGGAAGGCACCTCTAGAGATCATTTAGTCCAACCCTTCTGCTCAAGCAGGGACACCAAGAGCACCTGGCACAGGGTGGCATTCAGGCAGGTTTGGAAGATCTCCAGAGGATGAGACTCCACAATCTCCCTGGAAAATTTTATTTTATTTAAATTTATTATTTTATTTTAATTTTATTTTATTCTCCAGAGTTCATTTCTCTAGTCCTCCTTCTCAAGAGCCTCAGTTGCTCCTATTCTACCTATAAGCCCTACCTGCCCTTGACCTCAGACCTACACATGGTCCTATTCCCTCCCAAGACTTCCTCTCACATCCTTCCCTCCCTCTCATATCCTACTGCCAGTCCTCATAGTAGTCACTGCAAGTCTCCATTCTGCCTTTGTATCTCCAGCAGCTGTGAACTGCCTCTGTCCACAGTGACCCCAGGACACCTCTTGCCTGGTCACAGTGGTCTGGCTTTCCCTGGAGAATTGTCCTGCCTCGGAAAATTTTAAAGATGCTGATAAAGGTTGCAGTTACCAAAAATTCAGCTGGATCAAGAAAAAGAAGACCAAGGATAGAAGTGAATATATGGCAGGCCTGGCCAAGTAAAGCCTGGACATTTTTTTTTCTTACCTGCATTCTGACTGTGTTCTGTAAACAGGATACTGAAACTTACTCAGGCAATGTTACCTGTTGATAACTCTCCTCACTCTCCCTGGTTGCACTGCTTCCTCTATCACTTACTTGATCTAGTTTTGGAGACCTTAGCTCACTTCTGCATATCTTTCTCTGGAATGTCATAATCGAATTGTTTTACATTTTTATTAATTTCTTTTAGTTTCTTCAGTCAAACTTTCTTCAGCAGATGGAGGGGTGCACTCTTTGTGGCATAATAAATCATGTGCCCTATAGGTAGGGTATATTTTACCTTGGTTTGTTTACTACTTCTTCCATGTCTCCTTGAAATTACCTTTTTGTAGGCAAGTTCTGTGTTCTCTAAACTGGAACATGTGACCCATCCTTTGAATTTCTCTTTTGCTTCTTTCTGGAGAGTCTGCATGAGACTTTCAAGGTACATCTGATAGTTCCCTCCTCCTTCATCCACTTGTTTCCCTAGTTCTTCCAGAGTTGGAGAATGCACTTCAGCATCAACATAGGAGTTTCGAGACTGGGTGACCATCTCATGTGGGACCTGCTCCAAAGAAAACAGATAAGCACAGAGGAAAAATCTTCTGAGAACCTTTCTTAAAGACTATTACTACTAGGCTGATGGACCATTTGGCACCAAATCGCAATGAGTCCATAATCTGTAAAGCAAATACCTATTGCTTATCTTTGGTTATTACACAAGGTGAGCAATCAAGATACTATATTAAAATAGCTAGTGGATTAGCCTAGCGCTGCTCATACAGTATCAAGTACAAGTGAAAATATCTGTGTTACTGATGATTGGCTACTCCTCTAGGCCCAAAGATGTTGCCTTGCTCTCGTGAGCATTCTTTCTCCTAAATCTGCAATGAGTCTGAGCTTTAGGAAGGAATTTCCTCTTATGTGATTTCAATTTTTCTTCCTTGACACAAAGAAATAAAATATATCAACTTCCCTCCTTTAGTTGCATTAGTTTTAACTTAAATGCTAAAAGCATATAATAAAAATAAATATTAGAATAGCAGATTTTGAGTTGAATTAGACTAAAATTTCCTAATCCTATAATCTGGGTTGAAAGCTGCCACAGAAAAATTACTTTGCATTTTTAACAGCTCCATTTTTGAATGCTAGAAGGGAACAGTCATAAAGAAATTCGATACATAAACTTTAGATGGAACAGGTTTACAAATAAGTGAAACACCATCAGTCTCTGAGCTAATACAAGACAGAAGATGTAAGCATAAGTGTAAGCACTTCAAAGGATGCAGCATTATGTGTCCATGAATAATGCTGTTTGAGACTCTCACTCACCTCAAAAAGTTTGTTGCATTCCATTATCATGTGAGCAAGTCCCTGAGTAGCTGCCAGGTTTTCACTGAGGTCCTTCTGATCTGGTTTCCCTGTTGCATATTTTTTCTGTATCACTCTGTAATTGAAATCAGTATTTCAGGTAAAAAGAGCTAAACCTTTTTAATAAAAAAGCAAACACAGCACCAGGCTGTTCATGAGAGAACAGTCTGTCCTTAGTTTGCACTTATCACAAAGGTGGTTCAGACTATGTTGGACCTTTTTTAGAAGAGAAAATGTTTATCTAGAATGTTGTTGAGCCAGAGGTGGAAAAGGAAAGATCACATATGTCCTGCATATGTGATGTTCCTTCAGTAAGCATTGTGCTTCCTCCCTGGAAGCACCTACTGACCTCTGCAAGGATATGGCTTTGCACCTTCTGCCATTCACTAAAAATCTGCATGTTAAAATCCTTTAAAACATTTTCTCTCTTCACTGCTGGCAATCTTATTCAGCCAGGGCAAATCAGGCCCTTGTCCTTTAGAAGCCAACACTGGTCATACAAAACCCACCTGCACCCTACTGAAGCTTTGTATGAAAAGCAGGCACTTGCATATGTGCAGTTCACTGTCAGAAACACCCTGCTGGGCTTGCAAAAATGCCTTCAGTGTGTTTCTGGCTCTGTGGTGCTGGCTTTACATCTCCTGCCCTTTGTAATATGCAACACTTGCAGAAAATTTTACTCTTTAGAAGCCCTGAAAGCACCATTTTGTATTAAGCCAAGGATATGACTAAGTATAGCAGTAGGAAGCAGCTCACCTTGGGGAGCTTTCCTTCTTCACGATATTCAGGTGGAAGAGGGAGGGGGCCAGGCAGACGGCGATGTTCATGGGAGTCATCTGGTTCTCCTCCACGGAGGTGACGTCGCTGAGGAAGCAGAGCAGCGTCTGCAAGACCTCCCGGTTCTCGTCTGCCATCAGCATGACGGCCGCCTGCACCGCCTGCAGCCGCTGCTCTGCGGGGACATCTGAGCAAAGGCACGGGCTCGTCAGCGGGGTCACTTGTGACACCAGAAAACACTGGAGCAGGCTAAACGCACACTTGAACAACGGCTTTTTGGAGGGGCAGAAGAAAGGACTGAGCCCAACTGGCTGTCGGAGCGCTGCTGTGTTTGCTCCTCCATCAAGCCTAGCATGCCCAGCCAAGTTTATGCCATTTCTCTGTTTCTTATGCATTTACAAGGCTGTTCCCTACGCAAAAGTCTGAACTTCATTTCAAGTTTATGAAGTGAGATTAATACTCACTAACTCATATCTTTGAATGTTACTTTTCAGGTTTCTTTTGTGCCTTGGGAAGACATTTCAAAAGTCTTAGGAAAGCTTTGGGAAAATGCTAATACTTGTGTCCTAGCCCATAAAAGCATTTAATGAAATCAGTAATGGATGTGCTTAAACAGCATCTAAGGCAGATTCATTCCTAAAACTACCATAAGTTTTCTCAGTTTGGATTAGGAGCCCTCCTCTGGGTATTACACACACTCTATATAATCGAACGAAGGAACAACAAAAACAGATTTACAGTGCAGGGAACAGCCAGCTTTTAAGCTCTTCCTGTTAGACTTGTGCAAGCACTTTATTTTAAAAGCTTTCAAACATGAATGACAAACAGAGCACAGTGCCATGTTTCCAATTATCTGCAATTGGAAAAGCCAGGTCTTTCTGAGACATAGGAGAAATCTTGGATAAATATGTACAATCTGTTCTTTCTCCTCAGATACCCTCCTTGCACTCCCTCGTCTGTGTTCTTGTGCGGGTAAATCTAATGCATACAGAAGAAGACTGGCCAGACCTTCAAGTCATAGGCAGACTCTAGGCAACAGGGTTTTCAGGAAATGCAGAGTTTCATCAAGGCTATGCTACATAGAGGACCTCATTAATCATCTCATCCCCATTCCAGTGTGTAATAACAAACTAAGCTATCCCCAATATGTGAACAAAATTCTATCACAAGTTCAGTGACACCCAGAAAATGAAAATTCCCTTGCCAATATGCTGAGAGGAAAAATCCTTTCTGATCTCACATTAGTAATCTGTTAAACAGAATGAATGTGAAGAAAAACTTCCAACTACAGATTTATTTAATTGCAGAC
>JAUBOD010000824.1:1325371-1383211 GCA_032353885.1 Nothura maculosa | reverse complement strand
TCTCCTTTACATTCTTTGTTGCTGTATTTATATGAATACAAAAAGTACAACGTGGTTTGACTTTTCCTTCTCACTCTCTTATCACAGCAGCCACAAAAGTTCCCAAAGCAGAATCTGTTGACTGCTATTTTGGAAATGACATAGAAACCCAGCTATAAAATTTTCATGCCCAATTATTGTTTTGGCAGGCGGACAACATTTGCCTGCAGAATGCATGGCAATTTTCTATTGTTCGTTACTCAATAAAATCCAAATGGAATCTCATGATAGGGAAAAAGATATGCCTCTAACCCAAAGGCCCCAGATTCGGCCTTCACTCTGCCAAATTTTAAAATGATCTTGTAAACAGCAGGAGCATTAGGCTGTCTCAGAAAGGTCACTGAAATCTTTTACTGCTGGGAGTTTCAGGCATTCTGCATAGAATACTACCAGCTGCCTCGAAAAAGAAGAGCGTTCTCCACATTTGTGCCTCATACTGTCTCACATACTACAATGTTATAAGAAAGGCAATTATAAAGAGTCTGATTTCACTCCACAACAGCAGAGAAATTCAGTTTTTATTCCAAAGCACTTACGATTCAGAATGAAAACTCTCCTCAAACTGATTCTGGCATTCCATCCATTCTGGCAAACTGATTCCATTCTGGCATTCCATCCTCCAAATAAAAATGAGGGCTCCACTTTGCTCTGCATTATAGACTGACTGCCCTATTAATTACTGTGAAGGCTGGGTGTTTGAAGAATTGAAGTTTGGGACCCAGCACACTGAGCAGAACATACAGAAATTGCAATTTTTTTGGCTACTTTGTGTGTCATAGACTTTGACTCTTGTGTGAGATCCTGGCAAGCATCTTGCAGTGAGGCCACTGCTGAGCAAAGCAAGAGCAAAAAACTAGCCACGGTGGTCAGCCAAGCTGTGAGGATTTACAGCTCACTGGCCAACTTGGAAAATGCTGGTTTGGGAGCTAACACAGCTGCCTGTAGTGGAGGTGCGGCTGACCCTGCTTCTGTTCCACATGAACCAGAATGTGACATTTGGCACGGTCACTTTTATTGTTTGCTCTCAGCTAAAGATTTGGAGCTGGTGAATTGCAACAAATGAAAACATCACTCTTCCATCTATTTAACCTCCACGTAATACTTCTTTTTCTATCGAATATATGAGGTGTTTTCTCTTTTTAAATCTATACTACTTGAAAACTCCCAACATAAATTAAAGGAACAGGGATTATTTCCTGATAAAAATCATTGCACAAGTCATAAAAACTTTCATCTCTGAATATTCTTTTCCATTTGGAAAGATCTATGTCTCTGCTTGCATATTAGAAGCCTTAGGCTGATATAAAGCATTGTCACACCCGTGTGCCCCTCCAGATCCTGGTTTATCTCCCAGAATCTCATCTTTCCATAGAAGAGAGAAAACGCATACACATAATCACTCCTACTGTTCTATGCATAAAAATACTAAAAGAAATACACATCTGAAGTAACCACTGAAGGTATGTGTGAGTCTGCAGAACCTATGTGTGAGTCTGCAGAGTTCGAAGCAGCACCATGCAAGCTGATCCCACGTAGCTTTGCAGGTGCTCAATGCTAATTTAAGTACCGTATTTAAGTACTACTGTTGCTAATTACTTCAGAGAAGAAAGACTGGGCAAGAAAGAAAGTCACAGAGCTGTGTGATGTGCCACATGCAGCTCTCACCATCTGCTCTCACAGGAAGGACATAGCGATGGAGACCAAACTATTTTCTCTCAGTCTCAAAAGTGTGGTCACATAGAGGCTGAGGACATATTTAAATACATACTGCGGAAAAGGCCTTCTCAGGGCAGTTTAGGGAGCAGAACAAGCGTGGTTGGAACCTATTGCATTCAGGTGCTGCTTAAACTTGGTGAAGAAAGGGAAGAAAAGGATATTTCACCCTCCCACCCACGAGGTCCCAGTCTAGAGCACAGCATGTCTCTTGCCATGCTAACGTGAAGCAGTAGGATGGATGTATTTGTGAGAGGAAGGTTTGTTACACACTTGTGCAGAAATTCCTTCCACAAGGTTACTGTATAGAAGAGCAGTGGGTTGTGTCTGCAGTTACTCTGCCCCCCGGCATGCTTCAGAGCAGTCAATGGGAAACCATACATAAAAACACAAGGAACTTTTGGAAAAACCAAATGATAATGGTAGTTCTGGTAATCCCTTGGGAAGGGATTACCTCAACATCTTCTGGGATGGAGAGATGGATGAAATGAACTCTCTTCCAGTCCTGCTTTCTGCAATTAAGAAATGCTCTCTGCAGTCCTCTGTCTTGGACTCATTAATCCCATTAATGCACAGTGCAGTGGAGGAGCATATACCCTGTCCTGTCTTTAGCTACAGCCACAGAAGAGGAAATAGATTTTGATCTAAATTCTTGATGTTAATATTGTGAATATTTCCATAACATTTAACGAAGTCTGTATTTTTCCTGGGGGTCACTTTACTGAAGTGGAGCAGAGTCCTGCCTGAGCTGAGCACAAGAGTAAAAAGGGGGGAACACTCTCTGCAATGTGGTTTGGCAAAACTACTATGGAATAGCTGCTTCTTGAGGGATAGTTCTTGAGCAATGCAATATAGTACATTCATCACAGGCAGAACATAAGAGGCTAGATAAAGAGCAAAGAGAATGCCTTTAGGAGGGACAGACCAAGGGCTGTTCATGGTAGCTGTAATGCTCCAGGGTTCTGGTCCCATAGTTAGTGTTACTGGTCCAGAGGAGAGCACCAAGGGAAACACAGCAGCAGGAAAGCTACATTTCCTGACAGAGAAAGTACCTGCTGAATTCTTCATGCATCTGCTTGATGCACCATGAGGTTTCACCTTTTCTGCTGTGCTTGGACATAGGGTCATTAATGCAACACCTGTATTCCTTAATTCATTTGGGTTTTCTCATATTTGGAAGGTATATTTGTATTGTCATATTCACTGGTTTCAAAACAAATGGATTTGAGACCTTTTAAAATTTTGGGATGTTTTCTGTGAGTGTAGTGAGCCCTGCTCTAGGATTTTCCACAAGACAAATGAATCTATAATGTTAACATTTATTTTTAAAAAATGAACAGTCTCATTACTTAATTCACATGGACAAGCAAACATCTCTTCTGCTGGTCTGCTTTACTATAAATAACACATCAGCCAATGTTTTTAAAGCATGTGAATAGAAACATCAGGAAAGCATGAGAAGAGAAACATCAGGTGTTATTTACCTGCAAAGAGGTTCTACAAGGTCCTTGTCAAGAAAATCATGATCTTTCTTTACTGCAGCAATATCAATGGGAAACAGGGAATCTATAAAAGGAGACACAATATTAAGACAACTGCTTGCTATTCAAATGAAAACGTACTGTCCTGTCCTAAAATGCTTGGCAGGTGATTACTCATTGAAATGCAATATAAGTCCTTTCATGCAGACCTGGTTCCTTTTCATATCTGTGACCATTTCAGTTACTGCTGCATTTTTTTTCCTATTGAAAGTTGTGCACTAGATAGAGCTGCAACATCATCACTGTGCCACTTCTGCTTTAATAAGACATACATTATTAGCTGTGCTTTCTACTGCCTAGAACCAGGCAGAGCGATGTATGGGCTAATAAGCCCTAGTGGACCTGGGCTGGCTGAGTTTCTCTGGCAGAGACAGATCATCTGCAGCGTGAAAAAGTGAAGATCAGCCACAATTTCTCTCTCAGCACAAAAACACAGCCCCAGTGCCCAAGCTGCTCTTGAATGCAGCGGCAGCACAAACAGCACTGCTTATCTGAACACGATTTCTCAACCACTTGTTCCAGAAACAGCAAAGCAGGGGAAAAGGCTGCAGGGGAGAAGTCACAGTCGTTCCCAGAACTGAAAACTTTGGGACAGTGATTTGACACCCATATGCTTTGAGCTAACCCCAGAATATTTGCTTTTCTTGTTTTGCAGTGAGAGAAGAACAAATGAAAGCACAGCTTCAACGATTCATTTCTAATATCTTCATACTTTTAATATTTTCAATCTTATTTAGATACAGTTCAGGTTTTTTTAAAAAAGCAGACTTATGTCTCTGACTTTTTTTAATTTGCTTTTGCCAATTATTACACAAACTAGGTCCCCCTGTTTTCTTCCACAGCTATGAATGCTACGGTCCTACTTTTCTTTCTGCATTTGTGTATCTCCTGCAGCTGACGCTTTGTGAGTGCAGCCTCCCACTGCAAAACCCTCACTCTTATGTAGTATTGCCAGACTGTAAGCTCTCCTGGCCAGGACCCAATGCACTTTCAGTACTTCACAGACTGCAGAAAAGCCTCCTTACCTTCATAGAACTGAGCATATTGGGGAAATCCGGCTGCACGTAGCCAGTCACACGCTTCCTTTGCTTCAATTTCTGAGGAGCAAGAGAAGAGCAAATAGTCCACACTTTGTCATTTTGCATTAGAATTTCTTTTAATTGCAATTGGTAATAGCAGTTAACTACTTAAAAACACAGCAGTCATTCAGTAGTAATTGTCAATAGCATCAAGAAACAAAACACACCTCCCTCAAAGAAATCCACCTGCCTCCTGGGGACACCGGATTGTCCAGCCGTTTGGAGAGCGGGACAAAGCAACTACCTTCCCATGCAAGGAGAGTTGCTCAGCTAGGGTGAGTCCCTGCATCCTGTCCTTCCCTAGCACTCACTGAAGGGACTTTGTACAGTGGAAACCGTGAAGAAAAGCAAGTCCAAAAGTAGCAGGGTGGAAGTGGAAAGACGGAGGACATGCCTCTGCTCCAATATTTCTGGGAGAGAATAATCACTGCAGAGGTAGAGGATATCATCTTTACACTGCACCCATGCTGTCCCCTGTGTAGGTAGAACAATCCTGAAGGGAGAACTGGGAAGGTAGGATGCCCTTTCCTCCCTTTGGCTGCCTGTGGCAGCTCTCTGGACTCCTTCTGCAGTCAAAGGAGAGCCAGATACCTCCACAGAGTGATTAACTTCATCTGAAAGAGTTTTGCATTGGACAAGCAGATCTAGTCTGTGCAAATACTAATGGGCAGTAAATAACAGGCAGCTACACAGAATCAGAGAGTGAATTTTCAGGTCTCTCCAGTAAAACAGACTTTGTGCATTTCTGTGCTCACACACATGGCTATTCCCCTGAATGCTGAGATGACCCATGCGTGTTGACAGTTGGGTCACTCAATTTTTAGCAAGCTCCAGGGGCTAATTCTACAGAGATTTGAAAGCAGGACATCAAGTGAAGCTCTGCCTGGCTTGGCAGACACCCATACTGTGTTCAAGCTGGGCACTTGTAGGTTGAAGCTGCTACTGAAGAGCACCTGAAAGGAGAAGAGATCCTCCCTCATACATGGATTGTTGCTGAACTCTGGACAACATTTCCATGTTGCCTTTTGAAGAGACTTGATTTGTATGATTAAAACTAAAACATGCAAGTGCACATTTCTCATAATTGCAAAATCTGCATGCATGCCAGCTAAGGAACAGAGTCTGTATGTGTCAAAGAAAGGAGATATTTATGTTCCTTATTATTCAACCTGAAAGAACCAAAGAAAGGTTTTGGCACATTTGTTGTAGAATCCGGGCAGCCACAATACAAAGCCCTAAACACAGAACAAGCAACAGAACTAGAAAAACAGACTCGCTTTCTCATCTGCATGTTCTGCCCTGTATGCAAAAATCCCAGCTGTAAATGTGTTGCGTGCTAGAAAGCATTTTTAGAGATATGAGGTACAGGCATGAATTTCTCCCCATGTAATTCCATTCAGATCACTCATTATAGCCCTAATGACTTCACCCACTATAAAACCTGCCTTGAATATATTTTTCAGTATGTGACCCCCACACCTCTTTGCCCCTCTGAATACTGAATCACACCACCAAATTTTGTTACAGAGATAAAAATTCAGAATATGCGTCTACTTATCAAAAGCCCAATCTCCCAAAGACTATTACACAGCCTGTAACCGCTCAGCGATGGCCACAATCATTAGCAGCACTGAAAAGGATTTACCACGAGGTCTTCATTTGCTCTGACATTACTTCTTGTCAAGGCCAAAAAGGGAGTATAAAAGTACATTCAGTTCTTAACAGCACACAAAAGAATGAGCAGCTTACACAAAGCGTGGCTCTCACTACGGCACATCTGTGTGCTGAGGGCGCATCTCTATTATGTTCCAGCGAGACTGAATATTTTTATTACATGCTTGGAAAAAAGACAAGTCTCTATACTTTTGCTTCAGCTTAATTCAATCTCACGAAACACAGATGAATCAATTCTACTTCAAAATGTATTTTACAACTCCTAACAGCTGTACATTCTAGCTTCATCTGGCCTGGAAACACAACTGAATGCTACTGCTTAATGCTCTTGTATGCTTATCATATTTCAATGTGTTTTTCAGTTGGCTGCTCAAATCAGGGACTGATAAGAAATCATCCTG
Source organism: Nothura maculosa (assembly GCA_032353885.1). NCBI lineage: Eukaryota > Metazoa > Chordata > Aves > Tinamiformes > Tinamidae > Nothura > Nothura maculosa. The sequence goes on along the minus strand of JAUBOD010000824.1, from coordinate 1,376,764 downwards.
AAGCCCAGTGACACCTAAAAATCTCAGGTTGCAATAGGTGAATAATTGCAAGGAATAATGGAGGAAGTAAATCTCACCCTTCCTTGGCGACGTTGTTTAAAGGCTGTTCATAGCAGACTACAACTCTTTTAAACTCCTCCATTACTCAAAATGATTGTCAGATTAACTCTGGCTTCAAATCTTTGGCTCTAGCTAATACATTAAGACATCTATCGTGAATATTTTCATTTTCTGAACTATCACATAAAACAAACAGATTCAGCCTCAAACAAGATTTGCTAAATTAGCCTCTGGGGCACTGGGTCACAGACATGAATTGGTGGGACTCTGTTCTATTTTCTTTTAGGTATTTTTAAGAGAACAGCTGAAGGATAGAGGTGCAATGTGCTACTGGCTCAGCACCAAATATGATTTTGCTCATAGCAGCCTGTTTCTCCTGGTTAAAGGCATCTGCTCTGGCTCTTCTGGGCATAACCGAGCATATACTACTCAGCCGAGGTGGAAGGTGATTTCCAGTATCTCACTTTGGGCATGTACGACAAGTATATCTCAAAATGCAATATATTTTTTTCATTATTGGATATTTTAATGCATAAAGTATAATTTTAGATGCTTAATTTAACATTCATCTTTATTATATATATGGTAGAGTACATATACACTGTATGTAACACAGGTGCAAGAACCAGCCTACAGCAGCTGCACTATCATCAGGAGGCAAGCAGACAGGCGACTGGGGAAAACCAAAGCTAGGACAAAAAAAAAAAAGAAAATCCAACAACAGTGGAACAAATTCCTGAGACTGCAAGAATAAAAACTCATAGCCCATGCATCAGAGCAAATCCTGTTTCCAAAAGGCATTACAGGTTCAGAAGGTTTGGGATGGTTTTGAGAAGTAAGTTTTTCTCAGTTTCTGAACACGGACTAGATTCTCTCCAAAGTTTTATTTCCCTCCAGAAATACCTACTCATGTGAGAATATCGAACCTCTGGACCCTGTAGGGATATTTCTGGAAGGACAAAGTAGGTGAATTAACATGAATTGCACTCTGCAATACAGAGGTATACATGCTCCCTCCTTGAGAAGAAAGCACTGCACAAGTTAGGCAGAAAATAACAACTGGAAGTGACCAACAGAGGTCAGAGCCCAAGACTGGGCTGGTTACTCTTTAGGCTGAGAAATCAAGTGTCCCAGGTTTCTCCTGTCCTACAAGAACACGGAAAGCTGCTTGTGTTTGTGCCTGGCTCCCAAGCACTGAGAAGATGTGTCCTTAGGGAAGGAGGAAGCCAGGTGCAGCCTGACCCAACGGCTGCCGACCCCCATGTATCCGATGCTCCTGCATGGGCAATGTCAGCCTGCCCTGCTGTCTGAAAGAAAAGTCATGGGTAATTTACTGAGTTGCTTTTCACTTGCTCGAGCAGCAGTTAATGTTAATCATTAATTATTTAGGCTAGATAATAACGCACTTGCAAGTATTGGCAAGTGTCAGTGTGTTTAACAGTAGTGGAGTTCTCACGGATTTTCTCATTTTTTAGTGGCAATAATCCTGTGGCTCAACAGGGAACACTTTTTTTCCTATTTCATTCTTTACCAGTAACAGTCCCTACTGAGTCTCATGTCCTCAGAATTCCTTCAACACTTCTGAGGAGATAAGGGTGCTTCAAGGCCACCCACACCCCTGTAGGTATCAGCTCTTTCCAGGGGAGAACGTACAAAGCTACCCAAGTACAGATGTTTCTTTAGAGCTATGGAGCTTCCGGAGGTCTTGTCTCCAAGATCCTCATGGAGTTCCCCACTTGTTTTACCAGGCATTTCAGTGCACATGTACAAGCAAGGACCTCAAACATTTCTCACCTCTTTAATTGTCCAAATGAACGCATTTTTCCCCTACATTTCTTTTCTTCTTTTCTCTTGAAATTGTCACTCTGTATATTAAATACTTACACTGTTGCTCTACCCTGAACTACATGTGGCACAGCAGGCACTGACATGCGAAGTTCTTGTCCTTTATTTTTTATGTAAGGTAATTCAGTAGAATAAAACATTCACCAAGAAAACTTTGGAAAACTCTGTTCAAAGTGCAGCTGGAATACAGCTTCGAGCCAGCACTTAGCATTTAGCAGGTTTGAATTTGCCACCTACATATCAAACGAGCACTCAGCTATGCTGGGGCTGCAGCAGAGATGGCTGCTCATGGCCTCGCTTTCCCATTGCCCTTTCTGATACTTTACAAGCTGCCTCATGGTGCTCAGTAACAGGGCTACAAAGAAAACTAAACCACTGGGACAGAGTTTCTGCACAGGAAAGGAAGCAGCAGGACTGTCTAACAAGTTTTTCAAAGGGTATTATTTTATCAAGAAAAAAACCATATAAGCAAATTCATTTTCTAGCACAGGACCATATCACTGTCCAGCAGTATCAGGACAACACATCACTGTAAGGTCTAGTTACAACTTGCTCTATCTCCTCTGCCCTTTATTTCCCTGATTCTCATTTTTTCTACTCTAAGTTCTATTTAAGATTCAGATATCCCTTTACACGATGCAATGAAAGAAATAGCAGCTGAAAATACATAAGCTACACAATTACCTCCTCTTGCATTTATATTAATTTTTTATTTGATAACTTCTATTCTTTATCTTTCTGTAACAAATTCTGTAACTATTATTTTTACTTTACAAATGACAAGCTAAGCACAGATGCCCAGATTATTTTTTTAAGTACAGGAAGGTTAGAGACAATGTTGGGAACTAGGTACTGACTCATTTAGTTGCATATGACAATATAACAATACCACTCCTCAAATACCCCTACAAATCTGCTGTGGAGAGACAAAACACCAAATTTCTGAACTGTCATTGTCATCTAGACTTATGCTAAAGGTTGATGGGTTTCCTTCAAATGACTTTCCAAATCTACATCGGAGCTAAGAATTACTGCAGGCAGGGTGCTGTAGATCATGACGAAATACAAAACTTCTCATGTTCCCTGTGGGAAGAGCCCCATGCAATTTAATAGATAAGAGTTTCTGCAGCATTTTCAGTTGTATTATACCCACTACAATTCTTTGAAAGGGAAAATTCTTGAATTTTATTTATAAGATTATATGAATTTTTGTGCAAAGGATATTGATATCTCTGAAATTATTTAGGCCTTTAACATAATTTCCACAGAATTCCATTTAAAGGAAAATGCTTTTAGCTAAAGCCCTTATGATTTATCTTATTTTGTTCTATTCTGTAGGGCTTTTCCTGAATAATTCCAATAATAACACAAAGGTAATCGTGCTTTACACCCATAAAATTTACATTTACAGTACAGACCTCTCATAAATAAAATAAAACATAAGCATACAATGAATTTATATTATTTTACTACACTATGGGGTGTATTCTTCAATAAATCCAGATAATAAGGTTTTCAATGGTGGAATTTCATTGGAATTATTTTATATCATGCTATATAATTACTATTAGAGACAGAGTTATGTTTTGCAAGCAAAAAACAAATAAAGCTGTCAAAGCGTTATTTTAATAGACCGTAAGCTTTTGCAGAATACTGTGGTACCAATAATAATACAATAAAATATGGACCCTTTAAACTACTGTGGCTGAAAATAATTCAAATGGCAATAGGAAAAAAGATCTTTTCAAGCTCATGAGCCATTTCTCTCTATGTAGCTCTTTACACTTCATGTATAATAGTCAGACGATATGCATTCATGCTCTTGACTTCTTAGAGAGGTTGTAAGTGAGAAACAAGATTGTTTATGGACATGAAAAACATCTCATATGGTGAGAGGTGAAAAAAATTGTACTGTTTACCTTAGAGGGCAGATGAATGAGGGTGTATGATAAAAGGATGCAAAATAATGGGTAATATGAAAATAGGAAATTGGGAACATCTATTGTCTGTGTCTGGTGGCACAGGAATAGTGAGATTAATGAAAAAGGTAGAATAAAAAAGAAAAAAAGGTGCTCTGAACTGATAAAGAAAAAAATATGCTTTTTACACATTCTATAAAATTCATTGTCAAAGGACACCAGGATAAGAAGGTGAGCGGGTTTAAACCTGACTTGGATTTTTATCCGACTACTCTGTGCTAACTCCATAGATTTGGAAAAGGATGCAGCATTGTCCAGAGGGGGAGAACAGAAACCAAACTAGTAACAGTGCTAAGATACATATATTATTTTCTGATTTAACGAATCTTTCTACATCTTTTCCTCTTGAGCAACTGACATGTCCAGTACTCGGGCACAATCTGGGACTATATAGAAGAGATTTTTAATTCTTTCTTGCAGCTTCTCGACAGTCAAGCTGGGACACTTCTGTTCATCGGCAGGGATTATGCTCAATTCCTTTCCTAAATTAATGGGATACTGGTGAAATTACTACATCTGTGATTTATGGCAGGTTCACCAGAACTGAATCTCTAGGGATCTGGATATACTGTGTCTATATTAGCTTCTCTTATATCCAGCTGCAGTCAGCACAAGGAACATAGCAGAGTGGTTTCACTCATGCTTGTGTGAAGGAAGGCACACAAATAGCACAACAACGTAGGACAGACACTTATATAATGTGCTGTACAATTCTTTAAGCTAAAAGGTGACTTTGCAGGGGCTATTAAAGCAGGAAGAGGAACAAGGCAGCAGGGACACAGGCCTACACAAAGACCTCACGAATGAGAAATAACCTGAGGGAGTCGCAACTGGGTATAATTACCCTCCTTCCAGGACGACATCAGTGCCTTTAAAGTGTCTTTTGCCTTAAATCAGTTCCCCAGGGAGTTCTCCCGTGAGGTGGATTTCTAAGCAGACTTGCTGTGCTGAGGTGCTCAGCACAATAAGGTACCTAAGAACCGTGGGAATGTAATGGGACAGTAAGTTCTTGTAACATTTGAAAGTCTTAAGACATAAACACACAACATTAATAATGCAGCAACAATTTATAATAGAGACAATAGATGGCGACAAGTCAGATTCCCTTTATGCGATTCAGCTACATGACGTAAACAAGAGATTCAGGTCTTCCTTTTAATTTTTCTCCATGTCTCCACTAGCTGGTTATCATCGTGATCATTTGTATTTGATTTCACACTCTCCTTATCTTTCTGCATCTTCTGCCCCAAAGTCACTTGAAACTAACTCTATGGCCTTCATTTCTCTAACATTTTTATGACCCATTCTCCCACAGGTCCACTCAGTTTAGGTGTTCTTACCCAATGCAACATTTACCTTTCCTTTTTTTTTTTCTTTTTAATTTCTTTTCTTCTTCCTTTTACATTCCTAAACCAGGACTTAAAATTGCTTCTAACCCCCCAAAATCTCTCCCTATCTTCAAGCATCACTTCAAAAGTACTTTTCTTCTTAGCTCACAATTGATTTGTACAATGCAGCACTTTGTGATGACACCAATAAAACAATAGCTTACGTCCCACATCTCATCTCGAGGCACTTTAAACGGTTATAAAAACTGATGCGAAAGTTATATATAGGGATCACTTCATCCCTAGGTGAAATGCAGCTGCATTAGGATGAAATGTGGCAGCTGCATAAAAGAAGGCTGCAGCAGTTTATGACAAGAAACAAGAAGAACACTTTATCCAGCCGAAACTACAAAGGGGATTTATGAGATAGATAAAATTCAAATAATATATATATAAAAACATATTTATAGGGAGTTGACAAGGACACCAGGCCCTCCTCCTTTTAGTCTAAGGGAAAGGGATTAGTATTGCTAATGGCCAGAAGTGATTAAAAGCCCAGGTCCCTTTGCCATCCTTCTAAGTAGGATTTATATTCCTTTACTTGACTTCTGACAGCATCCATGAGCATTGGTTCAGCATAGATTTAGAGACCAGAGTAACATCCACTCATTCACCAGGATTGCTCTTCACATCCCATCTATTTGGCCTGCCACTCAAACAGCCACCCAACGCTGTTGACTAGAGAAACAACAGGATACAGATATGAAATTGTGCACAAGTACTAAAAATGGTGCATGAATGCTATATGTCTCATGAAAAACGTGCTTGGAAACAGGTATGGAAACTGTGATCCTTTAGACTCTAGTATAAATTATACTGTATTTTTAATGTGGGAGGAATATTATCAAGTAGATAAAGAAGGGGTATCAGTCACATCTCTTGGGAACTACTCCCAATTTCTTATGACTCATAAAGTTACTACAAGCCAAATTTTGAAAATAGCCTCTCATTTTATGAGTTTCTGCCTTTGGCTTCCTAGACTAAGAGATATAGGCTAAACTTCTAAACATCTATGCAGAGCGGTCAGAGTGACCTGAAGACCAAAACAGCTGTTGAGCTCATATTTAAAATGGAAATTTTAAGTTAAGTTGGTTTAAAGAACCCCTTCAAGCATATGCTCACTTGCTACCCGGATTTGCTGTGAAGCAATTCTTAGAGCATACCAGTGATACTTCTATAACTATTAAACATTAATAACGAATCGGCAGAACATTGTATCTATATGTACCTATGTAGAGGCATGTTATGTATCTTCCATTGCACCACTATTTTTGGAAAGTGCAAAAGGAAATGTTGGCTATATTAGGAAAAGTATATAAGAAAAACCAAGCTGGCCCAACAGTGAGGAGGAAGAAATTGCCACTTGCAACCTTGTCTTTTTCCTGAGGCAGAACTTCATATGAAGACTTGCTGAAAGCTCCTCTACACCCTTTTCCTTCCTGAAGAAGGCTAGGACCATTGATTTCAGCAGCCAGAAAGTCACAGAATCACGGAATGCTTCTGTCATAGCAAGGGTGGGCATAATGTCAAGGAGAAGGGCAGATAAAGGAAGCACATATGTATTAAATCCAACTATACTACTTTTAGTATGCAGGCAGAGCTGAACACTTTGAACTAGCAGTGTTATGATCCTTGTTGCTGGACTAGGACTGACTCTTTGATTAGATGACTAATATTTCAGATGCACTAGCACTAAATTTATGGATTCCTGTTTCTTCAGTCCATATGAACTGCATGAGGTGTCTGCTATGGTACTAAGCCCTTGAGACTAGGTTTAATTTGGATGCAACAGATGGCCCCTGCCCTGCATGCAGCTTTCAGCTGCCCTTTGTCCTTGCAAGGGTCTAAAAGATGTAATTTCCTGCAAGGTTAGAGGGGATTTGCAGGCAGCTTCCAAGCCACATAAAAGCTACTCAAGGTCTTTGGAAACGCCTGGCATTGAGAGGGTTCTCAAGAGGGTGTAATGCTGGTCAGAGCATTAGTTTTAGTTACCACAGATGCTCAGAACTCCAATTACAGATTCCTGTCTCTAGAAGCCAGGGCTTTCAAACACAGTATCCTAAACTGGTGGCCAAGGCGCAGACCTCAACACCACACCTGAGATTCTTCCATAATACCCAATATGGTTTGCGTGTGTGAGGTACTGAAGTTAATTGGTCAAACAATTGTCAATGTTCTTAAGATGAAAAGCACTAAGGAATGCTGGAAAATACTTTATGTTATAATTTGAGTGAAAATATAAACCACCCCCCAAAAGATAGCTGTCATAATAGTAAACTTTCTCTCTGAATTACACAGATAAGTAGTACACAACATCATTTCTTATCACCATATTTATTATTCTGTGATTATACTCGTCACATGCTGCAGATTCTGAAATTACATATGGGTAATCAGATATACATCAGAGAAGCTCTACTTACCCATCTGAGGTGGTCTTCATGCTGTGAATTTATATTAAACACTGAACATTAATATAATACTACCTTCCTTTGGAGATAATACTTTGATGTATTAAAAAAAAAGACTTTTCAGTTCTTGTTTATAAAAATTAAGATTAAAGCAATTTGGAGTTCTGAGTGAGATGAGTAATTTCTAGTACTAGGACCATGAAAAGATGCAGTAGTTAAGGAAGAAATGAAACACAGGACAGATGGTCACAATCCTTGCTTTGAACATAGTCACTACAGTGCAAATTGCTGAGTTCCCAGGTGGTGTTACTAGTATTACCTGCCATCAGCTTATCAACACTACAAGCAGATCTGTCCTTAAATCCCACTGTATCCTTTATCCTTACTAGCTGTTATCTTTAAAAACCCTATTCAAAAAGAAGCTCTGCATGTTTCTTCTGAAAAGAGCAACCCACTAACCACAGACTCCAAACAGGTGAGTGTTGGTAACTCAAACTTTGGAAGAAGCTGTGATCTGCACACAGTTCAACAACAGCAGCAGCAGAGCCTCTTGACTTTTTTTCTCTGATTTCATGAATCATTATCATTAAAGTATATCAGCATGATTAACATTTCATCATGCCTCAAGACTGTTAGTGAAGAATAATTTATAAAATGCCAGTTAATATAATTAGTGAAGATCCACTTTAAAAAAATTGAAGAGATTAAACATCAAACAACCATATCTGCTTAACACGTGTTTCAGCTGCTATTTATTACATGAATATTACTAATGAGAGCTTCCAGGGTGTCTTCTTATCACTACTATAAGAAATGAAAAATCAGTAAATAGGAAGTATAATTTATTTATTTTTGAAGATTTGACTACTTTTTTTGCTTTTTATTTCATGTGATTAGAGAAATAGCAAGTGTTCATGTAAAATGCTATCACAATCTAATTGTATCTTGTTTTGATTGTATAATGCTGTAACAGTGGAGTCTCAGTAGTGTGTTTTTCACTGTGCTCTCATCCAGAGCTCTTAACAACTTGACTGTGCACTGATCTTAGGATGAGGAACAACAAAAAGATTAAAGGATGCACTTATTTGTGTACTAAAAAAGAAAAAAATCCTTCCTCACTGTCTTCACAAAGACACTCTTTGTCAAGAAGCTGCCATACAGAATTTTTTCTCAAGAATATAAACAGCAGTAAATATGGAAAAGTCAAACTAAAGGTCCTGTTTTACAATAGCAGCAAAGCTACTGTTCAGGCAGTTGGACAGATTTCATCATCCATCCTATGATGGATGCTTTGTTTAATTTTATGAAACAGCTACAATTAACTTAATATCAAAATGGTGAATTCAAAGGCCAAAATATTAAGGATATTTAAATTTTCTAACTGGTAGGGTGCAGATCTTCAAAGACACTTCAAAGTATTTAGTTCTCATTTGTGTCCTCAAACACCTACACAACTCTGATTTTAATTCATCTGATCCTGCCATTCCAACACCAGCTGGCTTCAGAAATAAGAGATTAGTATTGCGAGAGTTGGGCATTCTGCACACTTTGGAACTCATGCATCTCAACATACTTAGACGATCACAGAGCAGAACAGCTTTACTACTCCACTGAAATGGCTTTGATATCCAAACTAACATGCTTCCATAATTTTTCTTCACAAAAATCATAGTTTTCTTTTGGTCAGTTCACTTTGCAATGAAAGCTGTATCCCAAACACAGGAACCTAAAGAAATCACACTGAAGTGACTCCTACATGTCCTAAACATGTACAGACTGTACATAAACATTTATTCATCCATATTGGAAGGAAAAAGGAACAGAAAATATTTGACTCTCTTGGTATAGTTATTATTTTTGGAATTTTGGCTGAATTCTCTAGTTTCCATACATTTTTTTAGAGATGGCAGTGGGGGGGGTTAATATGTTCCTTCGAAAACAGATTCTTAATGTACTGAAAATACAGGTTTTTCATTCTACAGCTCACCTAGCTTCACTCCCAGCTACTAAAGCATATTACAAAGTAATTGCTCCCTGTAATACACTATGCTGCTGTAGCAGAACTAACACTGGGTATCTGTAGTATTGACACTTCTCATTTCCTTATCCATGTTACACCACAGAGCAAATGGAAGCCAGACTCATAGGAACCCTGTAATTACCTGACAGTAATCATTGCCAGCAATAAAGTAGAATTAGCAAAGCACTAATTAGTACACCACCCAGGACTACAAAACTATACGCTTTTTTTTTAACTGTTATTTTTAGCTACAAGCAGGAAAGACATAAATTGCTCTTTTATCAAATAGCATGAAAGCACTGAGGTAAGTTAGATGTGTGCAGTTATCACTCTGTAAAGCTGGAGCCTGCCCTACAGCTATGCAGCATATATTACGCCAGGAAGGCTGGAGGTCTATGAGTGCCTGTTCCCTGGCGTGGCAGGAAACGGGCTCTGTGGGGCAGATGGCAGGAGACACCTAAGCTAACCAAGTACAAACCCTGTTGTCATGTACATGTCTCTGGCAAAACAGCATGAGGTGATACAGAATGGCTGGTTCTGCACACAGCAGTGAAATGTAGAACTTGGCACTTTTTAACTTGCTGGCAGAAGGTCAGATATTTCTTAATCCTCCAGCAGTTGATGGGAAATCCACTGGAGAGCTTCAATGGCCACCTGACTCAGTGAGTCCCTCTACTCTGGCTCCTAGATTTCACCATCTGCCTGTTCCAACTTTATGCTGGCCTAGATAGATGCAGGAAGAGAGGGTTTGTTCACCTGACAGGGCTACTAGCTAGATATGTGGAAAGTAAATGACCAGCTCCCTGTTGAGCCAGACTTCTGGTGGGAAATGAGACATGTTGTTAACATCCTTATACTTCAATTCAAAATGGGGAAAATTGCCCTTAGGAAGGAAGTTTGCAAGGCCGACTATGTTCCAGGGCTCCAAGCACCTCAGGACCATATGGATGTCTTGCATGAGGTGGTCACCTCTCCTCTGTGACTTAAGTAGTTACGTGGCCTGGATACAGGATCAGAGATTTTTTGGTGCTTTTAAGAAATTGATCAATCCTCTGTGGATTCCTCAATTTCTTTATGGCCACAACAGTGTCTGGCCATGGTCACACACACATATTTGTCCTTCTTTGAACATGTATTTTCTACGTGGAATTACTTAGCTACAACCCTAAACCATGACCTGATTCCAGCTCATTCAGAGAATGTTCACCAAAAGATCAACAAATAAAACTCCATTCTGCAGTTCAAGTTCAGTTTAGTCCAAGGGAGACTTCAGTGCACTAAAAATGAATAAATAAAGATTTTTATATATAAATGAAATGAGTGTTGAAGTGCATACTTCAAATTTTTTCTCTGAACCAGTGCTGGTAGCACATCACCCTTGTAGCACTTGGTGCTCGGTCAGCATGTGTACATGGAGGCACCCAGACCTGCGTACATCATTGGCCAAGCAGAATGGCAGGAGTAATGCGACTATTTCTGAAAAATGAAGTGTTTATGGCCCGTTCAGTTTCAGAGCATGTTTCATAATCTTCAGCACTCACAATGTGCTGCTCAAGGGCTTGCAACATGCTCCTTCCAAACAGAAGCTGCTTTGTGCTCGCCGCTGAAGAAGCATGTGCTGTGCGAGTGCCATACTGTATTTTGGCAGTAGCTGTTAGAAGTAAATTTACGGTGGATTAGGGAGATGCAAGGCAACGTGTCTGGCACTGTAATTCTGGAGAGCATTAAATGCTCTGTTTAAACAAGAGATGAGAGATGGCTCCTCTTCAAAATCTTGGGGATTGAGGTTCAATTTGTTGGGCAAAATATTTCCATTTAGTTTCTGGGAAAATAAATTCTCGAGCAACAAACGCTGCCCTGCCCCTGAAGGACGTGTGAGGATGTGTTCTTCACCATGAGGTGTGAGCGCTCTTTGGATGCACCAGGCCATGGTGGCCTGTGCCAGCTGGACGGAGCCCTGTTGGATTCAGCGCTGTCTCCAGGATGGGCCAAGCGCCCATCCCCACGTCCGTGTGTGCTCCATGCAGAAGAGAACCCTTGGCCTTCTGAGTCCTTGGCCTTCAGAGTCCGTGGCCCCTCAAGGCCAGGACAACCTGTGTGCTGAGGACGGGGGCTGCTTTTTGTCTGCCCAGTGCTACATTAGTGGGATACCAAGATAAATGCAAACACAGAAAACTCGCTGTAGAAGTTGGGAAGGAAACGAAGAGGTACTTCGTTTTCCAGGCCTTTTTCTAGACTTGACCTGGGATTGAACTTTTAAGATTCTGATTTTTTTGATGGCTTATTTCACTTTCAGATTTTGGCAGGGGCCTGCATCAGATATGCCAGAAGTATGATGAGATAAATTGTTCTCCAGACAGAAACAGAAGCAGAAAGCAGGCAGTTGCCTACAAAAGGCGGCCTCTTCTGCAGATTTTACTGTAAAAACTGCTGGCTGCATTTTCAAAAGGAGAAGCCTAAATCTGACAACAAAATCTCAACAAAATGGAATCAAAAGATTTTAAATAAATATTTTAAGAGCCCACATGCTGCTCTGAAACCACTGGTTAAAACTGAACACACAATAAAGGTATTTTGATTTAGAAATTGGGCTCTTTTATGATACTTCTATACTCTGCAGTGGTAGTAAGAAATTCGGGACCCTGGACTACTGTCTGTGGCATTTACTACTAAGCAGTCCCACTGGGGAATGGAAAATTACTATTCTCTACTTTTTAGAGGGCTCTGTCTTTAAGGAGATATATTAACTCAAACAAACTAGTGCCAACTCCACTGATTTACCCATGTTAGAGAATTTGGAGAGAAGGTGACATTGCCAAAAGATGGAAACTGCAGCTGTGATGCTCCACTGGCAGACTCTGATTTGGGGAACAGAGCTGGGGTTTCCATTAATCTTTCTTGAACTCCATATTAAAGCCGATCACTAAAAGGAACCTCAAAATCTAGTTTACAAAGCTCCTATTTGTTTAATGCATTTCAAGGCACTTCCTTCATTCATTGTTTACTGATCTGGCCTTTTCTAATCAGGGGCAGAAAAAAAACAAACGCCGATCACCTGCAAGCTCTAATCCCTTGGAAAAAACTTCTTCAGGAAAATGTTGTTATGGTGAATACTTTTAGGGAGTGCTGGAGTTTTAAAGTTTCTCATGATGTTTTGCATTCTTCTTCTAAATGAAGAGGAAAAAACTCATCTGGCTCTCATTTGAATTCTCAATAGACCTTAAAAAGGAAATTCCAAAGAGAAGTGTATTCCTACACCTAAAATCTGTGAGAACGATGCTGTAAACTTGTTTGAAACCAGCGGGTAAAATTAGCGTAAAGCCTGGTCCTCTGTCAGGAGCAGATCCAGTTGTTCCACGGAAAGTCAGGGATCACAGCAGAGGGGTTGATTTTAAAATAGACTTTTGAAAGAAATCATCTGAGAAGTTTACCCTAAAGCATGTGCTAAATATCTTGTTAAACTGTATTGCATGCATAGCACCCATTTTGTCATCCATGAAAATTATTTATTTACATACAGATTTCTGGACAGAAAGGATGACAATCACTACACCTCCAAGCAACTGCATTCACCCCACATACTGCTTAAGTCCAAGGGAAAGAAAGAGGCACTTCCATGAAGATATTAATCTTACCTTACAGTAAAGGTCAGAAGGAAGTCAAATACATTTTGCCAGAAAAAAACACCCATTGTTCTTTAGAGACAATACAGTGAATTTAGGAGGAAGACATATATAAAGCAAGAGACATTTCCAATGAGATGAAGTGGAATCTTCTTTACAATATCTCCTGTTAATGCACTGTGTAAGTTAGGGTTATTAATTTCATCTGTTTGCACTTGCTTTTCTCCATTTGCAGTGATGGCATAAATGACCCGAACCTGTGTTTGTAAAGGGATTGAGATTTATGTAGGAACATTCCTCTGTAGGTGATCAGTGTTTATCACAAGAAGTACATCTTTCCTACACAAAGTATGTCATTGAGTTAGTATTACTTGACCTCAGAATCCACTAATCTCAAACATAAGCAAGGAAGTAAGTACTGGAGTTATGCCCCTCATCTGTATCCTGTTCATCAATTTGCCCACTCAAAATGCATCAGCTGGTTTCCTTAGGTTATACCTCTGTCCCACTTACCAATTTAAGCTGACTTTATGGAGACTGCCCCTACAGCTGATACTATATATTCTTTGTATTCAACTTTTTAGTATTTTAACCTTAAGAACAACATAGAGCAGTTTTGATTTTAGAATCTATCAGAAAAATGCTTTTCTTCAGCTGAAAATGCAGTCAGAGCTTAAGGTCAGCATATTTAGTTCTAAGTTAATGTGAAGGAGAAGAAGCCAAGCATCTCCCCTTTCCCAGTGCCATAAGACCACTGCTCCTAGCACTGTCAATCAAGTCAGTGGGTCACTCAGTACAAAACACATCAGCTAATGCACCATCTCAGCAAAGCCTCACCGGAGGATTCCTACAATTGATGTGCAGACAATAAAACTGATTGTGGACACACAGCTATGCACCTTGCTCACTTTACTGGTTTCCTACCATTCCTACCTTCTTCCCTGTGCTTTTCACCTCCTTCAGTTTAGAAACTTTGGGGAAGTGACTTTTAATAGCAGTTTGTTTGTGTCACCCATACTTGGCAGGCTGCGCACTGCTATTACACAAATAAATAAGGAGCAGGATGCAACACCCCAGCAGCAGATTTAGCTAAAGATCCAACTGGATTTGGGAAAAAATGCTTTAAATGAAAAACTTAGTGTTGGCTCTCCTACAAATAGCGAGCTGACTCTTCACAAATGTATATCAGAATATTGGACAGTGTACCACCTTTGACTAACACAACTTCAGCAGTAGGAAATTTGCCTAGTAAGGATATTTCTCCTCCAACAAGCAGACATACTCTCTGTTATACAGTGTTCCTTCCACACAGACCTGAATTTAAGGTATCCTTCACAGTTGATAGGAAGGCATTGTCTGCTACGAAGTCATAAGCTGCCATCTATCACCTTTCTATAAATAAATTACTTCTTGCCAAACTGCCAATGTTAGGATGACTCTTAATTTATATTATGAGATTGTCAGCAGCCCAAACAAATAGTTCATATTTCCATGCACAATTTATCAATATAGCTGTCTGTCTGAGCTATTTTTAATGTGTTCATCACAGCAGAAACCCAGTGAGAGTCTGAGTAAAAGCTTTGACTTTAGGGCACAATCACCTAAAAAAAATAATGATGAGTTATTTTCCCATAAGACTTAAGGACAGGAAAATTTCCAACAGAGGCCTCTGAAAAGGAAATACCTCAGAAGACTATTGTTACTTGGTGACACTGAGCAAATACTTAATCAGGAATGATTGAAGCAGACTTTGTATCCTAAGGATTTAATGAGCAGCTTGGAGGAGTTGATGGCCTAAGGCACAGCCTCAGGTCATTAAACTTCAAATAGTTATTAATCCCCAGGAAAAGCTTTCTGTCAAGGTCATTAATGCTATTATACAGTGGAAGCTGAGGGTGCATAGAGGAATTAGCATATACTGTTTGCAGGAGAAATGCTTTCAGTAAGCATGGGCTGGTCAGTTTTAGGAGACTGCACATCTACTTAACTTTGGGTACCACTTCTAAGCCAAGTTGCTCCTGCACAGGGTGTTACCACAGCAACTTTATCATTTACTTAACAGTAAAATTAGAGATTCAGCATAACTCCACTGGCTATCAACAGGAGAGACTGTGGAAGTCCCTCCTGCTTTGAAAAGATATCTTAACATATGTTTTTGGGTTAGACTCCTGTCCTGCTATTGCCTCTTTTTAGAATAAAAATAGGCAATCAGTTGGCGTGTAAACTGTTTTGTGGTGAATACAGCATATGACTGAACATTGAGACCGTAAAGGCGTTAAGATCATTACCCTCTTTTCCTGCCAGTTTTCTAGGACACAAGGCTTCTTCCATCTCACTGACTTCAGCAGCAGAAGTATCTGGAACCAGAAAGAAAACAGTCACTGGTCCCAGCCAACCTCTGCTGATTGTGTGATGGAGAGACGGCAGCAGAGCCCGGGTTCCCCGGCATGCCTGGATTCCCAGGCCTTCCTTGGATTCCCCGGCTACGGGAATGGGGCTGCGACCCCAATTACCATGACTTGTTGTGAGGGGACACGAGTACATGGTGATATCCCAGTGCATGGTGATATCCATGATATCCCGGTGCCTGGTGATGCCCACCATCCTGGACATGTTCTTTGTTCTGAGTCCTCGCTGCACAGTCACCAGGTCCACAGTGACAGTCACTCCTATTTCTGGTGCAGAAATCTCGTGATTTTTTATAACTAGCCTCTAGATTTAGGATTTTATTTGCTTATTGGATTTAGTGTAGCGAATAGTCAACATTAAAAGCCAGACCTATTGATTTTTTTCCCCCAGATTCTGCTGCTGGTATATGATTTGATTTAGGCAAATAGCTAAATTATCCCTGTGCATCAGATTTTCCTCCATTAAAAGGGTTATAAACATATCTACCACAGCAGATGTTCTGAACCTTAATTAATTAGATCTATTTACAAGGGACATGAAGATCTTTGGTTCCAAATTATATTATAATGATCAATGTTTGATTTTTAGGGCAATATCACAGACTACAAATGCCTGAAACTGCTCCTTCTGCTCTAACTGAGCAGGGGAAATAGAAAATTGTTAGTAAGATCATTTTGATTATACCCTTGAGGATTATCTAACACCCCAATTACACAGCTGTCCAAATTAAGAGAAGAAATCTTTCTTTATTAAAGACTCTGAGGAGATTTAGAATGTGATGGTTTATTATCTTAAGTAAAAAGAAAGAACAAAAGGACATTTTGACATATTTAATTCTTCTGACAATGTCTGCATTAAACAATCAATCCTTAGAACTGCATTGCTATTTATTGTGTGATTAAGTGCCCTATCATTCACTGGCATCAGCCAAATGTATCCTCACTAAATGGAATTTATGCAAATGTTATTTCAATTAAATGTCTCAACCTAGGTGTCAGTAACACACTCACCTATGTGAAACCTGAGGGCAAATTCACTGGGTTTTTTTTCTGTATAATTAGTTTTCTGGGAGATATTCATTAAATGAAACTGCTAAACTATTGGAGAAGAAAAAAGTACATTTACAATGATACTATGAAAAATATCCCCTTTGTATGATATGACTACATAGCTTTTGAAAGCATTTGAGTTCTTGATTTTGTGGAGCATATAGTGTTTTTGTTTAGAAACCGATACTGTGACGAAATTAAGTTGCACTTCTAAGATAAAAATATGACTGATTATTTCTAAAATGAAACTTTCACTTAACATATATATTATACAATGTTCCAAATACCTAAGGAAGAACTGTACACATGTAACATTAAAGAAAATTTTATTTGGCAGTTCTGGCTTAGACAGAGCCATGAAGCCATAAATCAGATAAAGTAAGTATGTGGGCACTAAATTATCCTCTGAGCTTGGAAAATTCCACTGATATTATTTTTTTATAGCAGTGTGTTCCTGTAACCTAAGACCCAATTGAGGGATACATTTAAGTCTTTTTCTGAAGCAGAAAAGATGAATTTAAGCTTCTACTTTAAGGGAGAGCAGTCACAGAGTTTAAGCTGTCTTGAATAAGATTGTTTCCTGATCAGGATTTTCAACAGAGCCGTAAATGTCATTGAAATCAGTGTCCCTAAGCAGGTCTAAAGTTTATCTGCTTGTTTACTTTCCTGGATTATACCATACGGCGTGCACACTGCTACTGACATTAGAAACAGATTTGGGGAAAAAAATCTCTCCTGAATTTTCAATATAATAAAGAATTCCTTCCTTACAAAGCCCAACACTAGTTGGGCTTTGTCTATTTTATTTCCATAAATACACTTTATCTTCTTGACTCTTCAACTGCTACTTTTTTGGCTTTCTGTCCCACCCATGATCAGGATAGTTCAGTTGATCCCTGTCCACACTCATTCCTCCCTTTGCTCCAGTCACTGAGTTAAGAAGAGAGTTGAACTGCTGAACTGCTGCAGTCACAGTTCCTTGAATGGATCTTGCACAACATACAACTGGTAAGAACTAGATAATACTTCCCTTTAACTTGCATTCTTTGGACTGATAATCACTGTAGCTGTGTTTGGCAAAATGACCAGTTTAAGATGACTGAGTTTGTTTTCTTCTTGAAAAGACATCCTATTGGAATTTAAAATTAACCATAGAAAATGAAGCCAAAGTGGACACTGAAAGTTCATCTAATCCATTCTCTGCTCTAACCTGCAGGACTAATATTTACTCTTCCTTAGAGGAATTTGGGATTCAGAATAACACCAAAAATAAATTCTTGCATACACCTGACCAAACAGGTTGCTTTGGTCTCGGACCAGCTAGGTGACAAATTTACTACTCCACACCAAAGCAGTTGTTTTTGCCATACAGCTCCCGCTTTGTTTTCAGAGGCAGATTTTGACTGAATTGGCCTCCGTTGCTGCTGCTGGAATGCACTGCTTGCTTTTCCAGTCCCTGCGTTTAACTGCCTCTGCACTGCCACATCTGGGGCGATTCAGCAGAAAACTCAGTAAATTTCTCTGTTTTCTGCAAATGTTACCTTACATTCCTCCACCGTTGGCATCTTAACATCATTTACATTCCTGCTTGCAGAACTGGGGACATTTTTACAACGCTGCTTTTGACAACTGGCAAGGATTCCTGGGGGGTAAAATCACTGCAGCCTCCAGACTGGTTAACCCTCACCCCTTCTGATTCATACTAGAGAGCAGCCCTCCCCAACATCCACAGGCTTCCTAGGATGAGTGGTTTGCACAACTGTGGGTTTCTGAAGGCTGGTGAATGAATGGCTAAGAATACACTTTCAGATGAAACACAAAAACTGCCAATTTCTCAAGTAACATTGTTTATTAAACAGTTTCCTGCTGGAGGGGAAACCACGCCACTACAGTGACTAACTAATGAGTATCTACGTCACAGCAATGTCATGGATTGTCGTGACTCTCAGTCTGCTGCTGAAAGAACAGTATTTGTGTCAGGCAAATACTGCCCTTCTAAATAACCCACGGTTATACTGGATGTGGCATCCTGAAGAAAAAGCACATCAGATGAGTCAGAAGTATATTCTTTTAACTAAAGAAAATGACAAATTACAATCCTTGTAACAAAGACCTCTCCAAAATAATACTGTACTGTGTACACTAGGCATTCTCACTATTGATAATGCAACATGAAGGATGAGTTGCTATTTAATGTGAATGAAAATACCATAATTTAGTCCTAAAAACTTTGTGTACAAAGCCTTACGAATGGTTCATGGATAATGATGACTGATTTTTCTCTGCTTCTGCAAATAAAAAAATATTCTATATCAAATACAAATCATTATGAACGTACGTGTTCATAACGATTAAGATTTGAAGAACTAAATCTCTCTCTGTATATTACTAAGTGCCTGTAGTTAGATGATGTATCTGCAATGCTCAACCAATACACAAGTAGAAAAGCATTATTTTTAATTCCATTGTCATACTACAGTTTTTCTTCAAAGTAAGCATGAAACACAATACTTACTATACTATACTATAGTTTTTCTTCAAATTGAATATGACCCTGAGCAGAACCAGCGTCCAATGACCTTTTAAAACAACACAGAAATGGTTGTGTTCCTCCAAACCTCCTTCTTTTTTCCTCTATTTCTTTTCACTTAAAAAGTTTCTCCAGTGTGAACTCCTGGTCTTAGATAAAAGTACTTGGAAAAGATGACATTTTCTTTTTTCCAAAGCAGGCAGGCTTTGAAGCAATGCAACAGGCATACATACTTTTTTCATTTCAGTCCATTTTCATTTCATAAAAACAGACTTTTTTCATGTCATTTCACATATGCTAATAAAGCAAATTCTTGACCACTACATGACTGTACTAAACAGCAGCATATCTGCTTCCCTATTTAATATCTTTTGACTCAGTTTTATGCTCCAGTTTACAGAGTCTCTTGGTAGTTCACCCTTATGTGTGAAGAACAGACTCCAACTAGACTTTTCTCTCCCTGAAACCCAAAAGAGATATATTTTAGTTTTTAGTTATGTTGTTTTCCATTTTTGATGGTAAGGCCTGTTGTACTGTACTAAAAATAGTCAGTCATTTACCATATAAGTGATGATAATGTGTTGACATTTTGGTCAGCAAAAGGAGAAATGTAGATGCAAAAAGAATTGTGGAAGGAGGTCTCCCTAGGAAAAGCTGTTATTTTACAGGTCTGGGGGCTCAAGTAAAAATGTTCTGCTCCACTCATTTTTAATTACAACAAGCAGCAAGTCTCAGAAGTCTCCAAGACTTTATGATGCTTTGCAATGAGAAGACTAAAACTGTCCTTCATCATTTAGAAGGGATCAATGCATGAGCATCTGCAGTAGGAGTTAAGACCCTACCAAAGGGTTACAAGGATAAGGTCTGTGAGCTGAAATGATTGAATAAAGTAAGGACAGTAGTAAATAGTGAGATCAGTAGAACCAGCTAGTTTTTACCATAATGATACCAACTGCCAATGCAAATATGGCTTTCAAAAGATACAAAAATAAGAAAGGGCAGTATCACAAAGAGTCTCAAGGAATCGTTAATATGGATGATGGTCCTTAATTAACACACAGTGCATCGAAACTATGGTCGGAATCTTCTTCTAAAAGGCAGATCCTTTGGCTACAAAGGCTTTTAGAGGCTCACTCTACAATGTATTACACTTATCTCTTCCTTCTTTGTCCTTTTTGGATATTTTTACTAAAAAAGTATAAAGGGTAAATATTTTATTTACAATTAGAGCACACTACACTGAGAGCACAGGAACGTTTCCTCTGTTTTACTACCTACTAAAGATGGTAAATTCAGATAGGAAATTGTACATTTACAATCAAATTCAGAAATAGTCTTTTATGAAACTTGCCTTACAAAGACAAGAAAACTAAAGGAAAGAGGTATCAAAAGCATTTAAACTTGGGCTCTTGTATTGAATATACCCCTAATTTTGAAGATATTTTTCTTTAAGGTATTTACTAGTTGTTTCTAAAATCTCTTTTTTAAAATCTATTTTGCACTTCAGATTACAAGAGATTCTCTCCCCAAAGTATTTTGTGGCTGTGAAACACACACAGTGCTTTTCCTGAGAATCTGATCAGTCACACATATTTCTTCATGGGTGAATATTCTGACCCTGCAAAATCTCACCTATCACTACTTACCCCAAGAGAAGTTACATTTTCAAAAGCATGATTTAACTTCTGTCAATTTTCTGAAGAAATAAGAACGATATTGCAGTGCTCCTTTATTCAGCAGGGTTATTTTGCTGTCAGTCTAGGAGATGAGCACTGAAGAGCTTTCAGATTAATACTTAGGGCTTTCAGGTTGTGCTGTTTTCTAAAGAGTGCTCGCTAAGGGCACCCTTAGCAAGATAAGGGTATTACTGAAGTTGCCCAAGATGGTGCTTAGCATTTACTCCTTGAGGAGACCCCTTCTGCCATAGATGGATTCTGCAACGATAACCAACATTG
Source organism: Nothura maculosa (assembly GCA_032353885.1). Taxonomy (NCBI): domain Eukaryota; kingdom Metazoa; phylum Chordata; class Aves; order Tinamiformes; family Tinamidae; genus Nothura; species Nothura maculosa. Next base: position 1,355,495 of record JAUBOD010000824.1, on the reverse strand, counting down.
TGAAAACCAACTAGAGGACTTACTTGATAAGTCCTCTTTTATTAGTTTACATGTAGACATTTTAGTTTTTTTAGGGCAAATCCTTAAGGATGTTCTCCTCGCGATTAACATTTTAGACCAATCTTTCCAAGTAGAATTTTCCTTCCCCAAATGTACACAGAGGCAAGTCCTGCTGGGAAATCCATGTAAACTGCTGTTAACTGAGACTTGAAACAATTCTGTACATGGACTAAGACAGAGGACCCTTCCACAGTCTTCTCTAATTCAAAAAGCTGTTGTAGGCAAGACACATAATACACTGAGTGTAAAGCCTTCGGAATAGCACTGTGCTTCTAAGCTAATTTTAGAGTGGGAAGTTTAAAATTTTCACCTCTCTATAGTCAATGGTGGCTTTCTTGAATTCCTAGTAACTGAACGGCTGCTGTAGAGTTCAAGACCAATTCCAAATCAATGGTAAAACTGCTCATTCATATTCAATCTTTCCTCTTTTTAATTGGAAGAGTGAAATCAGATGTGGGCTGTCCATAACTGAGCACTGGGAGATGCAGAGGGAGAAAGAAGGCTCAACGCAGCATTGTCGGACTTAAACTCTCTTTGACTCTATGTGCGTTTGAACAAAATTCAAGATTTTATAAGCAAGTTTTTTCTCTATTAAATGTTATTTAATAAAAAGGTACATAGAGTTAAGAACACTTTTTATCTGACATTTTATAGGTTCACTGTACTGATTGAACTTTAGCCTTCTATATGTTGTATACTTATTTACAGTACCTGATTAGTTAAGACCAAGCCCACTGTGGAATAGCTACTTGAAGAGCTGAGATACATACAGGATGAACTGTGGCTTCCCTATTTTCCTTAGGTTGAGTTATTAAACCATTTTCACCACAGTATTTAATAGATTTTAAGGCAAACCTAAAGATGCACTCCTTTTCTGCTTGACTTCATAAAATAAATCATAGTGCTTCCCCTGCTAATTTTCACATAATGCGTGTAATTTTTGCTTGCATTACAACTTATCTGTGCTGTAACTTTAGAAGGAAGCCAGATTTCACCTGTCTTGCTGGGATATCCCACCTGCACCCCAGTATACTTTCAGAATCTATTGTCCCATTTCATTCAGATTTGGCAAGGAAATACAGATCTCAGAGGCAGTGAGTTTTATAAGAGTTAATATGATTAGAGAAAACCATACAAAGAAGTAGTATTCCAGTAAGAAAAAGGCATTGGTAGGATGATTCATTACGCAGAAGAAGCAGAGTTGACAGAAGAGTATATGTGACTGGATCACCATCACATTTCCTTGATAAATATTTAAGGTTATGAGACAGATCTGGGGAGGAATAAGCAAGGACTCTGAAAGCAGTGTGGTAGGGGGAAGGAATCTGTTAGGGCATTCAGAATCCAAATCCATAGAGAATTAGTTGTCATTGATAGTGCTCAGAGAACAACTTGTTAAGTTCAGTTGTACAGTGTTCTCTACAGTGGAAATAAAGGTCAACTACTGCTCATCACTGGGCTACAAGCTGCTCCAACTTTTGGCAGATGAAGAGAGATTAACTCGAGAAACATATCACTACTGTCTTTGTCACCAGGGTTGCTGGGTCACTGAGTAATGCACCACGTTGTCCTCACATCCTCATCCCTCCCACTGCTTCCTTCTTTAGAAGCTCCAAGAGAACAAGATAGTAAGGAGTTGCTGCACTGAGTAGGAGCTCTACAACCTACATATGCCCTGAACCATGTGCCTTCCTAGATACAAGAAAAGTTTCTAAAACAGGCAGTTGCAATAAAAGATCCTGGAGCATGGTATTTCCCACTTGTTCTAAAGATCTCAGTGCAACTCTTTAGAAGGGACAAATAGAAATGAGAAAATAATGACGTTCACAGAGTAACAAGATGTCATTCTCTAATTACACACCAGGTTCAGTATCGCTGGAGACTCGTCCTCTATTCCACTGACCATATCACAGATAAATGCTATGCAAAAGTCTATCTTCCACAAATGCCAATTAAAAAATATATTATGCACCTACCAGGGAAAAGCTATTCAGCATTCTTTCTTTTTGTGGTGTGAAGAGAGAAACTTGCACAAGTTTTACTGTTATTTATATTTCATTATAAACCTCAGCCAAAATCAGCTTATAAAAGTCATCTTCTCAAGCGTGCAACTACAAACAGGCCGTGTCCTTACAGAATTTACACAGAAAGAGAGAAAAGGAAAGCAGAAGAAACAAAGGCGTGGAGACTTACGGATGGTCATCCTGCAAAGGTGAGAATTCAGCTCTTCTGAGTTAAATGGGGAATCTGTGAGCTCACCCCATGCAGACAGCACAGAGCACAGAGAGCACAGGACCTCCTGCCTCCTGTGTGAATGCTCTAATTCTTAGGTTATTATGCAAAAGGAAGATAAGTCACATCCATCTTCAAATGAGTAAATGGATCCCAACTGGTTGGAGGTGCCAGCATTTATTTCCTATTGTTCTCTGTATTCCCCATGGAAGGGGCAGTTACTTTAATGAGGGAGACTGACTCATCCTTGGGTGGGTGGATGGACTGAGAGAGGGAATGGTCTCTCTCCAAGTGTCTTTGGAAGCAGCTGCTTTTGGTTGTACAAGGAATATAAGGAGCTATGTTAAATGGCCTGGATCATATATTTAACCTCAAGTACCGAAAAGCTTGAATTAAATGGACTGGGTTCATTCACAAGACACACTGCCTAACAAATGCCATTTTTTCATGATTTTTTTATGACAAATACCATAGTATTGCTAATTATGGCGGGCCTAACTTTCATCTGGAATAAATTAGTGTTGTCTCTACTAAGCAGGCCCAGAAAATGCACGTAAAACTGCAGGATCCTCACAAGAAAATGAGGCTCTGTGTTAGGTGGAGCCTTGTTGCTAAGCAGGCCCTGTTGTTGAATGTTTTAACCCCAAAGATTCAAAACATGATTTCACATTATGGTCTCTGACTTAGCACAGTAAACAGCCTAGAAAACCACAATCCAGTAACAGTGTCTTTGTCCCTGCTTGGCATCAATGGCAGGCCCTTTTTTTCTTCCCTTTTTTCACTTATCCACAAAAATAAAACAGAATAAAACCAGAAACCAAGTGTTTTTTTCAAAGGTAGAACATAATTTAGTCTTGAAGACAGAGGACAGAAGAGTGTGGGTTTTCTCTGACTGTGGACTTCTTGTAATTTAACTGAAGATAAATATTTAGATAAAAAGCAATGGAATATTTAATTGTCGGGAACTATTATATTTAAAGAAAGTGCTAGAGTTATTCAGAATTGTTTTCCTATGTGTGTTGACAACCTATTCCCATCATTTACGTTTGGTATGACATGCGAATACTATCACTGTTATAATTTGTAAATTGTTAATAATAGGATTGTAGTGGTCACTATGCTTTCAGCTCTCTATAAAAAAAAGACATTTTTTACATCAAAATTTGGCTTAACATCCATTACTTTCCCATCCATTTTTTGTACACTTCTCCCTTCTTTTTCTCAGTCTTCATAGTTTTTTTTCTTTTGTTCCTTTGCTGAATATCCTGCTTGATTAGATCTGGGAAGCCGCATACGCTGCCTGCTTTTGGATGCTGTGATATTTGTGAACCAAGAAATAAATAAATGAATGGGAAAAAGGACAGAGCCAAGAGTAAGAAAGATATTTGATAAATCTAGCTATTTGGGACTCAAGATGTACAGGTAATCAAGCACTGGCACTATTTGAATTTACAAGTGTTACCCCTTCTGTCCTTTCTGGCCTCTCCCCTAGTGGTTTTAACATTTACTTGTGCCTGGGTTTGCACAAAAATGTAAGATTTCCAAGTCAGGATCACTACTTCTCATATGTGGGTACAGCACCTAAGCGGACAGAATATTCTTTGCATATTACTGTGATTAAGCCAACCCTGACAAACCAATAACAGACAGAATAAGACTTTTGTGTTTCAACAGCTTTTGTGAGCTATTCTCACTACACTTTCAGACAAGTTTTAATTTTAGGAAAAGTTTAAAACTTTATGGATCTCAGCTTATCTGTGTGTTAAATAAATTCTATAAGCATAGTTCAAAGAGATTATGTGAAGCATTATTAAAAGGAATTTGAAATCTTTGGATGAAAAGCACTGCATAATATCTAGCAACTAAAACTCTATGGAGAGAATCTCCAATTTGTTCACCAGATAAAATGTACTAGGTTAAAAAATATCACAAAAGGACAAAGGAAATACATGTATCAGCATATAATGTGTATAACAACCTTATAAGCATATGTTTACCGAGCTTTGCTGAGTCTTCTTCGTAATCACAGAAACTTTTCCAAAAGTTTCTCAAGAATTTTTTTATCATATCAGAAAAATAATTTTACTCAGAGAATAACAAATTGAAACCGCTTTTCAAAAGAAAAACGAACATGTAAGGCAACGCAGCTCTGATACAATTTATATACATGCTACTAATCAATAAAATATAGCTGCTGTGTCAACACTGACATCAGAAAGTGAAATACGGGGGTCCATCTTACATAAACACATACACATTCCAATATGTTATGTGAACTTCTGCAATCTAGCAGTGACTTCAAGGAAAAATATGTTTTTACAAAAGAACACATATTTTCCCAGGCTTGATAGATTCTTGTGCAAGAGCTTTTATGAGATTTTAGACAAGTTGTATTTTGTTTCGTAGTCTTTGTTCTTGTTCTTTTCTTACTGGAAACAAGGAAATGTTGGGAAAAACTTGCTTTCAATGAAAATTAATTCCCTCTATTAAAGCTGCTTCAAACAGTGACAACTGGATGGAGAGAGGAAACTCTCCCAGTGCTCTACAATGTAGATCTTGAGAACAGTTAGAAAGTTTGAATTGTAGATCCTGTAGAATTGTAGATTTGTTATTATGTGGTTCTTGGGGGACAAATTATCAGTTGCAAGACTGCAAATGAGAACAGATTTTTTTGCACAGCACCTATGTTCTAATCATATTTGTGTTTAACCTGAAGGCTTTATTCTGCTGCCTTTATTAAAAGATCTTGCAATCCCACTGAAATGAGTGGATTCTGATGGGCGTCTCTTAGAGGTGATACCATCCAGCTCCGTCTAATCCCTGATTTTATATTTAATACAAACTGAATTTCAGATTTTACTACCAGAGTCTCTCAGTGCAAATGTAGATTTCTGGTTTAGTCCTCGTCTTATACTGCAGCAAAATAAAGCCCATCTTTCACAACCATGTAACAAAATAGTGTTCAAAATTCCTTGTCTGTTTGAGCAAAAACCATGGACAACACCTGTTACTTTTGGGATACCATCTCATGGCTCCCTACATTACTCCTCATGTTTCACCCATCTAAAACCAGCTTGTGTGCTCAGCCACCTGGACCTGGCAGATATTTTCCTAACTTTAGAGCTATAGCAACTAGGCCTGAGGAAGTAAGACAGTACTATGGCTGTGTGCCAAATTCAGACTGGAAGCCTGGATGAATAATATAAATGTATTTATATTGTTTATATAGTTTAGTGTGTTTATACAGTATAGTGTGTTTATATAGTTGTGAGGGTGTTCAACTGCTGCATTTAAAGGTCTGTGGGAATTTTCATTATCAGAACCAAATTTTCAAGACTACTCTCTGAGAGATGATTTTCAAATACATTTTTAAAATGAGATAGTTTAGATCTTTCAACACCTAAGTCTATTGAAATCCTCCAGTTGAGATCTCCCAGTGAGATTTGGGTCAAGATCTTGATTTTTAGGGGAGTTTAAAAGTGAAGATATTTCATTATGCAAATGTCTGAAATTCTCTTTAACTACAAACTTGCTGTGCTTTTGCAAAGAGCTGAGAACAAGAAGTGGCATTTTCAGGTATGTATCAGCAATTGGAATCCAAGCAAAATAGCGTCTTCATTCCTCCTTGAGTGCAGTGATGAAAAGCCTGGCTATTATATATGATTACCTCTTCTATTAATTTGGATGTATAAATTAGACATGTTTCTACAGGCCTATGGAGATCTCAAGCACTGTGTAAGCATTAAATATTATCATGCATCTGTATTTTGAGTTCAGTGATGCAGGGGCACACGAGAGGTACACACCATAGCGCCTATATCCACAACATTTGTTCCTTGCCATTGGTATGCATATTCCTATGAATAAAAATAAGATGGCGCTACCTAAATAGGTCATTGGGTAGATGTATGTGCAGCTGTGACAACAAAAGGCCTTCTAAGTGAACAGTTTGCTAAATACTTTGCTCATTTCTGTTCTGCAGCTGTGACCTCCTCCATGTGTCTCAGCAGGGACACAGAGGAGACCAAGGGGAGGAAGATCGCCTCTGTGTTATCCTCTGGAGATCTGGAAAGACAGGCGTGAACGTCTTTTGGAGAGTGAATGTAGGGTGTAAGTAAATGTGAGTGGGGCAGGTAAGATGGTTTCCATGCAGGAGGAGGAGACCTGGGGAGGAGGCCGCAATGGGCACTGTGGGGATGCGGTGGTGACAGCAAGACTAGAGAGCTGCCAAGGAAGCTCTGCCAGGACAGTGACACCTCCATGAAAGCTCTCTGAGAAGCTAACCCTCCAAATATTTCCCAGGACTAAAGCAGGTGTGCCAATCCCATGCCTTTTTCAACTGTAATCTAGTGTCCATAAGGCCTCTGCTGTCATTTGCAATTAAGTAACTTAATTCCAACTCTAAAACACAGTTACCACTGTTTTTACCTGCAGGTGGAAGGTCATCTCCACAAAAGTCCCTTCAACCAGACCTTTCCTTGTGTATATAATGTGCACAGACTTAATAGCAGCTTTTGTTTTACTCAGTGTGATTACTGAGGCTGCTTGCTTTCGAAAGCACCAATAAATCCACAAAGCTGAAGGTAATTAAGCACAAAACAGTTCTAAGGGCTCATTTACAAAAGGGTTTGATGCACAAAACCCAGAACAGTCTGGACTCAACCTCAGCCCATCCTGTCTGTCTCTCTGTACAAGAATGTTCTTCACGCAATGTGTGATCTTCGCGTGTCTGACTGTGTTCAGTGGATGGAAACTGGGTCTAATGCAACTCCCCTCGCTTTTATCTGCTTAAATCAGAATCCTATTATTATTTTAACTTTAAAATCACTTAATTAAAGCAATGCCCTAGCCAAAAAAAATTGCCTGGGTGGCCTGAGTATTATACTGCCATGTTTTCTATGACCTGCCCTTTCTGCTGAGTTCAAGAAATCAGGCTTGATCACTAGGTCTGGGTGGGAGTTTGGCTTGTGAGGATTATGAGTACATTACTAGCAAAGCCTACTTGATTTATGCACAATTTTTCACTGAAACTGCAAAACAAGTAGCTGTCAAGTTAATGCCACTTAATGCTGATGGCTTTGAAGGGTCATGGAAAGTCATCCTTTTTATGGGTTAGCAAAAAATCGTGATTCTAGGTTAGAATTATAAATGAATAAGTAAATTATTTATGCATTTCATTCAATTGGCCCCTGCTCCAAACTCATTTAGTATCTACCAGTTTTGTTGTTGCCCTATGTCCTGCACAGAGATTCAATGAGAGATCGTACAATGTTCCACTGCCCGCAGAGCTTCCTTTCTGGTGTTTTTTTTTTCATTGATTTTTAATTTTCTGCTTTTAACAATATTGGCTTCATTTGATATGAAAACAAGAAGTAGTTCTAGTTCTAGCACTTGGCTTATGTTTGCTGAACACTGTATCAAAAAGTACAAATTGATTAAGTTTATCAAAAAATGATAATGGGCAAGGTATGTATGCATGTAAAATACACTTCAAGGTACTTTGCCTGTAAAACGTAGCCCACCCAGGGGTGCAACTTTGCTCCGGCCACATGAAGGATTTTTCTAGATAAGGAACAGAATTAAAGCAAAATTAGGACCTTCATGCTTCCTGCCATATTTAGGAAATCTCACTGTTGTCACTGGAGCTAAAATGTTATAAAAAGAACAGTTTAGGTAGATGGAGGTTTGTAGTCTTAAGACAAAATAGTCTTAAATGAGGTATAAGCAGCTAGGGAGATCCCCCTGGGCAGGAAGCAGCTGCTGAGGTCCAACATTCAAGATCCAAACGTAGGGACCATGTTGGTCACAGCAGAAGTGGTTGGGGCCTGAACTCACTTAGCCTTATGGATGGACAGCTCACACATATCCTGCTGGAAGAGGAATGGATGGGATCTGCTGCTCCCTGAACAGACTCTGAACTATATTCATGCCTTCTACCAAGTGCAAAATTACAGAAATTCATCAAGACGTCATGTCAAATGAAGCTTTGTTAGAAGAGGAGGCCAACTGCTAAATTGGAGCAGCGCACTTAATAAGCTTAGAGACAGAATGAGTATTTACCTTGGTTTTAATAGCAATATACTACAATATGCTCCCAGTGAAAATGACAGTCCCCTTCAGGAACCCTATGATTAAGTGTAGATTTTCTAGAGCAGTCACAGGATTTGGTCTGTGATATCGCAGCTCACTGCTTTATCGGAGTGGAAGGATGGGCATCTTGAAACCCATGGCATTAATCACATGAAAACTGCCCTCCTTGATTAAATCTGCCTCAAAGCAGGAAGAACTCAAATTTAACTAATCAAAAGTAGAACTGGCCACCTCCCCAGAACAGAAGTGCTTAGTAGGAGAATAACCAAAATGCAGTAGTTTAAAAGGAACATGAGAATTAATGCAGTAGAAGAGATAAATGTAAATTCCTGTAAACTTACAAATCAGAGGTCAACACATGACCAGCAAAGAGATGTTGTGATAACTGTAACCATGTCCTCAACATATAAATAGACACAAAAAATGATTATACATGAAGACACCATGACAACCAGTGAGGCCAAAGAACATCAATGGACTGAACGACACCAAAGGGAAATAGCGTAGGAAGATATTTAGAGGAGTTTATTCCTGGGATACTGTTAAAACACAGGATTTACTAGGTCCTATCAGTGTGATAAAAATATTTGATAAATATGTGAAGCTTCTTAGTCTTTTGGGGTAATGTAGGGCATTTTTCTTTCTTTCCTACTCTGTCAATGACTAATGTGATGATACACAGGAGCATAAATGGGAACCTGGGTATGATGAGATAGGTACACTCTTTTTCCCTTTTTCCAGGTTTTCTATTTGATCCTTGCAGCATGTGACAGTGTGACCATTAGTAGAGGGCCTTGTGAATACATTTCTGGGTATAAAATGAAGTAATACCGTCATCTAAAAAGTCTGTCTTCCTCTCTTTCCTGAGAAGAGCAGCAGTGTATGGCTTAGTGAGTGTATAACCCCATTCTTGTTTCGTCGTCAGAAAATCCTGGCACTGATTCCCTGCGACAGGAAAGCAAACGCCTGTAGAGAGACCGGGTACGTCACGAGCAATGTGGCTGTCATGCCATGATGTGAAGCTAATTGATTTGAAGGCAAACACCTTGACAGACTGTCAGGCTGAACACATGCAGAAACAACAGGATGGCTGCAGTGTATCCCGGCCGTCTGTACTGTGTTCAGCAAGCCCCTTGGTCCTTACAAATAAAGAAACTCCAGAAATCGGGGCTATTTTAGCCATAGCTGCCAGAAAAGAGATGCACAGTCGTCTCAGCACACATAGCCCCTGTGCCAAGGCGGGATGAGCTATTTCAGAAAGCCCTGTATGCTAAAAACAGCCTTTTCTCCCCTGACAGGAAATCTCAGTTTTTGTCACAAATTCTTTCCTCTCTCTCCAACAGCAGCGCCCACTGTCAGCCAAATACTGACAGGCTGCGCAGAGTCGTATCCATTTCTGCCCACTCCCCTTCAGACTTGCAATTAATATCCCCGATTTATCCTCTGCTGTCAGGCAGAGGGCACCGCTGGTGAAAGGGCTGGGAAGCAGAACCCGCAGCTTTTGCTTCTCTGAGACCAGCAGAAAAAGAAGCCCAAATCTGAGCGGGCACACAGGAAAAGCAGCAGCAAGATGTGTGGGATTGCCCAGCGCAGCATAGTCTCCTTTAAAGGTGCCAGCAAGCCTCACCAGAACAGGATGTCAGGATAATGTAAAGAACCCACTTTTTTTTTTCTTATTTTTTTCATTTGTCCCCGTCATCAGTCCCCATGCCCCCTCCCCCTAAGTAAATGAAATCAATCAGCAGGGATTTCTGTAAAATACATAAAACAGTCATCTTCCAGACTCTACCAGAAGATAAACGGTTCCAGACGTTGGACCGCAGCCATTTTCCCACACATGCTACAGTGTTTTGTCATCCATATTGGGCCATAAGAGTGAGTCTTTTTTTTTTTTTCCCCCAGTCAACAGCCAATGCTTCTTCTAGCACAGAGCAACTAGTACATTAAAACCACTGCAAAGAGAGTCATTTTTTTTCCTGCACAGTTTGTAATAGAATGGTTTCATTCCTAATCTTACAGCCTTCTGGGGTCTTGTACCTAATTGTCACATGTCTCTGCTCTAATATCACCTAACGTCGCTGCCAGCTAGGGCTTCACAACCCTTCCAGTTTTAAAGCACAGCGAACCAAACAAGCCACTGAGCCGAGCGGAGCAGCAAACTCTGAGCAGGGCAAACCTCATCTGAGAACTTTCTAACAAGAAATAACAGGACTGTGCACACCCGCTCGTGCCGGGTTTTGGACTCCATCTCAGTGAAGGATTCAGATACACGACAAAAGGTGCATCGCAATATGAGTTTACAGTTAATTTTAATGAATTTTCCAGCAAGCCCTTAATAATCTGCTAACATAAAATGCACCCTGGAAAGAACCATGGGGTTTTCTCTTTATTAAGAAATGTGCAACAAAATTCTATCCTTAATTAAAACAGGAGTAATTTTATTAATGGCAGTAGACTTAAACCTGACTTACCTCAGTGTAAGTGAGGGTAGAATTTAGCCCTGGGCTGTTTATATGCTGTAGTTCCAGTTAGTTTAGATCTATTTGGGTGGGAACATCTTTCCCCTTTCCAGAAAAACTATTCTTGCCCACCCCTTTTCACCTCACAGGAGGCCAAAGCAGGCTTTTTGTTCTAAGATATTTTTCAGAAAGGTTACAAACAAATCTTAGCCTCCATGGGAGATGACCTTATTAAACAAAACTACCCTCTGAAGTGATGGACACCAGCAGTTTTAAAGTTTGTTTACAAGTTTCCTAAACAAGCACCTCAAGCAGATAAGCTTATTTACGTCTTAAAAATAAATAAAACCTCTAAGTAAAAGCTATTCAATAAAAGAGATACTTATGCTTGTTTTTAAAGCTACAAAGCCCTTCCAAACAGCACTAGCTGCTGTATTAAACATCACTGCTACAGTATAGAAACTTACTGTCCACAGATATCCTTAGGCTTCACTGTACCTCTGAACCAAAATCACTTTCTTCTGTACTTCATGCTCTGGTTTCTTGCAAAGTGAGGTGCAGATGCTGACAGATGGCTCCTCTGTCACCGAGAGCCGCTTCCGCCGCGTTATCTGTGCCAGCTAATACTTCCACGATGCTTAGCTGTTGTCTGTGGAGCTGTGCTCTACATCATTTCTAGTCTGATCAATGCTCTGCTGGGTTTTAGGTTGGCTTCTAGTCCCGCCTCCTGCTCTTGAAGAAACGAAAACTCACAGCTGGATTTTCTATAAATCATCCCTTTTAGCAGTGGCTGAGCAAGTATGGCAAATGCTACAGCTAAGACCTACTGCTCTATTTGAAACTTCAAAAACAATCCCTCATCTTAATGATGCACACATGAAAGTTGATCATGCACTAAAATCACTAATTCTGAAAAATAGCGGCCAGATAATTGTGACCTTCAGGGCTTAGAAGCTGATTAATGTAACCCAAAGCTTGTCTCTATTCCACAGGGAGAGCATGGTAAAACATACTGCCTCGGTGATTGTTTTATATATTATTTTGCTTTGAAAAGGGGCTTGTCATTCTTACAAAGATAAATTAATTTTTACAATATAGAGCTTTTTTGATGGGCTAACCCAGAACACATACATCCAGGCTAGCAGCCCTTAGCTAGAGAGCATTTACTATCAATCTTTTGAAGTGTAGGCAGGAAATACTTTTATTTTCTGTACAGAACTGAATGCACTATACTGCCCTGAACTAATTACCGTGTTTAACAAGGAATACATGCAAGCTGGTATCATAAAAACAGCAGTATGAACTTTGTTCCCATGAAGACAGCAAGGCAGAGCCGAGGTTCTGTGAACTGTGCAGTGTTTTAATCCTCCACTCTCCAGACGGTGCAGCAGAAATTAAGAACTACCGGGCACACCTGGATGCAGCTGGAACAACCTGGTAAGTCCAGAGGTTCTCAGATTTTTCTAGAGTGAGAGCCACATCCAGCAGAAAGTGTCACACAGGCTCTCTGTCCCCTGCCTGATGATTAAAGTAGTTGCCTTTCTCATTAAGGACTGACCATGTTCCCGAGGTGGACGCAGCTCCCGATCGCTCTCTCAGGCTCACTAAGTAACAATCACTGGAAAAGAAAAGAGGTGCCCCCACAGACTCGGGCACACATGGCTGTCCCCCGGTGTGCCCCTTCCAGCAATCGGGATGTGGGGGCATCCTGAGGTATATAATGGAGCAGGATGGCTCTGTCAGCAGTCCTGACACACCAGTCTCCTATGAATGACTGAGTCCCTTTTTGAACTTCCATATATGCTGTCATTTGATTACTGAATCTCAATGAGTTTCAAAAAGAGTGGAAAAAATATGGAGAAAAAAAATGTACTTCTGCCTATTTACACTCATTGTCAAACCATTTCATTACATGCCACATCGTTCTTACGGGCTCAGTTTTTCTACAAGATAAATGATTTCACAGGCTCTTAACATATCCCACTTAATCCTCTTTTTTCCTAAGCTGAAGAACCTCATCTACTTGGTGTCTGTGCTGATCAGCCTTGTTGCCTCTCCATATGTACCACTGACCCTAGTAAGAGATATAGTAAGAGTAGGTACTATAAGAGATATAGAGACTCTAGTAAGAGGTACGTAAGACTTAGATGCCAGTCTAAGCTCATATGTTGAGATGCCAATCTAAGCTCTAAGTTCAGATGCCAGAAGCTCACACTACATCTGCTCTGTGCTCCAACTTTCAGACTCCAACTCCTAGTCGGCGATGGCAGTTCTGTGGCAATGTGGAAACGTTTCCTGTTGTGTTTCCTTGATGACAATTCTGCAGGCAGTAACTGAGCACAGTCATCCTGTGATCTGACGGCTCTCCACAACCACCACGAAGCGGTCTGCGCGCAAGAATTCGGGGACAACCGCACCAGACAGATTTCCAAACTGCTACTAGCCAGGAAGAAAGCAGCAAGGGGTAAGGAGCCAGGAATGCTCTTAAGCGGAGGCAGCACAGCTCCCATGCAGCTACTGCTCTCCCAACTGGCAGCCACGGGCCCCGGGCTCGCGGCCAAGCAGCTGTGACTCGGGCTGGAAGTGCTGCAACGACAGTGCTCTCCTGTGGATGCACGAGCTGAAGGATGCCAGCAGCTACACACACGGGAGTGAAATTCCCAGGGCAGAAGCATCATCTCTGTGCCCGATCCAAACACACAGAGGCAAATATATTTAATCTGCTTTCCAGGTGCTGTTGTACATTTGATAGTTGCTTATCAGCTGTCAAAACAGACATGACTGATTAAGATTACTTGTTTGACTTTTAAAAGGTACTTGGAAATACATAAATAGGACTAATCAGTAGCATATACCCATAATTTTGAATCTCTAGCAAAGGTTGTAAGAGGCTGTTAAAGTCTTAATATTGCAGTGTGACAGGCATTAAATATGTAGAAGATGGGGAATCTTCCAAGGACTTTTACTGAGTATTTTGTCTACTGGTTGAAGTGGTTTTTATACCACACAGGACAAGATTTTGCCTTTCTCTGCTCTGAGACTTTTGACCATCACCTGAATAAGAAGGAAAAGGCACACTGAAGGTGAAAATAAATTCATTTGCTCTTCTCTTTGGTTTCATATTTCATACTGAATTCCTTTGGGATGAAACTAAATGGGAAGATCTGCCTCTGCACTGCTGAGCATTCAATTCACAGGATCAAACTTGAGTAAATATAAAATAAACAATGGAAAATGTAGATTTATCAGAACTGCAAAATCTGCACTTATCACTCTGCAAAACTGCTCTTCCTGAGCCACACTTTTTGCTACCTGTAGACACCGACCTACAGAAGTGTTCTGTGCACCAGGATGGCTGCAGAGTATCAGGGAAAACACTGAGGTACAGGAAGCTAAATCATCTGCCCTTCCTATTTGCAATCTATCCCATAGTTTTTCCCCTGATTCTGTTTTGGACCACTCCAATGGTCCAAAGAACTGTGGATATGAATCAGTCCTTGCTCCCTGGGCTTGGGGTCCTCAGTTTAGCAGTACTGGCGCAGTGCTGTGCATGGAGGGCAGTCACATAGTTCCTCCTGACACTCTTCTGCAGGTGCTGCAGCTCTTAGTTCTCCCTGCTCTTGAGCAAGTTGAGAGATCTTCTAAGACAGGATACCAGATCAGACCTCAGTAAAAAATGAGAGACGTCTTCCCAAATTGTGACTCTGGAGGTCAGATATGAGAGACTGTGTTCCTAATTGATCCCTATGATCAAATGACCATTTATAAAGACTAGGTATCTCATAAGTTGTCAGGTAAAGAGAACAATTTGGAGATGTATTGATTTAGTCTTTAATAAGGTGAACCACAGGCACATCTATGAGTGAAGAGATTACAGTGCACCACAGATCTGCATTCAGGCCTTCTAAACCACTAAATGTCTTTGACGACCATCTGAGTATCACCAGAAGAAATGTGGACATTATGTTTTGATGGAGAGATTTATGTCGAAGTCCGATCTTTTCCCTCAGTGTAAAGAGCTGATTTTTAAGGAGCTAGGACACTAGCCAGGGACCTTCTGTGCTCACAGTCTGTGAAGGAAGTATGTTTGAGATGCACAGGCTCTAGTGAAAGTTTGCCCCACCTGGATCTTGAAAATCACAGAATCACAGATTGGATAATTCAGATCAGAAAGGATTTCGGGAAGTCTCTGGACCTATCTCTTTGCTCTTCAGGCTATTCTAAACACCAAGTTCACAAACAGTTACAGATTCCCATAGGTGCTTCAGAGATGGGAAGAAGGGCAAGAGTGAATTATTTTCCCCTTTTTTGCTTGTGCCTTGCAGAGAGAAAAGATCTCCCTTTTCAGTGCATCCAGGATTGCTGCATCTGCTTGCCTCAGGATTCTGTTTTGCAGTTAAATTTAACACTTTGAACCTTCTACCACTAGGTTGTTAAGGGAAAGGCTTTAACAGTTTAAAGGTAGTTGGTAAAATCATCTTTCATACTGTGCAGTGCATTTGCTTACAACGTGGCAAAGAGAACAGAAATCCTGTATTTCATATCTCAAAACTAAGATGCTTAAAAACATATTACTTATTTATACTGTCAGAATTTGCTTTTGCAGTCATTTAGGAGCTACTAGTTAGAAATATCTTGACCTTTTAAGAAGAGATACAAGCACACTATGAAGAAAGGATCTGCAAGCCTCAACTCCAAGTGTGACAGGAGTTCGCATTGTACCATCCTTGACATAGACTCACTCAGGTCCAGACCAACAGCTTCTCCCTACATCTGCTCTTGGGAGCCTGCTCTGGTACCTTCCTTCTCTGGTGGTCAGGAACTTGGTTTTCGGCTGCAGGTTGTTCTGTGCCAGGTTACACGCACCATTCTTTGGCCAACACAGGCCTTCACTTCAAAGAGCTTTTTCTTCTCACCAGTGTTTACTTTCTAATTATAGGTAATGAGAACAGCCCTGTTCCTCCTCACTTTGTTCTGCCTGCTGACAGAAGACTAAAACACAGCCCAGTTTTAGCCTTTTTTAGGGAAAAAAAAAGCTATTTTACCTCCAGTCCTGAGAGCCTTTCTGAATCTGTGGACGATAAATAAATTCAGACTAGAAGACGGGGAACTTGAACTGAACACAGTATTGCTGATGAGGCTCTACTGTGCCCTGTGCTTGGCTGTCTTGTGGGGATACACTGCCTGAGAGCCAACAGTGGCACTGCCTTGTTAGGCCGTATTTTGTTGAGTGACTTGCAGTTATTTTCTAATCTGCAAATACATTCAAGCCTTTGTTCTCCCCTGTCGCTCCCAACTGCCACCCTCCCAGATTACGCTGGATATTTCCTGCTGCTGTCCTTTAATCATGCTCTCGTGCACCTGATAACTGCAGTACAGCTATAACAGCAGATTGAACCGCGCTGAGAAGGAAAGTACACAGAGCCAGTGCCCTGCGCTGCACTCCAGCTTTGGCTCTGCCACTTGCCAACTACCTTTGATCCCTTTTTACTTCACTTCAGGCTTTGCACATCCTCATCCAGCCTGAAGTCTCTGGGAGACTCCAGAGAAAGCACCCAAACTTTCATTATGTGTCCCCAGGACCATGTCAAGCCCATCTGGAGGGTGAAGCTTTGGGTGCTGGGTGCCCTGACCAAGCGTGTGCTCTCTCTTTTACATCAGGTTTAAGGAAATGTCATCTCCTACCTATGGCTGCAATAACATGCTTCAGATTTAAAACTGGTCTCTGAAATCCTGGACCCAGGAATATATATATGCACCTACACATGCCTACACATATATGTATTATAAAAGCATTAACAATATTCATGTTTGCTTTCCTGAAGTTCAGTAAAGAAAAAAAAAGTCACATGAGTTTAGGTTTTCCCTGTAAAGGTGCTTTCACTTTTCCTAAAGATTATGGAAGTTTGAAAAGTTATAGAGATGAGGAAGCATAAAGAGGTGGGCGACATGGATATGACTTATCCTGTCACATTTAGCAGAAAGAAAAAAATATTTCCATATAAAATGCCTTCTTTGAAGGATTAAAACATTTATTACCTAACTTATTTTTCCAGAAAAACTCTCACTTGTACTTGATACTCGTTTAGCTTTCTGAAGTCTCTCTCCTAGTCAAAAAAGTCTCTAGTTTACATGGCATATCTGTGTCATATGTGCTCCCTTTAATAGCCAATATAAATTGTTTTCAACTCTAAACTCTACAGCTTGAGTCTCACTTATGTAAGTCAAGCTGCTGCTTTGCTCATCACGCTACAGAATGACTGCAGATCAACCCACTTGCCTAGCTGCAAGCTCAGGAACTTCCTGAGCTCAGCTGAAAGCACCTTGGTTCGCTCTGACTCAACTGGGTGATAGATTGTATTCTGCTGCCCAAATCCTCATTTAAAATGTTCCTCAGCAATCTCTGTTTCCTGCTTCTCCTGCAGGAGGAAGAATTTAGATTCCTTAAAATGGCAATTTCTGTATCTATATGACACAAGCCTAGTTTAATATGAAGTTCAGTCAATCCATGACAGAGACACTTCATTAGATCATTCACATACTTCAAAGCTCAGAAGCTCAGAAATAAAAATTCTTGGAATTGCTGTATTAAAACTTTAAAAAAGTTGATATTAAAATGTGAATCACTGGCTTGCTTAAGGGGAAAAAAATCTTGTTTTCCGCCAAAAGTTAATTGAGTGGCCTGTAAATCAGTAATTGAAAACACCACTAACAGACAATAATCATCTAGAGTGCTAATTTTCTTCTGTACATAAAAGGATTAAAAGGGACACAGGAACAGAATAAAAATTCAGCATCAGCATTTGTCTCAAGACACAGTGCGCTCAGGGGCTGGCTTAGTGTACCCCTGCTGAGATCCAAGAGCTACTAAAGGATTTTTCTGTTCCTGTGGAAAAAAAAAAGAAGTTGGATTTCTGAATCCACATATACATGCAGTTTTTAAAATGACCTTAGTAACCCACTACTAAAATGTCATCCTGGGGGACATCATCACCATCAGTATCTTCTACAGAATACTTGTCAGACAGAAGTGCAGCCTCCATGGGTAGAAAACAGCTGCTATTTCGAGTGTGCAGCAGCAGTACGTAACGATAAAAGACTGGAAGCGAAGAATATGGTTTCCAAATTAAACAGTAGGAGTAATTTCTGCCGACAGGATGCAATTACTCCTCTTGTAAAAGAACTGTGGAAGACTTAATGGCTTCAAGCACTAATGCCTAGGGAAACAGTGTTCCCTAAATACCTAGCCAAGTGCTAGGTCGACTTGGAGAATAGCAAATCTAAACCTTGGGCCTGATTCCCAATGCTGCGCTAGTTTGATTGCTTCTGATATCAGGTATCATCATTGCCCAGGGTGAAACTTCTTCAGTATCTCACAAGAGCATTAGTTCACACCTTGATTGTGCAGCAGCCCCAAGCATAGACTTTCCACCGTCACATCCCAATGCCAGGTCTATGACTATTTTGGGTAGTCTTCTGAAAAGACTACTATACTGCCACATGTTCTGGCTATGAACATCCACCCAATCTGAAACTACATAAAATGCATCAAAGTAAATACACCATGCTTCTGATACTGATTTTCTTAAGCACTGATCAAAATATATTTCCAGAACAGAAAAAAAACAGTATTCAAATATAAGAAATGCTTTACTTATGACTAAAGTGGTTCTATCATCTGAAAGCTTCTTTGTAGAAGAAAATGAGTTGAGTGAAGAGTGCCAGGCCCTAAATACCCTGTGGCAACTCCAGCTCTTACATTTATATGCAAAAATTCATAACCACACTTATGATAACAGATAAACAAGATTCTCCACAAAGCACCCAGCCATCTTCTGGAAAAAAACACCCAACTCTCCAAACGAGGCTATTGGTTTACCTAACCTCTTGCAGCATATCATTTTGCAGAGATATTAAGCTGGGCATTCATTAAAGCAAAGGTGCTATTTGCCACCTGAAGATTATATCTAAGCAACACGAAAGATTTTCTGCCCAGTCCTACCTCAGTCCTTACAGACATTATACCCCCCAAAATTGCTTATATGATGGCAATTTGTTCAAGGAACTGCTTTGCAATTTAATTACGCTGTAATCAACACCCTGAAGGTTTTTTTGAACAAGCAGTTGTAAGAATGGACATGAATTCTCAATGCTAGCAATGCCAGGGGATAAACAATTCTCCTATAGCCTGACTGTAGAGAGAGCATGGGAATTTGTTGTGTGATTATTTCATAATGCAGCATTTCTTCTTCTGAAATATGTAGCGAGTAGTATTGAGCAAAATTCAGTGTGTTTGTGGTATGAAACCTTGTCTCCATAATCTTTCAGAAACTCAAATAACTAATGTTTGCTGGTTTTGTAATTCACATTATTGACATTTTTTTTCTTTCATCACATGCATGGATGCACACACATGCACAAGAAAAGCTATACTAATCATATTTCTGCCACCACAATCCTCCAGATCTTTCACCATGCTTTACAGAAGGAAAAAAAAAAAAGACAAATTAAAGAAAAACAAAAACTGACAATATGGGAATATGGATTTTCCCGAAGTTATTTCTTCCAAAGTAAAATATGCTTTAAAAATCTCAATTAACCATATTGATGCTAGGAAAATATGCAGACATGTGAGGCTGTCATTTACAGCTGATGCAGCCAAGAAAAGGATTTTAGAAAGGAAGAGACAGAATGCACAGGAACAGAGAGAAGACTTTTTTTTTTCCTTAAGAATGAGACACAATGAGATTTCATTCTATTTACATCACTCTGCTACCTTGTAAAATGGTCCAAACTAGGCCTCTTTTTGTGTATCAAGAGAATATGATGCCACAGGAGGCCTTGATCTTCCCTAACTCTGTTGGAAAAGCAACAAAGAATTCCTAGCATAAGGGGAAAAAAAAGCCATGCTGTGGTTTTGTGTTTTGTTTTCAAACATCACTTCTAGGGGAAAAAAAAAAAGGCATAAAAATATTCTGCACCCAAGTACCAAGGCAAGTGGTTCAATGGGAATCATTTTCAACCTTCCAAGCGTGTCATTCACAGTAAAAGCTCAGCAAAGTCATTCCTGGTAATTCTATCATTTTAAGTGTTTATAACATATGAGAAATAAGCACTCTTAAAGAGACGTTTCATCCCAAGCACTTCATGGACTCTTGAAGATCAGCTTCCAAAATATGAGCTGTTTGACCATATCTACAGATTTTCTTCAGATGTTGTAAGTTAAGATGTTGTAAGTTGCAAGGTATCTGATGTCTCACTTGAAAAAGGCATCTTCACAGGAAGATGAACTGCTACAAGTGGTGGAGTCTTGTCTCAGCTACCAGGAGACTCTACCTAAAAGTTTCATTTTTATTTGCTGTTTTTAATGACTATTATAGCGCGGTATGAATAAGTATGCTAAAACCAGGAAAAAATATATGAATCAGGTTGTCTTTTGAATAGCCCATTTAAATATATAACTAATGAAGTAGAAAATTCTCTGTAATCGTATGGGCAAGATCAGCAGCCTGACGTGCCTTCCATCCCACCGGGATTGGATGGCAGTGTCATATAAGAGGCACAATCTTCTTTGAGGACACACTAACCAAATAATCAAACAAAAATAAATATCAGGACTTCTGTGAGCACACAAATTAGCCTGATTTACAAAGGATTTCAAAGTAGGTCTTTTTTAAAAATTCTATTTGTAGTCTCTCCCTCATGCAGATATTTTATTATCCCTGTTTTGTACTGTGCAAGGGGATGCATTATAACAGCCTTTCTGTTAGAGTGTTAAAAGTTTCCCCTTCACTTAAACACATTTACTGACACAAAACTAAGGAACTGATTTTGAAATCTCAGCGCCTCTGTTCGATTTAGCTGAAATCAGGCAAAAGGTGCCGAAGTTACAGAGTGTTACAGAGGGAAGTGGAGACACAGCACAAAAAGAATTTTCATAGCACCGCTGTGTCTGTTAAAAACCAGAGAAAATATATACTGTTAAAAAAACTTGTTTCTAGAGATTTTACTGGCTAAAAATTCTTGCAGCTCCACCCATTGCCCACTAGAGGCCGTGAAGGCCTTATTTCTTTCATAATCATTTTTTTTCCAGAACCAAATAAAAAGGAAATGAGAAATGGAAAATGCATTAATACCTAATGAGAAATGTCATCTCCAAGCATTAAAATCCGGGAAGCGCTTACTTAAGGCAGCCTCCAGCCCCGGCAGGCCAGGACCAACAGTGGGAGGCCCTGCTGGCAGCCAGCGCTTCTTGTGTGCAACAGGAATCCTGCAGGATGCCTGGCATCCAGGAGGAGAAAAAAGAGGAGGAGGAAAAAGAAGGGAAGGAGGAGGAGGAGGAAGAAGAAGAGGAGGAGGAAGAAGAGGAGGAGGAAGAAGAGGAGGAGGAGGAAGAGGAGGAGGAGGAAGAAAAGAAGGAGGATGAGGAAGGGGAGGAGGAGGAAGAGGAGGAAAAGGAAAAAGGAAGAAGAGGAGGAGAAGGAGGAAGAGGAAAAAGAGAAGGAGGAGGAGAGGAGGAGAAGCTACTCATTCCTGACAACATAAACCATGAATAGTGGAACACAATGGGCCACTTTTAAAATTAATCATTATTTCTGAGTGTCACATAACTGCACTGGGCCTGATGAGCTGTACCAGTCCTGCAAAAGGGTGCTGAGGGCAAGTGGGATTTAATGGCCGGAGTGATCTGCACCACACCCATACACAGTGAAAAAGCACTGGGAAGGCTGATGTGCTGGGGAGAAATTTGGGGATGTGTCTTAGCACCCAGCGTGAGAATAAGGGCAGGGAAAGGCAGATGGGCCTGGCCCGGCAGGACGGGAACAAGCTGTTGGGAGCAATATGTGCAGCGGGAAGGAAGGGCAAGGAGCAACCTGGAGATGGCAGCGGGACCCGCTGCCCGAGGAGCAGCCTGCTGCAAGGGGCAAGGCAGAGGACACACGAATCACAGGCAATTTACCCCCATGTTACTCCAGGGCAGAACAAGGAATTGTGAAAAGCGAGCGACACTTGGACAGCTGCATTTTGCAAGACGCCAGCGACTAAGTAATTTTGGCCCAAATATGCCACTTGGATGGTCCTGGGGTGTAAGGATTTCTGCTCTTGCATCCCCCTTTTGCAAGGACTGGAGCTGTCAGTAAGGCCAACCTCCCTTCTCAGACAGATGTCTGCAGACCTGGGGGTGCCTCGTCACCCCGTGCACCTCGAGGGGGAGCTGGGACCTTATCTCCTGCTGCTGGCTCCTCTATTACAGCTCCTGCAGGGCCCTGAGAGCAGCCACAGGTGTTCACATACTCTTTAATCCAATTAGGGCTCCTTTAAAGGAAGTTATTTTTCTGTTGTCACAGAAGTTAGACTTAATGGGTTTGAAGTTATTAGGCAGTTAGAAAAGTTATTTGCACTTAGTGATTTGCTGCCAGAAACATAGCAAGAGAGAAGCACTGAAGTTCTTGTGAATCCCACAGCTGCTGTGACTTTTCCATATGAAGAAGGAGCAGTTGCCTAAGGCATTTGAGAGACATGCAAGAACACAGAAACAGTTTATTAATACTGGAAGTGAATTTGAAGGTATTGAGAGCAGATGGTCAGTTCACACAGGGGAATGAACCTTAAATTATCTAGACTTGCAGGACTACTGCAAACAGTGAAACAGGACCAAATTCACAAGCAGATATCTCGCATGTCCAGTTGGAGACTGACTGAAATTTGCATTGTAGATAGTGTGGCTTAAATCCAGATAAAACTGTCAATATTAAATTGAGTCCAAGTTCCAGCCCCTTCCTTTTACTTTCACAGAAGTCAAAGCTAATCTTAAATAATAAGGACCTTAATAAAATAACTTTATGAACATCATTAATAAAGCTAGGAATCAAGATAATCCTCCCATGCACCACTCCATTGTATCAGGGATGCAAGAGACAGCAGCATGAACAGGAAGGAAATACAAAACTGAAATTATATGAATAAACATTTCATCAGCCCTATAATCAGTTAACATAAATAATCATATACACATTGCAATAGCAACGTTCGCTGTGATGCACTCCAGAGTTTTCGATTTCTTTCAATATACACACTGCTTGTAGAGATTAAAAAAGAATAGCTTCTAAGTATCTTAAGAGTACTCTTCAGTGCAGGTCATGGACAAATTAGAATTATTACTATAGACATGTAGTAGTGTGTATATATAAAGAGGAGGACTTCCTTAATGCTAGAAAAGAACCAACTGTTCTTTGTTGGCTCAGTCAAATCAGCGTGTAATTACTGGGGGGAAGAAGAGAGGCTTCAGCCAAAGAGGCTGGTTGTGTAGATCTTCCTCCATGTGTCAAGGAAGGGAATCCAAAAGGCAGATTGACCCCTGAGTGTGAGGTGTCCTCTGTCCTCTTCCCAAAACCCCTTTGTGAGACATGCACTGGACTGCAACAGAGCTCTGAAGAACAGCCCATGGGTCCCAGAGACAAGTTCGATATGTGATGGAAAAGGGATGGCAATTCTATTTGAGGAGGGCAAGGGATGTTGGTTTCATAGCATCAGCCATCAGTGCAACTTGGTGACCTGGGAATAATGATAACCTAAGTCCGATCTCTCCATTTCTGATCAGCAACTGATAGAGCATAAAGGCTTATCCAGCCTTTACAGAACTCACTCAGGAAAAAAAGGAGTTTTATTTCCTTTTCACAGTAAAGAATTCAGGTACAAGTAGCAAGGGCCTTGACAGTCATCTATGACCATACACGGTCACATATAGATTACAGGAGGATCTCTGTTAGTTCTGGTTCCCAGTCCTCTTGTACACATCCCCGTTCCTAACCATGTCCTTCTGTGAAGATGCTGTCTATTCCTCCATCTGTAAGAGCTTGCTTAGTGTGTAACCTCTGTGGAGGGCAGTCATCTTAATACACTATGAGGAACACTTTTCTTTCAGAAATTAATAGTGTTTCTACATTAATACTTTTTATTTTAATAGCAAAAACTTCTTTCCCTTACCACCCCTCAAGAAAATTCACCTAACCTTTAATCTGCAAATGGGATAGAATTAGACTGAACAATATCAACCTTATTACCTTATTCTTTCTTTTTTTTTTTTTTTTGTAATGCCAGAAATCAGCATAGCAGCCCAGTTTGTTTCCAGATCACTACATAATTCAGCAATTTCATGTCTGGCTTTGCTGCACAATGTGCAAAAATACCCTGGTGTAAGTGACAAGCTTTCACAGCCAAAAGGCTGTTCCAATACCCCTAAGTGGGGAAAGTTGAAAGTGTTGTGGCCGTTTTAAGAATCTTTTCCTTCACCCTTGATCTTCTAACACTCAAGCTGGAAATCACATGATACTTCAGAGGCCTACAGTGCCAGCTACAACATTGTTAGGACATTGGTATTTTGGCTCAAAACCTCAGAGCTGCTTTAAAGCTTTCCAAATGCTTAGGAAAGCAAAGTTGATACAACACTTGGGATGCCCAGATGTGATCCAGAATTCTAACAAAATGTGATTTACGTACGTATGCACAAGCTGAAACTTAGTATAAAGAAACTCTTAACTATAAAAGAATATTTCTAGCAATATCTGAATGATGCTGGCTATTCTTGGAACTATTTTGTATTTCCCTGAAAGGTATGTGATCCCACAATAATTTTAATAGTCCATTCCTATTGCATATGCCATGACAATTCCATTTAGATTGTGTAGAGACTTCCCAGCTTTCTAAAAATTCTGCAGATGGTTTTGGCCATAAAAAAACCCCTCTGTTTCTTCAGCTGATGCTTATCCCAATGTTCACTGATTAAATATGTGGCAGCAACTTCAACAGAAAATCTAAGAATGGTATATGGAAAGTCTGCACTATAAGTACTCTTTCTATTCATGACTAAGCACTAACTGTCGAGGCCACACACATAAAATGTAAATGTAAAATGTAAAAATGTGAATGTAAAATTCAAATTTGCAGAGTCTTAGCAAAATGTAATGTGTACCAATCTACCAATCTACCAAGCTATTAAGAATCACTTTATTTGTCCAGAAGGTTATAAAAAAAGTTTTACTATAGCTACCTGGAGCCTGTGGCAAATTTGTAGGATCACTGTAGGCAAAATAGGGTGGTAAAATCTGAAAATGAAATAGCTGCCTGAACAGAACATTTGTACATGTACCTTGATAGCTCCACTACGTAAACATTTTTTTAGATTGTCCTCATTGCGTACAGGTAACGTTTCTTCTGTGGAATGCCCTAGCATTAAGAGTCCAATTGAATGAAAATACAAAAAATAACAACCACAGCAATCCTAGTGGTGTTTGACATGGTCACTGTGAGGTTGCTACTGAGAATGGCCACTTGAAAACTGTCTTTGTGACTGCACAAGACTTGGGCCTCTGCCATTAACAAAGGAAAATCTGGAGCAGTCACTGTCTTATGTATTCAAAGATCTCTGATTTCCAGACACATTTCTAATTTTGTGCAAGTCTTTATTTTTTTGGTGGCCTTACTAAATCTTCATTAAAGGCTAGGATTTAGGAAAAAAAAAAAAGGGCAGAAAATCCCACGGGATTGAAAACACCAGATGTTCTCTGCTTTAAGCTTCCTTTATTCCAAATTGCTGAATTTAGTGCTTTTAAGATATTTCTTCCCCTCTTTTCAGAGTCCTGTGATTTGCTATTTAAATGGATTTTCAAGAGGCTGCTTCTGTCTGCCTGAAAAAAAATCAATTAAAAATGTTGCTTTTTTGAAGGAAGTTACTAGAAGCAAATTAGAAATATGATAGACCAGTACGAGGACCATATCACAATGCATCCATTCCTGAGCAATAAACCTGCTGTGCTACAATCCCAGCCAATGTGTGGCACATGGCAGTCCTTTCCCATACAAATGTCCTTGTGCTTCCCGCTCCATTTCAGCACTACTGATTTCTCAAGCTCCAAATATGTATCCTGCCTAGTGACTACTACAACAGGATTTTCATTCTTCTCTTAGACCAAAAATAGATTTTTTTCTCTTAATCTGTAACTTTCCTTTTCTTTCCCATCTGCCCTCCCTTACCACAGCTGCTGCTGCAGAGTCCCTGTCTTCTCCAGGTGACCCACTGCAAGGACGTGGCCACAGACATGGATATACCAGAGTGAGTCCAGTGAAGGGCCACAAAGATGATTAATGGTCTGGAGCATCTGTCATGCAAGCAGAGGCTGAGAGAGCTGTGAGTGTTTAACCTGGAGAAGAGAAAGCTGGGAAGGATCTTATCGACAGGTATATTGACCTGCTATACGGAGTAAAGAAGATGAAACCATGCTCTTCTTGGCAGTGTCCTGCAACAGGACAAGAGGCAGGGGGCACTACCTACAGGAGACTCCATTTGAAAATGAGAGAGAGCCCTTTCAAGGTGCTGAAACACTGGAACACGTTGTCCAGAGAAAGGGTGCGGAGTCTCCAACTTTGGAGATACTCAGAACCTGTCTAGACAATGTCCTGAGCAACCTGCTCCACCTGACCCTGCTTTGAGCAGGGCAGCTAGACTAGACAATCTCCAGAGGCCCCAGTCTCAACAGTGCTGTGGTTCTGTAATTCTAAATTTTGCAGTGACTATGACTCACCCTATTTCATTTTAGGCGTACAGACGGAAATGATGTTGTTGTAAGATGACTTTGAAGATAAGTATGGATGGTTTAATGATCAGTAGATTGGTAAGAAATGATAAGAACAGGCTGACAGCCTGCTGAGCTTTAAATGCACTTTACTATTAAGAAAAGCAAAATTACAAATACAGTAAAAGGGGAATCTTTACTTACTTAAAGACACCTTTGAAGTAAGTGATTGCAAAAAGCATTGAGAAATAGTTGTGTAAGACCATAGAAAGACTGGGCAATGTAATATATAATGGGAATAATAATTCGGGAAGGATGCTGGAGATAGTTTCGACTTCCATTTTGAACAATTTGAGAGGTTTCCAAAAACAGCCACAGAAAATTCTTTGAGGATTCTATATTGTGTAGCAAGCAGAACTAGGTCTGCTCATCAAAAAAGAAGTTTGAGGAATAACTTTATTGTGGTGTAGTGGTACCAGACAGTTGAGATCGCTTCATTCCAAGAAAAGAGCATAACAAAAACCATGTCTGGAATGTGAGGACAGGCACATTCAAATGAGAACCTAAGCATACTTTTTTTCCCCTACAAAACTTAACTCTAGATCAAACTAAGAAGGATTATAGTATATTTTTCTTTTTTTTTTCTTTTTTTTTGTCTTTTTGATGAGGGGAATGGATGTTTAATCTAAACAACCAAACACTGTTCTCAGTAGGAGGTATGAGATACAGGAAGACAGGCTAAATGAACAAATAGGTTTAAACTTCACGGGGTCAAATCTTTCTGTTTACAGTGATTATAGCTGTGGTCATTAACAAAAATAATTGGAAGTGACTATCCCTTTGATTTAATCAGAATTACATTGGTGCAAGTTCACTGAACTGTAAATGGGAGAAATATTAAACCTCATCTCTTCACAGATGACACTATTTTAAGAATGCCTTCATTAACCTTGGATTCATATTTGATCCCATATGTATTTTTTCACAATAATACATGCAGGACAGAAGCAAAGGAAATCAGCTTTCATAGAGTTTTGTTGGTTGAGGAGCCTGAATGAAAATATCAGCACATCAGCCCTTGAGGAGTTAATGTGCTATGCCTGTTCCTTAAGAAATAAATCTCTGTTTTGCAGTTAGAAAAGACAGAAAGAAATCTGCTTTTCAGGGCAAGCCTCTCTGCTTCATGTTCTAGTGAGTTTTGTTCCTTCTGAGATTCATGAGTGTTAGATACTATTATTATTACAGTCTTAGTTTTGCTCTGGGGTAGTTGAGCAACTGGCAAGGAATGTGAATAAGGTATTTGCCTCCTGCAGATGTAGAAAATGAGATTAATTTTTACTGAGATCAAAAATGATTGGGCTAAATTTTCTTTCAAAGTGAAATTGAAACATATTCTTTCAGAAATATTAGCGAGGAGTGTCTGAAACAAAACATGTTTTGGCTCTGGGCTTTGCCAATGTCTTTGATTTCATGTCTGAAGGGTAAGGATGCAATGATGCATTCCTTGATATGAAATCAAGAGCAAAGTAAGAGAGACAATAGTAATACCAGGAGCAATCAGCATGTGTCATGAAGTACAGGCTTGACAGCTTGGAGATCTAGCCTTGCTAGACAAATCTCCAGTCTACTAGACTGGCTATCTCTCTGGGATGAAGACATCCTGCTCATGTGGTTTAGATCCCGGGATTTTGAAGACTTTGATACAAGCAGAAATGCCCTCAGCTTCATGTAAGGAGGTCTTCATTATGATTTCCAGGCACCTGACTATAGCAGAGGTGATGTAGAAACTTGAACCTGTACCAACACAAGGGGCCCCGACAGCTCTGGGTGCCCCAGCTGCCCACCAGCTGAGCTGTTGAAGGAAACCTCTGTTCACCAGAAGCCTGCCAAATCTGGCAAGTTTGTACTAAATGTTTCACTCCAATCACTCCCAGCTTTCCCATGTCACTATAAAAGGCTTGAGAAGCTGTAACAGAAAGTTCGAGTAGTTAAAGAACATGAGGTCCAGTAAAACTTCAGCATGTTTGGTTTGGAATGAGCTGCTGGGACAGCTGAGATGGCTGAGGTGTTCGAGTAGCAAAGCACGATGAGAGGGCAACTCAGCACTTACAGGAAAAAGACTGCAAGATTGTGTTGAGTGTGAATATCTAGACTACTTAGGAAGCAGAGGCATAAAGGCATGTCTTGGAAGGCTACCAGCAATGGGACAGCTAAGGAGGGGCCCGAGGACTCGAGAACGAGGACTGAACAAGAGAAGTATTTTATATTACCTGCAATATCTACTGATAAGGCACTCCAACTAATGTACAAATTTCAAGTTTTGATTAATGACTACGGGATCCTTAAGGTAGTTCAGCTAGTTATTGCTACTCTTTTTACTCTAAAGTGCCTAGCAAAAGTATAGGTAAATTTACTAGGTAAATGGAAATTTGGAAAACTGTGAAAAATCAAATATCAAAGCTCAGCACTTGGTAACCTCAAAGGCCTTTCAGAAAGGACTCGAGTATTTTGACTTGTTCAAAATACTTGAGTATTCTGAAATACAAAATTAATGTTCATAGCTCTGTAAATTTACTGGCAACTCAGACCTGTAAATTTTAAGCTGCAGCTCTGAAATTCGTAATTCCTTACCTCCTGGTCTGGACTAGGACCATGTTCTGTGGAGTATATGGCAATTTAGGAAACAAAGCAATGTGCTAATGGTGACTTATTTTCTCTGGCACCTGCTCCCCAAAAGCTTTATGGCAACTACACTTATGTCTAACCAGCTATGTGGACAAGACTATTGTCCTGTAAATTGCTGTGACGTAGTTTTATGGAAAGGGTACAACAACTTAATAAGGGGGAAATGAAAGTGAATTAAAAATGTGTCCATCGGCTTTAACAAAGTCATCTGAAGAAGTCAGCCGCTGTCAAAAAAGACATAAAGAGAACACATTTTGTAGGAGCAGAAGCAAATTCCACCCTTCCAAGGCATTCATGGGAAAAGCCTGATGAGGGCAAGGCGAACAATTGTGAAACATTAAGCATACTGCTAATGTGCGAAGCCCTATGTTCGGGGAAGGGAAGAGCATTCAGCAATAATTGAATCATTCAGGGCTGTACTCAGTGGATACCCTAAGGTGATTGTGTTCAGAATAGAAGCTTTCAGAATGTCATTTAGTAAATGAAAACAGAGTTGGATACCAGTAATAAACCAGTGCCCTCAAGCTACTCATTTTTTATAGCGACTTAATTGAAACATGCAATCCGTTTAATGCCTCGTGCCTAGGAAAGGGGGCACCACTGAGACACAAATGAGAGACACTGAAATCAAGCAGTAAAGTACAATTTTGGTTTCAGTAAAGAACAGTTCACAGATACAATTTTCTTCCATCAGTGATAAATGGGAGCATCAGTTTGTCAGATTCTGAGTGCTGGATTCAATTCCCCAGATAAATGCTGGTATCTGTTTGTTTTCCACTTTTCAATTGCCAGTGAACCCAGTAAAGTGAAACTGATGTCAAAATCTAGTTTTCTGCTTCTTCATATAACCAGAAGGCTGTTTTGATCTGCATTAGCTCCTTAATTACAGCCTTTCTACTAGGTAATTTGCAAGAAATGGGACTGCATTATCTTTAAAAAAATAAGCACACATTCACAGTATGCTCATACTAGTATCATTTAAATGATGTATAGCTATTACACTTTGGATTCCTGTGTTTTTACATA